>OX352229.1:10488369-10871348 GCA_947086465.1 Eupithecia exiguata
TACTAAATATTTTCATCCTTATATTTTATAAATACCTATCAAATTCACTGAGTTAGGTACTTATACGCCTGTTATAATAATTTAATGATCAAATTTGATAAAAGCGTAGACGTACCTATTATATACCTATTTATGTATTTATTTATTATTGTTTAATTTGTAAATTCTTTTTAGTTTTAAGTGTGCAATAAAGTATGTTCTATCTATCTATCTATGTTGATTATTACATAGGTACCTTTATTATAAAAATGAATCGTGAAAATCGATACCATACCGCTAGCGCTTATGTTTTGCAACTTGACAAATATCCGATACGCCCTGTTCTGCCGCATTCAGAGTCCGACTGTTGGTCGAGTGAGTGTCTCGCGCTTGCAGCCTAAACCCTGTGCGCAACCTACATCAACATTGACGCCATTGCACTGTTAAGTTTATTAAATCATCATTGAACATGATCGGTGAGTTTATTAAATTTTAATGATGTATAAGCCTTGGGTATTATTATAACTTATGTTTCCCATTTTATTATTTTTATATAGGAAGATAACCTATTTTTATTAGTAACATTAACTAGTTACTTATCGATTTTACAAGAAAAAAATATTATCGCACCTACGTACTTTAAAACGCCACAGTAGGTAGTATCATTTAGTACTTACCTGCTTAATAATTAACTATTTCAACAAAATTGTTCCTGATAGTACACATTTTGGTGGTTTTCACCTTACTGCACTTATTAAATTTACCTCCATCAAACATGAACAAAATAAGCTATGTAGGTATTTAAATTAATATACAAATATTAAGAACCATCTTATGCAGGTAAAATAATTAAATCATTTTATTTTTTTGACCTTAAACACTTGCTGGCTTTGATAGGTACCTACTAAAATTAAGTTCCTAGGTAATTGTTCAGAATTTCAACTGTTATGTACTAGGCTTAAAGTGTTACGTACCTATGTAGTGCGATACATAATCATAAGGGTTAAATACATAGAAGTTTCGAATTATTTAACATTGTCGCCCAAAATAAGGTAGATACCAGAGCAGAGGGGTTCCTTACTGAAAATGTACGAATAAACGCCCGTTGGCGGGGTCGCCGGCCCGGACACGTGGAGGCCTGCACCACGGTTTCGACGCGATGGAACCGCGGTGCAGGCCTCCACGTGTTATCAGAGGACATTCACTCGACTTATACTTCGCTCCCCTCCACCCGCGCAGCCCTCTTTGTGGCCGTATTATGTTGGTGCATCCTGATATTCCTGATCGCTGCATGCCATACGCAACAGACAGTATACTGTGAACGGTCGTCGTTTTGCAAACTGTGTACTTAGTTATTATTAAATAATGGAATCTTTGACTCTGTCTCAAGTGAAATCATATCGTTCTGCAGGTGAGGAGGAACGCGTTCATCAATGCGGTGAGTGTGGATTGACACTTTCTACGCGAAGTGCACTCACGGCTCACGCGCGTTCTCATCGCACCAATGCTGATGCACATCGTTGCGACGTCTGCCTTAAGACTTTCGCCGTTCCTGCAAGACTGGTGCGTCATTATAGGACCCATACTGGAGAACGACCATTTGAATGTGAATATTGTCATAAGATGTTCAGTGTCAAAGAAAATCTACAAGTGCACCGTCGCATTCACACCAAAGAAAGGCCCTATAGATGTGGTGTATGCGATGCGGCATTTGAGCACTCGGGAAAACTCCATCGCCATGCCCGCATCCATACTGGGGAGAGACCGCACGCATGTCCTCATTGTCACAAAACTTTTATTCAGTCTGGGCAGTTAGTAATTCATCTTCGAACTCACACAGGAGAAAAGCCCTATCGTTGTCCTGCTCCCGGCTGTGGTAAAGGATTCACTTGTTCCAAACAATTGAAAGTACACTCGCGTACCCACACTGGAGAGCGCCCTTACACCTGTGAAATATGTCTCCGCGATTTTGGATACAATCATGTCTTGAAACTGCATCGTACTCAACACTTTGGTGAGCGTTGCTATCGTTGCACGGTGTGCGATGGAACATTTAATACTAAGAAACAGATGGATGCTCATATTTACAAGGAACACGGAACTATTTACAAGGATCATGGAACAGATGAGCCACAAGCTACGACGATGCAACCTGCAAGCGAGCTTGTTGTAAATGGTGCAGTTATGTGTGATATTGTGGATGCGGCTCTGCAGCAGCTGCCACCTACCCCGCCAAGTTCACCGCCGTCCCCGCAAAGTCCCGTCACGGCCTCTACGTCTACAGTGTCGTCGGTTCCTATACCACCAGCATTTGTTCCACCAACCTCAAGTTTACAGTACAGTGTATATTACGCTCCATCTTCTTTACCTCCACGAAAACGAAAACTTATACCCATGCCCGATTTTGAACCGGAACCGGTAGTTCGCCACACTTCTGTAATTAAATTTGCGCCTCCAGCTGCTGATCCATAAACTTCATACATACTTAATTGACAAAGTATCTCCCCAAAATCTGATCTTATTGTAAAGTAGCTAATGTACCTATTATATAAACATAATGTAATCACTTAGGCAGGTACCTACTTAATGCTTGTATTATTTCATTTCCAATTCATTGATATGGGATGTATGTAAGTATGTATAGGTAATAATGTACCTTACCTAATTTTTATTGAAAGCTTGTAAATCGTGCGTTTTCGTGATAGTAATATTATTATACTTTATGATTAGGATAATAGGTTCTCTATTAGGTATTTATATAACAACTTTTGTCTTTAATTTTTAACTGACTAGTACTTTAAATTAGTTATAAGGAACTATGTATCAATAAGAATTTACAAAAGACTAGATTTGAATAATTGTATTTCGATGGAGGACGATATGGCTTTTTCTTACCCATTAGCTGTGGCATTTTGTAAAATGGTGGTGTACGTGTGTTTAGGGATTTCAATGAATATAATAATGTAAGTAAAACAAATACCTACCTCGGTAGGGACGTAGGTACGTAGATTTGTAGTTGGTTTTGAATGTGTAGATTTGACTGTAGGGTATTAATGATGTATCCGTGCTGATATTGATAATAAAGTACAAATCATTCAATAATAGTTATTTGTTTTAAAAATGCCTCTACCATGGTTAAATTATTTAGAGTAAAATAAACATTGATTTATTGAAAACAAGTAGGTAAAAATGTAGGAAGGCATTAACAATCTTGTGGATAAAGAAGGTAGGTACCTAAGTACAAAAATAGGTACGTATCTACTTTGTTTACTTTATAAACTTAGCCCGAGGCTTCACCAGTATAGAATTTAATTTTTGCACGTTACCCTTCGATCAAAAATAAGTAGTTCGCGGCCTCCCCCGTAGATACCTAGAGCCTTACAAAAATGTCACTCAAAATTGTCTTCGTTTTGTTTTGACGCAGACAGTTTGCGCAGAGCCTGACAAGTTTTTTCCATACGGAACAAGAGATTGGTGGAGTCGAATTCATTTTATTTTATTTTGTAAGTAGGTAGGTACCTACCTGAGAATTATATACCTACCTACTCAGTTTATTTTCTATGAGGATTAATTAACAGAATTAATCCTTATAGAAAATATAGAAAATAGTAAAGATAACGAATCATTTATTGATGAAACTACAAATTGGTGTCTCAACAGTAGGTATTTATACAAGGGTCATTTCAGACATACAATAATTTAAACTTACGATACAATTTCAGGCAAGCACGCTAGATTAAAAAGAACTGGTTCCTGTCTGCGGCTTTGCACGAGTTTTTTTTACGGGACAAAAAATAAACGTTTTATAAATTCATACTTCTGGTAGGTAGGTAAGAACCTAGTCTTTCTTTTATTAGAGAGTCTACGCAAATGAAATTTTAGGGCGGGCCAACTACCTAGTTATTTTAAAAATCATCAAGTAGTAATATTAAACTTATTTTTATGAAAAATATATATTAATACATACTATAAATGAAAAAAAAATTAGAAGAAATAGCTCTCCATTTATCAATTTAGAACCAAATTAATATTTTAACATAGGCAAACCAAACAACAATATTTTATGCTGATTTCACAAGTATATGACTCACGTCTCAATATACGGGTAAAAAATATATATGAACTTACTGAAAATAAGAAATTCCATCCTTTTTCAGCACTTTGGACGAGTGATTCTTGCATTTTTTGTACGAGCACTTACCCATGCTTTTTGTCAGAACGCTAAAATGACACAGCTTCCCTAACATATCAAAATGTTTCTCTTTTGCTACTGAAGGTTTGGGGGTGGGCATTGTGAATCTAAGGGGAGGCCGGCAAAGCCGGAAATTTTTGATCGAAGACGTTACCCTAATTGTTCGATAGTTTTTTTTCTACTCGGTACAGAGATAAATCAATCTAATCTGTTCCGCCCTTTTTTGAGTGATGAATGGTGAAACTAACCCATCTTTTCTTAATCTATAGTGGTACAATACAACCAAGGTATACCTAATACCTATAGATTACTATGCCTAAAATAGGCTAGGTACTTGACAACTACTGGGAAATAATTCTAACGTATTGTCTGATAAAATAATGCTAAGTGTAATTAATATTTCTTCAAGGCCAGTCGTATTAGTTATGAAAACTAATTTTAAAGTTTGAATAAAATAATGCCGCGCTAAAACGATAATCTCTGTCATGGCTACCTTGTTCTGAGCTATGACGTCACCCCGCCACACTACACCTAACAAGAAGAACTCATTGACAGTGTAATCTGTAAATTTGTGACGTCACTTGCGATCCAACCAAACTCGGCGTTCTCGGTCACGTGATCATGTATCAAAAAATATGTATTATAAAAATATTTTAAATCCGTTTTTTCCCTAAAAAAGGCATATTTTTAATAAAAATCGCTTTGTTACTTTGTCACTGACTAGGATGAAAACTATTTGGAACATATTTTTAATGTAGTCAAATAGCCTATTATTATTTTATTGTCGAGTATCAAGGTGCTTCGTCCTTCTGTCCTAGTTTAGTTGTACCGGCGGCTATGACGTAAATTGTACCTACCGGTGCTGCCAGTATACAAAATAATTCTTAACACTTCCTTTTTACATCACTTTCTCATACTCTCTTACACTGCAAGCGCACTTTCTATCTTTCAGTCTCGCTCAGTTTACTTCAATGAAAAAAGAGATCTTTAGATCAATGGTTTACTGTAGAAAGCATAAAATAAGTAGATATAGTACAAGCCATAGAGAAAGAGTACGGCCTCTTCCAATGCACAGTGTAGCCAGCATATAGAGTAAGTAATAATCCGTATGTACATATTATAGATGGAGTATTTTAGAACCTAATGAGTGGCATGCGTGGCTGCCTTAGAGTATTCTCAATCTACGGTGGCTGCAAAAAGGGACAGAGTAATACGAAGTGGTGCTGCCATACAATTTTGTTAAATAAGTTAGAATAAAAAATGAAAGAAAAAAAAATGGCGAATAACATAGGAAATTAATAAATCCCAAAAATTTACGATCCCGACGGGATTCGAACCCGCACCTTCCCCTTCAGCGCAGGGGTGCTCTTTTTTCGGGCCGACTAGATAAGATCACGTAGCTTAGTTGGAAAAAAGAGCACCCCTGCGCTGAAGGGGAAGGTGCGGGTTCGAATCCCGTCGGGATCGTAAATTTCTGGGATTTATTAATTTCTTAGCTATTACCCAGAGTATAATAAATAAAAACCTTAGAAAGGCGAATAACATGACAACGAAAAGAGGTAGACCCATATGTTTTGGAGGATTTCTAGAATAAATTATGAAGTTTAATAGAACATGCAAAAAAATACACCTCAATAATCCAGTTTTAAAGTTACAGATCAAAAATAAAATAAAAATCGATTTTTTTAGTAAATTTCTACAAAAATAATATTTTTAAAGCAGTACCGAAATTGTATTTTTTTTTTAATTTTCTTAGGTAGGTAAACTATTTAGCTTTCAAATGAGACTACTTTGAACAAAATAAACCGTTTACTCAAGCAGAAACGAAGAAAAAACCAGATGAAGTACCTAGTTTTCATTAAAAAAATAATATATTGGCTTTTTTAAAAATAGCCAACATAGAATTTTTTTTTATCCGATATTTATCGATAAATTCATGTCGTGTATCTGCACATTTCGTTTGATCAAGGTTCGAAAATACTCATTGTACTATATTTATTGTAAAATACTGCTTGTCATTGATCTAACCGAAGGGGGATCTCTTTTTTCATTGCTGCTTGTAGATGGCTCTGCATCTGGGTTGACGACGCAACAAAGGCGGCATACGAAAGGGATCTCTTTTTTCATTGAGGCGGAGGAAGGCCATCCAAGAACTTATGTCTGTCAGTGTCTCAGTTATAACTACGCTAAAATTTAAATACAATGAAAAAAAAGATCCCCTTCATAGATCAATGAATGAACCGGACACTCTGGTAGAAAAGTAGCAAACCAAATGCATGTTACCATCACGAGAAAGGTCAATCAAGTACTTAGAGTATACCTAGAGACGGCATACCTACGAAAAAAACGTGTATACCTAAACTTACCTAGAAACTAAAATGGCTCCTTTCCGTAGTGCTGCCCTTTTGTACCTCGATATTTTTATCGAAACAAGTATTTTTGTGACGATATTTTAGCAGTTTCGTAGTGATTTTATTGTTTTCACCACGATTATGAAACAGAATTCTATAATCATATAGTCATAGAATGCTTTAATTAGAGATACAAAGTATGTGAATGCACGTACCCAACTATGGCTCGACCGCGCTCATGAGACGCAACCACTGAGAAGTTAAGAAAATGAGCTATTATAACAATGGTAATTTTTTCATGTAATTTCCGAGTCAAGACTCATGCGTTTAGACACGTGCCAGACCTCCTTAGAATTAAAGATCAAAGTTCACCAAACCAGTTTATTGAACAGTCTGCAGTTAGCTCATTTGTTTCAATTGTAGGTAAATACTAGTTCTAATTTGTTTATACTATTTGATTCAAATTTTCTTTGTTAATAAACGTTGTGTTCATTTAAGAAAAAAAGGTACCTACTGAAATGAAACAACAAGCTACTTAATTGCAAAATATATTGTTTGTATGCAACAGTGATTTGTGAGATAGTATATTTATATTTGTATAACAATATGGGTATAACAATGTGTAATCTGTATCTTTAGCGTAGACGCTATCTATGCTTATATTATAAATGCGAAAGTGTATTTGTTTGTCATTCAGTCACGGCTTAACTAAGAAACCGGAACCTAACTAAGAAAGGATGGAGAGTAACATAGGCTACTTTTTGTCTTAGTAAAATAACAAACTCCCATGGTAGAGTTACAGGAATATCCCTCTAGATATTATATGAAATTCGAATTTAACGGGGATGAAACCGCGGGGAACAGCTAGTATTATTTATTATTATAATATAAATCACAAAAAGATAGACACCACATTTTATAAGCAATTCAACAAGTCTCATTCATTTATTATATTATATCACAAATTTAACACAGACTCCTACATTTTTAATTAAACAAGCAATGTAATCCGTCTTATTCATTTACAGTATAAATCAAAAATGTAACACAGACGCCACCTGTATTTTCGATTGTAGAAGCAATGCAACAGTCTCATTCATTTACACATTTGCAATATACCTACATAATTCAAAAATTCAACTAATACTACACCTAAATTTTCAATTTTACAAGTACCTAATGTAATCAGTCTCATTCATTTACAGTATAAATCTCAAATTTACATTATTTCTATTAAAGTACTGGATCGCGCTGGCACTAGTGGCTGAAACAAACATGAAGAATAAATTTATAATGAAACATTATTTGTCAGCCTACAATTATAGACTCTAGAAAGGTACTGAGTAGTTCAACTTTGAAAAAAAATCTAAAATCTTAAAGAAATTCTAAAAAACCGTGCCACATCGTTTGCGAAATAACTTTATTTTGCATGGAAATAATTTGCTAAGGGAGGATTTATGGAAATGTACATTTTAGAGGGGATTTGAAGTAGGCTTTAATATTACTTTGGGTCAGATTTATTTACTTAAAACTTAATATTCATTAATATCAAAATTTAAGCCCTTTGGAAAAATAAAGGTAGTCAAGTTTGTTAATGCATATGCATTACTTTGCAATAGAAGTTTGTGGGAGTAAGGTCAAGTAAAATACTTACTTAAAAGATTCGTGACGGTACGGCATCCTCTCGCAGTCTTGTTATTTAAAGTTCGATTGAAGCAAGTTTCTTCAAAATGAAGAGAACGAACGAAAATATCTTTCGTACCAAACTTCAAATTTTCTACTCCAATTGAGTCCAGCCACTTTTTCTTTTACCGTAATTTTCGGGTACCTAGAACGTAAAAAACCAGTTGAAAATTAATACACTACAATTTACACTTGAAAACATCGATACCTATGAAAAATGCCTTGAAGGACAACACTATCGCCAAACAAACAGTTTCATGTTTTCTTTAATTACACTTAAAACTTACAAAAATAAGCTACATTCGGTATGAATTTTATGTAAACTATTCCTATGAAAGCCAACACATAAGGTATTTATTGTATTATTTGGTAATTTAGCAAAATAAGAATACGTACCGGTGTAATGTTATGTTTGGACGATTTTCACTTGTTTTTAAGCCGCAACCTACCAAACTGCTGTTTGGCATCTTCCTATTAGCTTTCTTTCGCTTACTATATAAGTATTCACATGAAAAAGTCCCGAACTGAAATAATTTTAGCATTTTTACTGTAAATGCAACTCTCGTTGACAGTTTACATACCTGATAGTAAAATGGCGAACCGGCCTCAATCATGCTTTGCTATGACGTCACGTTTCAATGTTGCCAAAAATAGGTCTCGCACATTATATTGATGTCTCTTTTTACATTGGTTATTGTAGGTAAGATAAAACGAGATAGCTATAAGTTTATGAGTACAATATCAATTTAGATCATATTTGTATAACCGAAAGTTCCTATAGAACAATACGCCGTCTCTATATACCTATACTCTAAGATCAAGTATTGTATTGTCTGTCAGTCAAGTCAATGTCAGTTGTGTGTTTGTGTCAGTGTTGCCAGATCTACTGATTTAGCAGTAGATCTACCTGCTTTTTGAACCGTCTACTGATCTACTGATTTTTTGCTCAAATTTTGTGAAATCTACCTGCTTTTTCCGAGGATCAATAGCAAGTGACTCCATGTCTTTATTTTAGCTCACGTGACAAGTTCCCGATGACACAAACTTCACAAAACTGAAACAGATGATACTCAATATTTTTATTGCAAACATGTTGTACATGGGACCTTAAAGATAAAGTGTCTCAAACATGCACCCTGCTAGGGCACGGTAATATTTAGCTAGGTGGCTAATTCTTATAATCTAACGACTTATTCTAAATAATATAATATGTAACAATAGTGTTTGTTTAGGCTTCTTATCGTATCATATAGACTTCTATCTTTAATAATAGTGAGATATAATTTATTGCTTTCAAGAGAGACTTAAACTTATTTCTTCTACTTATTTCTTGCATTTTGGAGAAGGGTACATGTAGCCTATTGTTGGGTCTAAGATTTTGTGGTCTGAAATAAACTTTAAAATGGTCAAGATTTCTTTTAACTAGTAAACTTATTTCTAAAATATATATTCCTGTAAGGGTATTAAGAAACTATGAATGAAACTGTATGAATGAAACTGAAGAGTTCCATGTTCCTTCGTTTCTTCCTTCCAGCTTCCACTTTCGTTCTGTCTGTCTTGGTACCTATGTCTGTTCATCGTTTTCGATTGATTGGTAGGTCCGTTCGTTCGTTCGATAAACTTTTGCAAAATGCAAACTGAGTGAGACTGTTTATCCAGTTATTACTCTAGGTACTATGCACTTAATAATATATGTCCAAAACCACAAATCAAAGTTCGATCAGACTGAAAAGAACTGAGCAAAGCACACCCGACAAGCCGCCTGGCCTCGCTTTCCACAAAGCTAAACAGTTTAGAAATGTGGGCAAAGAAAACTCTTCCTAAATTTCAAAAAAACGGATTAGTATGTTTTTTTTTGCATGAAAATACTCGCAAAACACAATACATAGGTACTTATTTATAACATTATATTAAAATCTACCTGCTCTTTTTCCCAATCTACTGCTTTTTTAACAAAATTTCTACTGCTTTTTTCAGATTCTATCTGGCAACACTGGTTTGTGTCATAGTTTGTGTTTCTTTTTCTTGTAATTTTAATGGCGGACTTTTCTCGGTTTTATTGTTGTGTTTGATCTAGCTGTGAATGAAATACCCATAATTATCGTAAAAAAGTAGGATAATCAACTCAGCAAAATGGTATGTATCTACTCCATATTGTCGTAAGAGTCATTAAAGATCTACTCGTAATAATATTTTTGTTATTGTGGTCGAAACCGGTAACAACATAATTTCGTAATGTTTGATAGCGTTCAAAGTCAATAAATTAGAACTGGTAACTTCCTACAGGGCCCTGATGAATTATTTGGGTGCTTTTAGTTTTAATATACATAAACATACATTGAATTAAGTTGATAAACGCTGCTATCTTTAATTGAAACAAATAATTGGCGGTAAATCTCAGCTTAATAATTTTAGCGCACAACACTCTTATTACTTATTACAGTCAAGGGAACATGATAAATAACTTTTGGAATTTCATTACTTATTTGATTACATTCATGTTTACAAATCCGTAAGACATTAAGATGCAAAAACCCATAGAAAAACTAAATTCCTAAGGTTGGATGTTTACAGTAGATTAATAACTGAAACTTCTAGCTTATAGGACTGCAAAAATTAATAACCTCATAGATAAATATGTTTCTGTCTGATTGTGTTTCAATTTTAATTTGTATTTTTTTAGACCATCGGTAAGAATAATAAGATGCAACAGCATCTCAACTATAGAGTACGAGTGATATTGCAAGATTCTCGTACATTTATTGGAACATTCAAGGCATTTGACAAACACATGAATCTGATATTAGGAGACTGCGAGGAATTCAGAAAAATCAGGTCTAAAACTAGCAAGACTGTAGACAGGGAGGAGAAAAGAACACTTGGTTTTGTACTCTTACGTGGAGAAAATATAGTATCCCTAACAATTGAAGGACCACCACCACCAGAAGAAGGCCTACCTCGCGTGCCTCTTCCAGGTGGCATGGGTGGACCAGGAGGTGGCCGAGCTGCTGGACGTGGCTCCGGCCCTGGAGGCCCACCTCCTGGCCTGCAAGGACCTGCCCGAGGTGTTGGTGGACCCTCTCATCAACATATGGCTCCAGGTTCTCGGGGACAAATGTCAGCGCCTCCACAAATGCGTGGTGGCCCAATGATGGGTGGCCCACCCCCTGGGATGATGGGTGCACCTCCTGGGATGGGCCGTGGTGGTCCAGGGCGTGGCGGGATGCGTCGGTATTAAATTAAATAACCATTTATAGTATTTAAGACTATTTCTTATATCAATAAGTTTCAATGGTGATAAAAGGATTGAGTTGTTACCACCACTTTCCATTTGGAATAAATTTCTGACCAGTCATCTTAATTTGCTTGGTTTCATTTTAATTCAATTATATTTGTTCCCATTCCATCATAAGCTTAGTTAGCCAAATTGGAAACTAACAAAAATATTGGTAGTTTTTTGTGGCTGTTCCTTTACCATAGAGTTAGAACAGGCCTCTGCTTTCTTGTACATACGTTTTTTACGCCGTTAATCTATGATTAATTCCTCGTGCGTAGGCACAGTCGCTAGTGTTGTATGGATCACAATGGAAGCTTGAGCGTAAGTGAATGAATAAAGGCCCTACCTCTATGCTCCCTATAATCTCATTCTTACTGTCTTGTTGGTTAGGATATATAGATAACAAAGAGACAAAATTGGTAGGTTTCATAATCATTTTTAATTAGTCGTCATGTACAATACAATAGTAGTAGAAATTTTCATTAAAATGAGAAGGCGACGGGAGGTGCAATACTAGCGCATTAACATAACGCACTATGTTATGTAATGTAATATTACTGTTCTCTACGGAACCAAAAACTAAAAACTAGACCCTATTACTAAGCCTCGGTTGTCTGTCCGTCCGTTAGCGGGCTGTATCTCATGAACCGTGGAAAGTTGAAATATTCATCTTCAGTATTTCAGTTACCGCTATAACAAAAAGAATAAAATTTGCTCCCATACAAAAAACGCGATTTTTTGGCTATTTTTGCCCTACTTGTTTCAAAGCTGTATCTCTTAAACTGTAATAGGTAGACACATTACTTATGTAACAAACACTTACACTAATAATAATTTTATTTTTATTTGTTTAAAATAAAAGTAAGGGGGTCCCCGAACAGGCGAAAAATTTATGTTCTAGAATTGTTGTCTGGTTTTATAACTAGATGTCGCTAGTAAAAGTGAACGAGAACGCACGGCATTGAATGAGATTGTTGACTTGTTTCTCTTAAAAAAATCTGTTTTTAGGGTTTTTCTTTTGCGAAATAGTTATGAACGATGGTACGGAACGGAACCCTCCGTGTGCGAGTTGACTCTCACGTGCATTGGCAGTGGTCGGTTTTTTTAACCCATTCACTGCCCAGCCTGTCGTGGGGGCGCACCGCATATAGGAGGGTACGGCATGTAATGTACCCACGTCAAGCAAATGAAAGGGATACCTAAAATGTATTTATTTAGTTACACTATTTAGTTAAATGTAAAATAGGTGGTGGCGCTAGTTTCGCTTTTTCCTTTCCCTGTAAATGTAGGGACAGTAACCGGCAAAAAGAGTTCAAAGCAGATAAAGATTCATAGAGTCCGTGGTCAAAGCAACAGAAATCGTTAAATTACACCATTCCTAAAACCATACGACCTACGGAGGCCGCTGAACAAATACGACGTAAATAAAGCGGAAAATCAACTCGTGAAATAACTTCTGTCTACTGCTTGGCTAATCCTAGTTTCTCAAAAAACATTGGGAGTCTTCAACTGATATGCTTTCTAGCGGTGACTGTATCCAGTAAATTGTAATTTTAATAAAACCAGCCAAGTGCGAGTCGAGCTCGCGCACGGAGGGTTCCGTACCATTATCTAGAAAAACGACAAAAAAATCACGTTTATTGTATGGGAGCCCCCTTAAATATTAATTTTATTCTGTTTTTTAGTATTTGTTGTTCACCATATCACCAGTGAAAATTTCAACTGTCTTAACTATCACGGTTCATGAGATACAGCCTGGTGACAGACGGACAGCGAAGTCTTAGTAATAGGGTCCCGTTTTTACCCTTTGGGTACGGAACCCTAAAAGGTAAAGTGTGGAAAATTAAATTCTGTAATTCTAATGGCAGTATCCACATGAGGGGTGGCATTTCTTGCCGTCAATGCCACAACGACATCCGCCGCTGGTGTCACCGCGGCCGGCAGCGCCCCACCGGCGCCCGCGCGTCACCCAACAGATCTCCGTCTTACACGCAGAACACTTGATCCAGTCACATCCCCATTTCTTGGTTATTATAGCACTACACTCTGGGCATTCGAGAGCTTCGCCGCGAGCAATAAGAGAGTCCAGTAGCGCTCGAGTTCCTTCGTCCGCTTGATCTGTGGCCTCGCTAACGGAGCCCGCCTGGAGTTTCAAACGATGCTGCTCGCATGTTTCTCCTTCGTGTATAGCCTAAAACCGAACAAAACATTAGATACCTACTTACAAAAAGTTCTTAATCGCGCGCGTGCTATTTGACTATTAGCGCCTGCCAGGGTTCAATCAGGTATCCACCACTGCCTCGGTGGATACCTGATCGCCTTATTATTATTATTTATTTATTTATCGGACTATCGCCTACACCAATTTTGCTTATAGTCAGAAGACTGATTGCAAATCAAAATTTAAAAAAAAAGATATATTAATCATTCATCTTGACTTACAGAATAAGATATTTTCCAAAACCTTTCTTTCCTTGATCGATGCTGCCAGGTTATTATTAAATAAATAAATAATGCTGGACAATTCACACAGCATTATCTAGCCCCAAGGTAAGCAGAGCTTGTGTTATGGGTACTAGATAACTGATGTACTTAATTATAATACAATACCTACATAGATAGATATTTTTTATTATACATAGAAAACGACCACCCTGAACAAATGTCTGCAGATCGTACACACATTTGTCCCGAGGCGGGAATCGAACCCGGAGGAGGTTGCCTCCTGCGTCGCAGGCAGACTCGCCCACCGCGCCACATCGGTCGTCAAATGAAACATGGCCGCGCGCA
This sequence comes from Eupithecia exiguata, assembly GCA_947086465.1. Lineage (NCBI taxonomy): Eukaryota > Metazoa > Arthropoda > Insecta > Lepidoptera > Geometridae > Eupithecia > Eupithecia exiguata. Next base: position 10,502,642 of record OX352229.1, read on the forward strand.
CTACTGTTGGTTGGGTACCTACATAAGTAAGTGTAGGTCAAGGAATTTATATATTAGTTGTATAAGTAGATATTTTGACAGTTTGTTTACATACCTGACAAGGTACGCAGTTAGTGCTTTTACACACAGGGCAAGGGAATCTCCGAACTCCTGGCTCGCAAAGTGCCCAACCGGTACAATCCCGCGTGCGGCAATGAAATGCATTGCGGGTCCCGCTTTCAGCCACTGCCAGACCGCGCGCCAACCACTTCTCGTAGTCATCAGGCGGAACGAGGCCTTTTATTTCCCGCTCTTGTAAGACTCCTCGGCAGCCCGTCGCTGGACAAGACACAATCGGTTCTTCGCTGTGTCGCACGACGTCCGAAAGGCATTCCTTGCAAAAGGAATGCACACATTCTCTTAATACAACTCCATTGCCGGGCGCACACTCGTCCATGCAAACGCCGCATTCGAACACCTCGGCGTTAGAGACGAGAGACTGTTGCTCTAGTCTCACTAATTCATTATAAACATTCTCAGTGTCATTGTCAGCTAGAGTTTCCGCGGGTCCTTTTGTTCCTGAAAAGAACGTTATGTTTTGACCGTTTGAACATCAATAGGGTCTATCGATAACAAGGTATGTACAGATTTTTAAAATATATTGTTGTTTTTCCATAAAAACCCACAATTTTTTAAATATAATATGGAAAAAGAATGAAAAATAAAACTGTACTCAGTTTTGGGTATTAAAAACGTTGCCTTGCTTTTTCTCTGTGACGTCACCGCTCACTTTGTCAACTCAGTGCTTCTGTTCCTCCAATAAAATAAATGATAAAAAGTATCATGTTTGTGTGTTGTGTCTACTAAATAAATTTCTTTCTTTCAAAAAAGATATTCCGCTAAAGCAGGGACTAGAAAAATAAACTTCATGACAATTCGGTGAACGGTGACGTCACATTTAGAAATTTTGCGATTGAGTCGTATAATATCTACTTTTCAATTATTAAATTTGACAAAAAATAAAACCGGCCAAGTACGAGTCGAACACGAAGGGTTCCATACCATTATAAAACACATAAAAACGGCAAAAAAATCACGTTTGTTGTATGGGAGCCCCCCTTAAATATTTGTTTTATTTTAATTTAATTAATTATTTTTAAAGTGAATAGGTATATAACTAAATATTCTGTGAATATTTCAAGCGTCTATCTGTTGCCGTTATCAATAACGAGTAAAAGATCACGTTTGTTGTATGGGAGCCCCTTTAAATATTAATTTTGTTCTGTTTTTTAGTATTTGTTGTTATAGCGGCAACAGAAATTCATCATCTGTAAAAATTTCAACTGTCTAACTATCACGGTTCATGAGATACAGCCACAGACGGACCGGACGGACAGCGGAGTCTTAGTAATTGGGCCCCGTTTTACCCCTCGGGTACGGAACCCTAAAAAACATCAAATAATAGTACAAAAATAAATACCTACATAATAACGCATATATATCATATATACCTACCTATTGCAGAGGTACAAAACATATTAAGCTTGTTTGGCATATCAAATGAGGATGTCTTTACCAGCTTCGACGAGGCACAAATAGAAAGGCGCAGTCAAGTCTGGCCCAGCCAGAGCGACTAGAAGCACGCCGTCGTCGGAACACAACGCCCGGCCGATGATCCACCGCTGCATGCCCACGGGCAGTCCCAAAGACTTCTCCGCTTGTCGCCGCAGGTCGCCCATCCTGCAGTTACGCTTCACGTGTATCTGCACTGGCCCTCTTGTTGTTTCCTTATCTTCCACCCATACAAGAATGCTGAAAACAGTAGATATGGTTTAAAAAAGAAGACTCAACATCTACGAACTTTTGTTGTTTTTGAACACAATTTTGGTTGGGAAACTCCGTTAAATTAAAGATTTTTATGCAAACTTACGGAACATCGTCGTTGTTCTCCTTCTTTATACTTGTATCTTTAGACGTGGTGGGTGCTTGATTCAATGCTGACTCAGCTTTAGGTTTCATTGCCGCTGTACCAAGCTGTGCATTGGTTTGACTAACATTTTCACGTTTTTCTACAACGTTTGTTACATTTGATTCGTGTGCCTTATCGTTATCGGGTTTTCCAGGCGTCGTGTTTTTCGTCTGTTTGACCTCAATAACGGGGTCTGTTTTATGCTCTTTTTTACTTTGAGGCTGGGTAGCTCTGTTGGTTTTTTCTGGTGATGATGATGCTCTTGAACTAGCTTCTGCTACGATTTGCGAAGAAAAAGATAACACTGAACAGGAAAGTCTCAGCTGTGCAAGCTTTACAGCAGCTTCTGCCGCTGCGCCTTCGTCGCCTTTAGATATGGATTGCTCGAGTTGGTTGATTAAATTGCGACGTCTAGAATGCTGGTCTAACTTCTCAACAATGCTTGTTTCTGTTGAAGAACTATGTGATGTTGTTGGTTGTACAGCACTCTCGGGTAATTTAGGAGTCGACGTTTCTACAATTTTTTTAACTATGACAATTTTGTCCTTTGCCGACGAGGTCTGAAGACGTTCATTTTGAATTCTTGACCTATCTTGTGGTGCCGCAATCATTGGACCTGTCTGTGACGTTGATGACAACTCTAAAGCGGTATTTGTTTGATTAGAAGTAATTTTTGATGCAAAACCAACTTTTACTTCATGCTTCTGAGAACTATTTATTTCTGTTTGTAACTTCGTAGTTAAAGCCTCGTCAGAGTTTTTAGGTATGTAAATTGGATTTAGCAACGATGATACTTTCAATGGAGTTTTTATGTCTGACTTTGTATTAGAGTTCATGCTTACACTTGGTTTCTTGCCATTTAACAATTTACTAGCTATTTCAGTTTTGGTGACGTTTCTGTTGAAATTTTCAGCTTTTCTCGTCTCAGATTGATTTGGTATACTTACTTTTGGTGGATCCACGATAACTATGTTTTCTTTAGTATGCTCTAGTACTGTTGGTTGCGTTACCAACACGTTTTTAATAGTTGCTAGAGTTTCTTGTTCGCCGTTATCACCACTTTTCATTCCTTTATAAAAGTTTGCCTTTCGGACTGGTGGCGATGGTTCAGTACTCGGAGTATTTTTTGCATCAGTATTTCTATAACTTCCAATCTTTGTGATTACTGCTTCAACAGTTTTAGGTTCTTTTATAACGTCTCTATCATTAACATTATTTGTTTTTAAATGAGGAGTGCTAGCCATTGCTTTTTTCGGAAGACTGTCTTTCATTTCTTTTAATATTTCTCTAAGTTTTTCTTTATCTTCGAGGTCACTCTTTTGAGTGGTGCTGACTGTTTGAGTAGAAATGCTACTTTTTTGCGAAGTTTTACTAGAATTATTAAGTAGAGCATTTTCTAGAGGTAGGCAATAAAGACAAGTAATCACAGTTGCGTCATATTTTCTCAAGCATCTGGTACAAATCCAAGCTTCTATCTGCCTCGAGGGCCCTGGCGCATCATGGTTAGATCTTACTTCTTGATAAACATTGTCTAATTCTTTCAACTTGTACTTTTGTATAATTTCATGGGCCTGCTTATCTAGCTCACTTATACTTGGAAGAAGTTTAACGGTCGAAGTCTCTATAGCAGAATTCCTTTTTCTGTTATCGAATATCTGCTTCAAGAAGCTTTTGTCTTGTCGAGGTTTCACGTCTTTGGTCTCCTTTTTGGCTTCTTTTTTGCTATACTTCTCAGGTTTGCAGCCCATCGTCACTTCATTGGGTTTAGGACAGCGGTCGGTGACCGGGTGGGATCCGGAACTCATTGGTAGAGTTGCCGTGTTATTAAACCGATTATCTTCTTTATCTTCTTCGGGTATAGTGTGTACGGGTAAGGGGGGCTGGGGCGCGGGTCGCTTCCGGCCTCTCGGGCGGGTCCAGGTAGAGGCGGGGGTGGGGGGCGGCGGGGCGCGGCGCTTGCCGGGCACGTGCGCGCGTACCTGCAGCAGCTCGCTGGCGGCGCGCCGGTCGCGCTCCGAGCGCTCGCACGCTCTGCGGTTCGGAAGGCTGAAAGCGTCGAAGCCGTGCAATCCGTACTTCCTCAGCAGCGTGATATCTCGGTCGTGCTGGCGGCGCACGTTCCTATCCCGAACTCGTTTCTTGTAGGAGTCAGTGGGGGGTCCGGGGGGAGGTAGAACGCGCGGGTGCGAGGAGGCGTAGTTTCCGGGGGGAAGGAAAGCGAAGCTGGCCGCGGTGCGGTCGGAGCCGCCGCTGGAGAGGCTGTCGCTGGAGGCGTGCTCGTCGCGCCGCAACCACGAGAACAGCGTCCACAGCCCTCCGGACAGCGGACGTGGACGCGCGGGCTCCACCTCCACGGCGCTCATTACCCCTGGAAATAAACAAAGATCATTGCAACATAATAATTTAGAATTATCACATAGTCATTATACCTACAATGTAATGCAACTATTCCTTCTTGACTATTTATGTAACTACTTACGGGAATACGTTAAAGTCGAACGTATTCCCCTGCGCTAGGCCAAAGTTTTCCTTGTAAAATATTGATGAACTGGGAATGGAATAGATTACATTAGTAGGTATTTATTGGGAAGTCTAACATCCATTTTGTTCCCCAAAACCGATTGGGCATTCTAAATCACTTGTCTCCTTTCAGTCGACAAAAACGGTGATTTAGAATTCCCAATCGATTTTGGGGCACAAAAAAGGATGTTAGAATTCCCAATAAATACTTGTGAAATTAAGATGTGGTGTGCGGTCATAAGGTTATTTAAATCTTTGAAACAATCATAACTAATTCTCTAATCAAATTCTATTGTCTTTACCATCATATCGATATAAATAGAACAATAGTTATATAACTAATCATTTTCGTGTTGTAACTCATATTGAATTAACTGATAATGAAGTTCGTTAAACATTCAATTTCATTAAATTTGGAAAAGATTTGCGATGATACTTACAAAAAAGGTTTTCGGCATGGTAAACTTTTACCGGATACAATCCGCTGCATAATTTGTGGTCCATCAAATTGTGGTAAAACAAATCTGATGATCGGTCTTCTTCTACATGAAAATGGGTTGCGCTACAAAAATGTATACGTGTACTCAAAAACCCTTCATCAGCCTAAATACATATTTTTAGAAAATGTTTTGAAATTAGTTCCTAGTGTATCATTTCAGAAATATCATGAAAACGATTCAGTGCTTAGTCCGAGTAAAGCTAAATACAATTCAATTATAATTTTTGATGATGTGGCTTGTGAGAATCAAAGTAATATGCGAGATTACTTTGCCATGGGTCGACATAAGTTTATAGATTGCTTTTATTTGAACCAGACATACAGTAAAGTTCCTAAACAACTGGTCAGGGATAATGCTAACCTTATTATCGTTTTTAAACAAGATGAAATAAACATGAAACATATATATGATGAACATGTGAATACGGATATGTCTTGGGTACAATTTAAAGAAATGTGTTCTCTAATTTGGAGTGACCCATACAATTACTTAGTTATAAATAAAGATTGTGTAAAAAATCAAGGATGCTATAGAAAGAAATTTGATACTTTCGTTGAATTCAACTAGCAAATGTAGGTATATAACCATGATGACTATTATTTATTTTTATTATTATTTCGGATAACTAGCAGTGACTACATTCTATCATTAAAATGGAAAAAGACATATCGATAAAACGTAAAATGGTAGATGCTGCAGAGGCAGTTAAAAGAAAAGTTAGAAAGTTACGTAATATTGAGATGGATAGTGCGAAAGAATTGGAAAATGTTTTTAAACCTATTACAAACCCCCTTAATAAGCTGTTAGATTCTAGTAAATACGATAACTACAACGAAATATCTTTATCACCTAAAACAAACGAAAATGTTGACCTAAGTATAACGAAGGAAAAGTTTGCATCACCAGAAGATGACAACGATGAAAATAAATCTCAAAACACAGATGAAGATGAAAGCGATGATGAAAACCCGTTCGATGACTCATTCAAAACGATCGGATCATTGCAAAGTAACAATTCAGATCGTGACATATCATCTTGGTCTCAATCATCGGAAGCATTTCGCGATGTTCCTTTTGGTTTAAGGAATGTTAGAGGAAAACTTATGATGGGTTCGACGCGAGTAAACGTTACTGATAAAATTATCAACATAGCAGATTGTGACTATAAACTAACACCTGGATTGACTGAACTATTGTTGAAAAAAAAACCTAAGTTAGATATTGTTACACCAGATGATATTCAAAATTATAAGACTATGTTAATCGTTACCAATGCGCACCGAAGAGATTATAGCCCAAGTAAACCAATTAAAAGTAACAAGGGTAAAAAATATTTACAAGTCATCAAACCATTATTCAAAATACCTAAGACCTCTGAAAGTAGTGATAGTAATCTACCAAAAGGCTCAGGTTTACCATTATTAAAAACTTGGAAGAAGAATATGGAATATGTTTATTGGGATGATCCGAACGAGTTAGTATCCAGATTGAGATTGTTGATCGCTTCTCGTGATGCCGGCAACACTGGAGTGGATAATGAAATAATATCTATTATTGAGGAATTGCGAGAATGTGGAATAATAACTGATTAAATAAATACAATGATATTGCTGGAGTACTTTCACTTTATTTCTATCCTCTGACCATGTTACTACAATAATTATGAATATCGATAAATTTGGTCATCATGTACATAAGCGAATGCGTTTATCAGAATCTTTCAATTTTATTGAAAATACACTACTGAAGTCAGAAAGTGGTGATTATGATTTAAAATCATCAAGACTGAAAGGTCTTCCCATACCAATAACAGCTGATGAGGCTGTTAGTAAAGAATACGTTGATAAAAGTATGCAAAAGTATAAGATGGAAACTCAATTAAAGTTAGACCGCTTAAAAAGTGAAATACTTCAAATTTTGGATCAGTATGAGCTGACTTCGAAGTCAGAGCGTCATAAATCAAAGAAAAATGAGTAAGCAGGAAGTAGTTAATGAAATACATAGACCAGCTCGTATAAACTTCATTCGACGTTCAGTTGTGTTAAAAGGAATAGATGATCTATGGCAAGCAGACCTTATTGATTTAAAGAGTATTAAAAAGGTTAACAGAGGATTCACATTTGTTTTGGTCATAATAGACTGTTTTTCAAAATTTGCTTGGGCTACTCCTCTTAAAACTAAAACGAAATTGGAAGTCTCAAATGCTTTTGAAAATGTGATGATTACAGCTAAACGACATCCTCGAAATTTACAAACAGATAATGGAACAGAGTTTTATAACGATATATTTCAAAAGCTAATGCGATCTTATGATATAAACCACTATTCAACATATTCGGTTAAAAAAGCATCTATTGTAGAAAGATTAATAAGAACGTTAAAAAATAATTTGTTTAAGTTTTTTAGTTTACATGGTAGTTATAAATGGGTTGGGAAACCGCTAAAAAATATTGTTGATACGTACAACAATAGCAACCATCGCACTACTAAACATAAACCAATTGACGTTAGTCATAAAAATGTGGATAGTGTCATGAAAAATATAAACAAAACAAACAATTATAAATTTACCAATTACTCGAGCCGCAATAAACTAAGCGTGGGCGACTTTGTTCGAATTAGCAAATACAAGTCGAGTTTCCATAAGGGTTACACCCCTAGTTGGTCAACGGAACTGTTTAAGATAAATCATGTTAAAAACACTCAACCCGTTACTTATCAAATCGAAGATTTGCATAAACGATTAATATTAGGAACTTTTTACACTCATGAACTTCAAAAAACAAAGTGTCCGCATATATATCTTATAGAGAAAGTTTTAAAGAAAAAAGGAAACAAATTTTATGTTAAGTGGTTGGGTTTAAGTGACGATGAAAACAGTTGGATCAATAAAAAAGAATTTGTATAGAGATAATCATCATTTTAGAGAAAGCTATGAAAGGAAGTGGACTTGTTAATAATCTAATCAATAAATTACCGTTCGAGTTACATTTGCCAGGATATAACTATTGTGGACCTGGAACAAAATTGAAAAAGAGGCTATTGCGAGGCGATAAAGGAATAAATCAGTTAGACGAAGCTTGTATGCATCACGATATAGCGTACTCTAATAACTCTGACTTATCGAATCGTCATAAAGCTGATTTAGCATTAAGAAACATGGCTAATCAGAGGCTTCACTCAAAAGATGCTAGCAAAAGCGAAAAACTTGCATCATGGTTGGTAGGTAAGATGATGAAAGCTAAATTGAAGATTGGAGCAGGTTTGAAGAAAAAGAAATGCAAAACGTTGAAAAAAATCAAGAATAAGTTTAAAACAATGCTAGCTAAAATCCGTTTAGAATTAAAGAAAGTTAACCCTAGAGATACCAATAATACCATTAATTGCGCATATGCCGCAGCAAAGAGGTTGCTAGCAAGGAACTGTAAAATTAATTTACCTCGTGTAATACCACTACCAAAAACAGGAGGCATTTTACCCTTAATACCAATTTTTGCTGGTTTATCAGCTTTAGGAGCCCTAGCAGGCGGAGCAGCTGGCATAGCTAAAACTGTAAATGAGTATAAATCTGCCCAACAAAACCTCAAAGAATCAGAACGTCATAACAAAACCATGGAGTCTATCGTTTTGGGAAAAGGGCTGTATATAAAGCCGTATAAGAGAGGTGAAGGATTATTTATTCAGTCATCAAAAAACTAAACGCGCGGCTACCTAGACATGCTCTTACCAACGTGGATATACTAGAGCATGCAAGCGACATACCATATTTTAGAGGAGTTTTTATGAAAGACCAATTGCCTAAAAGAGTGAAATCTATTGAATGTGGTATCGTTAATTTAGATAATAGTATTGGTGCAGGAACTCACTGGGTAGCCTATATAAAAATTCATAAATATATTGAGTATTTTGATAGTTTCGGAAACTTAAAGCCTCCAAAAGAACTACTTAAATATTTAAGCAATAAAAATATTTATTACAATTATACAAATTATCAAAAATTTAATACAGTAAATTGTGGTCATTTGTGTGTGATGTATCTAAGATCATTTTGGAATAAACATGATATATAAGAGTGTGAAGTTTTTTTTTTTGATCACTTACAAAATGAGTTTCACTCTTTCTGTTACGGGTAACACGTCCGTTCTATCAACTAACTATTCCCCCGCTTTACAACTTGAGGGTGATTATGAATGTGCTCTGCTATATTTATCTACATTTAATTCTATTCCGAATATAGATAGAAACAATACGTTTCACTATGGTTCCAATGAAGTTGTTACCATTCCAGAAGGAGCTTATGAACTTCAAGATATTAGTGACTATTTAAAGACTCAAGTAAAAGGCGCTACTATAAAATTATTTTGCAATAATAACACATTAAAGACATCAATTTTTTGCAGTAAAGATATTCACTTTGAAAAAAATAATTCTATTGGAGAACTATTAGGATTCGGAAAAAAATCTTTGAAATCAAATATTGTTCACGAGTCACCGTTTCCGGTAAATATTTTATCTACTTCTGTTATCAGGGTTGAATGTAACATTGTAAGCGGTTCCTATATAAATGGTGAACCCAGCCACATTATTTACGAGTTTGCTCCCAATGTGCCGCCAGGCTATCGGTTAATAGAAATACCTAAGAACGCTATCTATTTCCCAGTCAATCAAGACATCATCAACTATATAAATATTAGGATACTAGATATAAATAACAATCTAGTTAATCTACGCGGCGAAGAAATACAGCTATATTTACATATAAGAAAAAAATGATTAATTTTAATAAAACAGCGAATCTACATTCAAAAGAGATCAGTCTAAATCAGACAATCTGCAAAGAAACAACTAGTAAAAACATAAAAAAACACAAAAAATTAACAATAGAAAACAAAAAATATCTTAAAATTATTGGATTACTAAAATGAATATTCTAGACATCGCAAGTCACCCCGTCTTCGACGAAACTATTGGCGGAATCGAGTTTCACTCATACAAACCATACATAACTACTTTCAACAGAAATGATGAAATACGTATCCCCATCAATCAACAAGATCTATACATTCTGCCATCAGCTAGCACTTTGTTCTTGGAAGGAAAAATGAACGTTGTAAAGAAAGATTTAAAAGAAATGGTAAATAATGTTCACTTCACCAACAACCCGTTGCTGTACCTTTTTCAAGATATCCGTTACGAGCTAAATGGAATAGAAATTGATAAAATAAAAAATGCTGGTATCACTACGACTATGAAATCTTTAATTTCTATGAATGAAAATGAATCGAAAATAGCTAAGGCTTGGGGTTGGGATATTGATGGCACGTCCAATATGCATGGAGGTAGTTTTTCGGCTTCAATACCTCTAAACCATATCATGGGTTTCGCTGAAGATTATAAAAAAGTCATCATTAATTGTAAGCATGAGCTCATACTCTTGCGCAGCAATACCAATTTAAATGCATTAACACTAGGCAGTGGGGAAATAATAAATGACATCGTTATTCATAAAATACTTTGGCGTGTGCCACATGTAAAAGTTTCGGACAAAGAAAGAATTAACTTACTAAAAATACTAGATAAGGATAGAGCAATTCCATTAGCGTTTCGAAATTGGGATTTATATGAATATCCTCTATTACCGCGAACATCTAAACACACTTGGTCAATTAAAACGTCATCACAAATCGAAAAACCCAGATATGTTATCATAGGACTTCAAACAGATAGAAAAAATAATGGTTTAAAAGATATGTCACAATTTGATCACTGTGATTTACGAAATGTTAAAGTGTATTTGAATTCAACGTACTTCCCTTACGAAAACTTAGATGTTAAGTTTAGCGAGGAAAAGTATGCGTTGTTATACGAACAATATGTTAGATTCCAGCAGTCGTATTATGGACGCAGATCAGAACCGTTGTTGACTCCTCTTGAATTTAAAATTAAAGCTCCCTTATTCGTGATCGACTGTTCAAGACAAAACGAAAATTTAAAGATTGGACCCGTTGTTAACGTACAAGTGGAACTCGAGTGTAACAAAGAATTACCAGATCATACTTCTGCCTACTGTCTCATTCTAAACGACTGCATCATTGAATATAAACCTCTAACCAATATTGTTAAAAAAATATCATGAAAAAAGATTTGCTGATTGTTGACGTTCAAGGATTCAAAGATATGAAAAATAACTTTATTTTAAAGGAATTTGCATTGGATACTTCAGAATTTAATCAAACATTCTTAATTAAACCTCCTTATCCATTTCAAAAACTATCTCTCGAAGAAAAACGACAAGTTCGATGGTTAGAAAAAAATCGTGGTATCTATTGGAGTGAAGGTTACGTTGACTACAGAGAGTTTAAACGGATCATAAAACAATTTTTAGATGATAAAGTTGTTTATGTAAAAGGAACTGAAAAAAAAGAATGGATTCAAGAATTATGTGAAAATTGTTCAGTGCTCGATCTAGGAAGTAAAGACTGTCCTAATTTAAAAACCCTTCAAAGTGAATTCTCTCCAGCAGATAAAAGTTTTAATTGTTTATTTCATGAAAAAGAGTGTGCTCTCAAAAATGTAATATGTTTGAAAAAATGGTGCTTAAAATATTATAATATGTAGTATTACTTCAACCATGTAATATTTTTTAAATGTAGTTGTAGTTTTGTAAGTTCGATTAAAACAATTATGCAATAAATATGATTTTAATATATTTTAACGTGTTTTACTTTATTAATGTCCTACCCACCTACCTACTGTATCAGTTGAGCTACCTGTAGATTGTTTACAACAGTCTGCAGTTAGCTCAATTGCTTCAGTTTTAAATACTAGTGTAACTTTCTTTGTGAATAAAGGCCTACCTACCTACACGATATTGTGAAATAAAACAAGGTTTTAAGTCAAAGTATCATTTATTTATAAAACTATGTAAAGCATCTTAAAAGTAATGGCCATAACTCTGACATAATTCCTTAGAAATCTTATGAATAATACCTTCAGTATCTGACAGAATAGGGTCGTTTATGTCCTTCGCTACATACTGCGCTCGTAGCACCACATTCGAGTCACTCTCACTTTCCAGATCACTGTTCTCGCTTGATGTACTTGTATCACTTATGTCCAATACCTTAATTTTGATCAGTCTCAAACCTTTACTTGTTTCTCTTTTCATTACAAACGACTTTCCACGCAGTTTATTATTCTTCTTAGCATTTTCTCTCTTCGATTTTAATTTTGTCGATGGTCCCTGACGTTTAGTCACTGTCGACTTGTTTAGTTTAGCCAGTTCTGGATATGCTTCATCAAATCCTTCAGAAGTTCCTCCCAGAGGATCTTGCGCGAATTGAGAATAGTAGATAGTTTCGTCGGTCATTATCTGTAAACAAAATAAAAAAGTACATTAACATGTTAAAAATTTAGGAAATACTTACACAAAATGAAAGTTGTTACATATTTTACTTACCACAACAAAATTAATACAGGTCCTTTCTCGTGTGTGACAAAGAGTGGAATAAAATATTTTCGCAATCGATTTCAATATTTCTAACTAAATTACAGAGCACTTGTCATAGTACACCGCTTCTACGTAAATGAAACTCAACTCCCTTTTACCTACCGACACGTGTGCTACTCAGGAAACATGTCCTAGATAACTAAGGTAGGTAGGTAGGTAGGTAAAATTATGAAGGTATGTATTATATTTATAAGTATTTCAAATATGTTACTATCTAACTGTCCAACAAAATAGGGTACCTAGGTCTTAACTAAGGTGCGTAATAAGACAAGCCATTTTAAGTTCTCATTGTTATTTATTAAAATTTTAGTATAAAACACAAAGTAATTAATTAGTCTTATTATTAATTAAAAAATAAGCTTAAAATTAAGGCACATACATAAATACAGTGTTTGAATATTTTATGCAGGGAGCTGTGTAGATATGACTGCATTTTTACTTATAATTTTAGGTATAAAACACAAAGTAGGTAGGTCTAATTAGTCTAATTATTAAAAACAAGGTCAAAATTTAGGTACATACATAAATACAATGTTTACATATTTTATGCGAGGGAGCTGTGTAGATATGGGTACATTTTTTACTTTATAATTATGTTTTATAAAAATACGCACAACATAGCACAACATCATAAAAGAGTATTGTAGTGACCCCAAGATAGAGTAGATTTTTTATCTTTCAATATAATACGTTTATCATCATTTGAAGATAAGGCGACCTTGTTTAATTCTTGAGTAAAAATTTGATGTTTGATAGATCTAAACAAAATGTTTTTCTTTGATTCAATTGTATCACTCAGGAAAACGTGCTCATAATTTCTAAATTTCATCTTTTTTATAACATTTTTTTTTATTCCCTTTGCTTTTTTAAGTTCCTCGTCCTGAGTTTTAATACAGTATAATTTAGATTTAAGTCCAACAAACTCGGTTATTAATTTTCCACCTAACTCATCTTTAAAAAGCCCAGGAACCTTTTTGTTACAACGAGGTATGCCATAAACATTATTTTCTGAATAATTACTAGTATCGTAATATGATAAAAAATTATGTTTTAAGTCGCTGTATACATCTTCAGTTTGAATAGAATACAAAAAACTGTCAGTGTCTGTATAGCACAAATTTATATCATTACCGTAAAAGGGTTTCATTACAGAATAATGAAAATCGTACATATGGCTTTTTGAAATTTCTAATACCGTAAATCCTATGTAGATGGGCTTATCGAGTAATATTGTTTCTGGTTTCATTTGGATAGCAACGAAATTTTCTGTGAAAATAGTTGAACTTTGATAATTTGGTCGTGCTATTAACTGCTCTGCAGTATAATGCTTTTTAGTTTTATTTTTCGTATCATTCCATTGATTAACCAATTTAACATCGAGTCTCTTTTGACTATCCTCTAACGTTTTTCCAAAAATACTATTGTTAAGTAACTTAAAAAAGTCTTGTTCAAACGCGGATTTTGCTTTTGTTCGAAGTTTTGTATTTAAATCAATGTACTTTTTTAAATAAGGACTTTGTTTAAATTTGATTACCCTATGAATTTTTTTTAATAATAACCCATGTTTCAGACAAGTTTTGAGATGTACGTAATGAATAACATATTCGAATTTATCGTACAAATTGGGTATCAGTTTTTCATTCTGCGAACCCGGTGGTTTAAATTTTTGCGGACAAAATGGTATGTCATTATGCAAATCATGCAAATATTCAGGGTATTCCAAATCTACCTCTAATATATAACCATATTCAGAGTCATTTGGTACATTTGTAATATCGAGCACAGCTAGTTCTGTTTTCGATAATAGTTCAAAATCTGAACATGGCATGTGAGCACACATTGCATAACCATATAAATTGTTACAATCTATATACATTAAATAATTATTTGGTGCAGATTTATTGTAATTTAACAAATATTTGTTGTTGGCACTTGCACATCTGGTAGAGCATAAGCAAACTCCTCCTCTAATCCCTTTTTGAATCATTCTTATTATTTCCAAGTCATTAATAAGTTCTAACTTAATACCGGTTTTAAGTAGCATTGCATCAAAACTTAAACTAGGAGCAGTTAAATAAAATGCAGGGTCCAAACGATAATTAACTTTACAAGTCGACCGGAAATTTTCAAAAATGTCTGCTAGCAGCAAAACGTCAGATTTAAGGTACAGATCTGTGTATTCACCTAACGTATTTATTTCAAAAGTATTCCAAACACATTTGGCATGCTCGTAATCAGCCACAGATATAGCTTCACCGCATAAAGTATTGAAAAAACAGCTAGCTGAAGGTAACACCTCTTCATCGTAAGAACTCCAACTGCACATATGTTCATACGGATAAACTCCTTTACGTTTTAATAATTCCGAATGTTTTTCTTGAGGAAAAAATCTTGATAGGTGAACAAAACCATTTTCATCCAAATTACCCACCAATTTTTCTAAGCTACTACCCAAAAATTTAAAAGAGTCCACAAATCGAACAGGTAAATATCTTTTTTTACCTGTAGTAAAGTACTTAGTAAACGAAATATAGTTTTCTTTCGTTTTAGCTATCACTTTTAAAGAACCTGACATTTCTCCAAGCTCACGTATGAACAAATGAGAGTCATATCCAGACAAATTATGAAAGAAAACCGGTATAAACTTCGGTAACTGAAAACGGATGTTACAATGCGCATGAGCGGCTCCGCGGTACTTTCCTGTTAAGTGACAGTGATCTTTAACCTTATCATCGAATAATAAGTTGTTACAAATGAAACAATATTTAGATTTTGAGTGTTTATCTGCATCTCTGTCGGTAAATATCATCAGAACTGTTTCTTCAAGAATATTGTGTATATTAGTTACGTCTTCTTGGAGATAAGTTAAAAATTTACTGACGCAATCGTCCCCCCTGTATGAAACGTATTTGCTGAGTGAGTTGTCGTATGAACATACGATATAGTATGCGAATGCTGCGGGTATGTGTTTGTTCAAAGTCCTAGTTTTATTAGAACTTATATCTTCGTGACATGGCTCTAACAAAGATTCAAAGTCTGCGTAAATAACAAAAGGTACATCTTGAATCCGTTCATAGTGATTGAATTCTGTGAGAGTTCCTTTTTCTGGTAAAATGGTGGTGACGCCGCCGCATACATGAGTACTTAGTTGAATCTCGTTTTTAAAGAAAATCATACATTCATCACACAAATAGATTTTACCGTGGTGTTTAGTAAGTTGTGATCTGAGTAATTTACTCAAATCCTTAATCAAACAATAATGACTTCGACTATGCTTCTCTAAAAATAGCAAATTAATATGATGTTTCCTTTTACAAACTGATTTGTAAAGAGGACCAATAACGTTGTTTTTTTTTAATCCATACACGTTAACACTAATATCTTTATTATTTTTTTCAAAAATTTTTATGTCAGAAAATCCTACAGGAAACGTCATATTTTTGGTGTTCAATACGTTATCAAAGTGTGGATATGAACTCGTTTTGTTAATGTTATGTTTAGCAGGAAACAGGGCTGCCATAATTGACCATAAGAAACAGAAATTATCATTATTATTTATATTGATACAGGCTCGTTTAGTCATCAGACATCGCGGTAGAGGTATAAAGCTGGATGCTCTTAATGGATTATACTTATTGATATTAACCTCTAAGTATAAGTTTTCAACAAAACTCCAGCCACTGTCTTTTTGCTGAAATTCATCAATTTTAGTGCAAATATTTTGAATTGACTGGGCATACATTTGTTTAAAATCTGAATTTTCATAGAAAATAATGTTTTTGGTTGCGAACGACTTTGTTTCAAGTGTATCGTTTTTTGGTAAAGAAAACTTAGCAAACAATTCAAAATTAACTTTGATTGTATTGAATACGCCCTGCCTAGCGTTGATCAGGGCTCGCACGGACTTGCGTAGCTGATTTAGGAAAAGCGCGGGCGGCGTAACCTCCGCAGCTTCCGCATGGTCGCTTCTCGCCTCTGGAGTCGCTCTTACTCTATACGATGCTATCCTACTACGAAATGCATTGCCTATCTTTTCAATGCCTTTACTAATTTCTAAAGCGCTATTATTTTTATGAGTAGTACTCTTTAGATGGGCGGAAAAGCCATTACTTTTTACCTCTGTATCGCAAACAGAACAAAATATTTTATTATTT
The DNA here is from genome assembly GCA_947086465.1 of Eupithecia exiguata. Taxonomy (NCBI): domain Eukaryota; kingdom Metazoa; phylum Arthropoda; class Insecta; order Lepidoptera; family Geometridae; genus Eupithecia; species Eupithecia exiguata. The sequence goes on from OX352229.1 coordinate 10,519,274, forward strand.
GGCATTATGTTTTGTTAAAAAGTATGTATCTATCTACACATCACCCATAAGGTAACAAAGTTTAAAATATTGTAATTAATAAACTTCAAAAATACTATTTTGTTAGAAAGTAAAAGATGTAAGTACCTACACACATACTCACTAAACAGTCCTCTACAAATAAAAAATCATCAATTAAATAAAAAAAATACATAGGTATACAATTATTTTGTTGCTTAAAAAATTTGTAGAAGAAGTTAGTCTAGAAGAAACAGCTATTTTCTCTCATTAAAAAATTATCGATATAAAATACGATAATAGTAAACTCAATTTATTTAGATTTTTTTTCTGCAAAAAAAGTTCCTTCACCACTGAAGGAACCTTTTATTTCTTTTACAAATTTTTTGATGCAATACGCTGCTTCATCATCATCATTGCAGCAATATTTTATGTTGACGGAAGCTTTTTCCCAACGATCCTTAGGGTTGACGTTTTGAATGTCTTTAGTATTATATATTTTAACCTCTAAGAACAGCTCTCCATTGAGCTGTGCGGTGCGACGCAGCACCCCGCCGGCAACGCGTCGCGTGCACGAAGACAGTGGAGGTGCAGGGTTCTTCTGCGCCCTGCGAGCGCACTCTGAGTCGGACTCGCTGGCCGAGCCACCGTCGTCGCCGTCACCAAACCATCCAAGCACGCCCTTAGAGCTGTCTCCAGACCTCTTAGCTTTCTTCGGCGGGCTGCGCTTGGCTTTAGGTTTAGCAAGCTTCTTCTTGGCACTAGACCTGAAATTTAAAATAAAATTGTTACTAAAATAAATATTTCGCGAGGTTGTATACCTACCTACTAACCATGATTTCAACTAAACTTACTAGTTAACTAAGTAAATTTGATAAAAATAAAAATTATTACAAATAGGTATTCACCTTAAATCGAATTCATCTTCGGAATCACTACGCGCTCGACACACCTTTGTCTTTGTTTTCTTCGAAGTATTCTTTGCGCTGAAATAATAAAAATAGCTATTAATAATACAATACAATTAATGAGGTCTAAAATATAAAAGATTCTCTATGCAGAATACAATACATACATACAAAAAAAAAATATAATAAAAGATAAATATTCAGTACCTATTCCTTTTTGTAAACAAAATAATATTGAATAATTAGAACTCTAACTAGGTACATACCAATTACTTGAAGATGCTTCGACCTCAGTTTCGGAATCGCGATGCAAATATTCTCGCCTTGCCTTCTTATTTTTTAAATTGCTCGAATATTCAGTGTCCGACCTAAAACAATAGTTATAAAATGTAACTAAACGAGAGCTACAAATTTGGGTTACAGTCAAAACTTTTTTCGGTTACGTTAAGTTAAAAATTGCTATTGTATCAACAAATTTAATAATGAATAAACTTACGAACATTTTTGAAGAAATAGTTAGTGCCAAGCCTTAGGAGAGAGCCTCTCACTGTTTGTATCGTACGGGGGGCGTGTGGTCAGCTCGAAGCGGGCGAGTGAAGGTCGTGTGAAGTCGTCGAAGTGAAGGAAAGTCCTCAGAGATTATTTGAACAGCTCTCGCGCGCACAATATTCAAATGAATGCAATTACACCTCGATCGGAACATTTTATACGATGCAGGTGTACTAAACATTTTTACAAAAAGGTTTTAGGTAAAAGTATTTCAGGTAAAAATGATTCTTATTAAGTTAGAAATATAATCTAATTACATTTAAAGATACTTTTCTACATATTGGACATTTATTATTGCTGATGGATAAGGCGCACGTTGCACAACATGCGGCATGACCGCACGGAATGAAACAGATGTTTAATTCTTCGACAAGGCAAACTTTGCAAATTGGTGCAGTAACTATTTCATTGTCATTCACTTGTAAAATTCTTTGCTCCGATGTTGAAGGTTCGCTTTGTTCTTTGTAAGTCCCACTTAAAATACTTTGTACAAAATATTCTCCTTTAACCAACAAAACATATGGACAGGTTGAATACCAACGTGCATGTTCTATCCATGGTATATCATCAGAGCACCAGTCCTTTAAGCCTCCGTTACAGAAGTAGCAAATAACTTTATCACTTTCTCCAGCATAAAAAAATCCAGCATCTGCTAAATCTGTTGGTCTTGTAGCCAATTCTTGTGGCCAGGTATCGAAGCTCTTTTCACGCGTGTCTTTAATACTAAAACGAGGATGTTTTGGATTTAACGACAACATTACATATTTTATCAATGCAGAATTGTTACAAGAACTTCATGGAATCACTTATATACACAAACTGAAAAGATTTTACATTCAAACATAAAATGTTTAAAATCCCTGCTATAGTCATTTTTCCATAATCAGCAGAATTGCGATGAGTATGTTCTCGTTGGTGTTAATTTGTGTTGGCTGCATGCAAAGAATTTTTTGAATGAATCGTATCTTTGTATAAAAAATAACAAATAATAGGATAAACATCGAGTTATTAAAACCAAACGAATCTTCTTTTTTGTCACTTTCTGTACAATTTTTACATATTAATTTTATTATTATTTTAATGTAGGGGTGTGCCTATTAGATAGATAGTCCTCCGAATTTAAGCAGAACTAGTACTTGCATACCTACATACTCGAAGATTAATAGGATTCGTCGACCTCTGTGGCGCAGCGGGTGAAGGTCCGCCTGCGACGCAGGAGGTTGCGGGTTCGATTCTGGCTTTAGAAATGTTTGTGCGATCTACAGATATTTGTTCAGGGTGTTCTGAATGTTTTCTATGTATAATAAAAAATCTATGTGGTGTATTGTATTAAGTATATCAGTTATCTAGAACCAGAACACAAGCTCTGCTTAGCTTGAGGCTAGACAATGCTATGTGAATTGTCCAGCATTATTATAATAATCCTAGATTGGTTAGGTACCTAAATATCACAAAGCGTGTATAGAGACAATGAGAACAAACCTGATTCCTATTTACAGAAAAACAGAGGTATCATATTAATTCTGCTAACAAATTGTGACAACTTATTTATAATATAACTTGATATTGTTGTATCAAATTCTTCTTTAAACATCGAATAAAAGCCGCCATACAACTACTTAAATATTTCATCATACAGCATTTGTGTATAGAAGTACCTATTTAGGTACATACACTAAACTAAAATTTGATTAAGAGTATCCAAATAACGAACAAATAGTAGCATTTTAATTTGGTTATGTTTTACACGTTAGTCTGTTCAATAGTTTAGGAGATATACAGAACCAAACAATTGTACATAATGTTTTCGTCTTTTTAGGGTTCGGTCTCTCTGTCTATCAGGGGCTATATTTCACAAACCGTAATAGGTAGGCAGTTGAAATTTTCGCAGTGTGTTTTTATATGATCGTTACAGCAACAAACCCTAAAAATAATTTAAAGTTAATAAGTAAGAATCCTCGTACGTTAAACGTTTGTTATTTATATGTAAATTAAAAAGTACATAGTGTCAAATCTTGACCGATTGTACGGAAGCCTTTTTCTTTTTTCTTTTGTGCGAGTCCGACTCGCACGGTTAAGACGATTATGTATATAATATTACTTAGTAATGAGATAGATAATTTTGTTAATATCGTACAATGGTTGCAATTTGTAACGTACGATTAACATTATGTAATGTACATAGGTTTCTAAAATTATTTTTCATCTGAACTGTAACACCTGTTTATGTATCACCATTTATCAATAAAAGTTAAGTTAGTAGTTCTGACTCCTAAAATAGGACGGTAATTGTGTTATAAAAGGACAAATCCTTAAAACAATGCCTTTTACTTTTACAATAGGTAATATTTATAAATCAAGGTCGTGATAGCGATGCCTGCATGTTGTAGCGTCATCGATTTACATTAGGTAAGTATTACTGAAGAATCCGTAATCTGAAACAGCAGGTACAGTCGACAACAAAAATCGTTGGACAAGGTAAATCGGCTAAAAGCCTGTTTTACCTGTAGTTATAATAATGCTTATGTTAGACATAAAAACCTAATGTTTATTTGACGTACACACACACACACACGACACATGTACCTACCATGTAGATACATAAAAAAGTTATGAAACGAATACATACTATAGTATTAATAATGTTTATTCTCAACTAATCAACGTAAAATTTGTGTTAAGTTATTATCCTTAATTTTACTGTAACAATTATCGAGTTCCTAAAACCAGAATGAATAAATGTTATATGTATAAATGTTCAGTAACTTTTATCATCAACTGTACGTACCTACCTACATAAAACTTTACTCACATCGTCTCTTCATTCAGTTCAGCGTTACCAATTCATTGTTCAACTCCTGTCTGCAGTGTTAGTTATCATAAATAATTTGACTCTGGTTAGTCTTGTGAGAGAATTCTCTAGGTGTATAATTTGACACGAGCAAATGACCTAGAGATAAACACATTCTCTGAGCAATCGGCCACAGTGACTTAAATAACCTGAAAAGTGTTGTCGAATGATATGATAATCTTTCACACAATCTGCATGAATCCGAGCTTGAACAGTAATTGGTTAAACATTGCTTTGAACTGTATGATTATGATATGCTGCTGTATTTTGAGTCTACCAAGGTATGTTAGTCTTGTGAGAGAATTCTCTAGTTGTTAGTAAAAATATACAACATACTAGAGTCAAACACATCTCTGAGCAAACGGCCGCAATGACTTAAAATAACCTAAGACATGTGTAGTCAGCAGATATGATAATCTTTCACACATTATCGAACTAAAACTTAAAACTATGGATTTCGGTTCTAGTAAGTCTTGTGAGAGAATTCTCTAGGTGTCGATACTGATTTGGCACGAGCAAACGGTCTAGAGACAAACACATTCTCTGAGCAAACGGCCACAATGACTTCAAAATTACCATAAGACCGCACAGCCCACGATCAAAAGTATTTAATTTGAAAATCTTACTCAGTTTTTGTTCCTCAAAACCGATTGGGCATTCTAAATTACAGAAGTATTTATTGGGAATTCTAACATCCTTTTTGTTCTCAAAAACCGATTGGGAATTCTAAATCACCGTTTTTGTCGACTGAAAGGAGACAAGTGATTTAGAATGCCCAATCGGTTTTGGGGAACAAAACGGATGTTAGACTTCCCAATAAATACCTACTTACATTTCGATCGGAATTTATCAAGAAGTAGGTAGTGTTAGTGTTTGATAATAAACTCAAGGCGGTTGTTTATATTAGCAGAGAACGCTCTAAAATTATTTCGAGCTTCAGTAAGCGTTCAAAAAATCTTAACAAGATTCTGGGAACGTACCTAATCAGAAGAAATATAGTTCATTACACTGAGAACAAACAACAAAGAACTATTTACCTACCCACTTACAAAATTTTTTAAAACATTTTACATTTTGAGTAGGTACCTGGCTAGAGAATGCTCCTGGTAGGTAAATTTTCTTAAGTACCTTTTCTAGTAAATAAATACGTAGGTATACTTACGCGTTGGCGAAGTGAATCAGCGCAGCTGCAACTTTTCAAACACAAACTAGAACATTATTAACCTCGTTTCACATCAGATTTATTTTAGAATTTAATAGCTTGACTTTTGATCTAATTGAAGACTTCAATCCTAGTTTAACCGTCCGATTGTTTACAACTACATAATGTTAACAGTGAGTTACTTAGGTCATAATAATCAATGTTGATGCTCGATGTAGCAAGAAGAGATGCAACAATGAATCTGGCGCGCCGAGTTGTGAACAAAGCGAGGTCGCACGATCGCTCCGCACCGCCGCCGCCGCCGCCGCCGCCCGCCCAGCTATATTTAGCGGAACTTCGCGACTCAGTTTTTGCTATTTTCATTTCATTCTTGTATTCTCCCAACCTCACTTCTGGCCGCTTAGTCGGTTTAGTTTAGTTTTTACTTTCGATCGTTTACGGCTGTGTTTATTGCGTTCGGCTAACGTAGGTAAATATCTAAGGCCAGACTGACCTATTTCTTTTTTTTTACGTAAGCGAACTGGGGAGACTTTTCCGGGTAAAGTCCAGATATTAAATTTTACATACCTATTTTTTGGCGTACTTAGGTTTTTTTAGCTAGAACTTAGTAGGAACTTATTTTATTTTCCTAGCAAAGACCGCGGCTGTAGGTACTCACGCCAAACGAAAAATACGCAACTTTCACTTCAACTTCTATTCACAAAAATACAACAATATAGGATCTACACATCAACATAATTAGAATGATCTAGATTTGTGTTTGCTATATTATATTGGCTGTGTTTGCGGGCTAGTTTTCTTCTTCTGCGAGTGCCGTTCCGAGTTGGCCTGGATGACGAGCAGCGCGGCCGCCAGCCTGCTCGTCAGCTCGGCTTGACTCAGCTCGTGCGCCCACGACACGCGGCCCCAGCGCTCGCTCTGAAACAATTTACCAATTAGGTATCGTATCTAACTAATCTACGTGTCTGTCGGCTGTGACTAAGGCGGTCTTTGTCTTGTCTTTTGACTGGTCAATAGGAGTGTGTGTATCATGGAGGGTAATTATGTTAAACCGGTATTTTAGAGCAAAGTTTCGATACTATGCTTCAAAATCGAAAAGAAAATACAATTATTACCGCTATAAGTCAGGGCTTGGAACTGGTATTTTCATTATACATATATAATTATGTTTATAATACCGGTTCGACTAACCTTGATGTGCTACCAGTACATCTTTGGTATCGATATTAATTCTACCGGTATTTATACGGCATAATATCGATATAATAATATGCACGTAAAATATAACAACGGTATTTTAGAGCAAAGTACCTACCGATACTTCTAAAGTATCAATACTCGAATTTATCGGAATCAAGCCCTGGCTATAGTACCGATATCAAGTCCTGCTCCTTAGTAGTCCAAACAAAGTTCCGAAGTCAAACTTTCTGCGCTTTCGACTTTTCTGCCTCCGCTCCCCGGTTCGATGTTTATTTGTTTTCTTCGCATACAAATTATGATACATCTCCGCACGGTGATGTCCACTGAAGCTGGGCGGGGATGAGGGGTGTGAATAACGACGTTCTATTGGTTGATAAAAATTCCAACACATCTCTTCTGCGTTCGTATCGTACCCGCTTTGGTGAAGTCCGGCTCAAGGAAGAAAGATCGAAGCGGAGTTGTGTACGAGGCACTTGCAAGCTGGCGACGTCACGCAGCGGAGACGAGAAGAGAACAAACATCCGGCAAACGTTCCGCTCTAGCCAGCACACATCTCCGCTTCAGTCTTGGCTAGACTGACGCATCTCCGCACAGCTTCAGTGGAGACACCCTAGCTGAAAAACGTCTCTTCTCATCTCCGCTTCGGAATTTTGGTAGGTGCGAAAAAATCTTAGCCAATCATAACGCTCTGTCTATGCCCGCGAAACCTGTGTGGTTGCTATTCATTGGGTGATGACTACGCGCATGACGTCAGCGTTCGGCGACGCGATCTCGACATTCGAGAGTCGTATTTTGAGTGGGATACATATGAAAATACGTTGGTCCTTTTTTGTCTTCCCGTGTACATAATAATTATATGAGCGAGATAGCATGAGCCTCGTGTTTTTGTTGACATAAAAGCTTAACGCAACGATTAAGTCTATTATTTCAAAGGCGTTGGCATTCGTATTCAATCAGGTTGAGATGTTCTCTTCTGTGCAGACGAATTTCGCCGATGCGACTTATTAAAGTGGTCGTACTGTACCTACGAATGTTTTTATTACGTATTAGGACAATGGTTCTATCAAGCTCGCGGAATTTCCAGAACCAAAGTAGGGCGTCTATTTTAAGATGGCTTTCATGTTTGACTTTGTAGAGTTATTTATCTGGAATAAAACACCGAATCGAACCTAGTCTACCGAAGTTAGCAATTGCACAAAATTCTACCTTCAAGAACTATCATAATCATAATATCAGCCAGAACCTTATTTGTTTTGGAAGAACACCAACGTGGTGCTCCGAGGGATGCGGGACACGCGCGTCTAGACCCGCACTCACCCTGAAGAAGTCCATCGTCATCATATGGGATGAAACGTTCTTCCAACACAAATAAGGTTCGTAGTTAACCCGCTTACTTCCATAATGAATTCGTAAAACTACGATAGTTTTTATAGTAAAATACTAGAGGTGAAATTAGTGCAACTAAGTTACGTACATTATTTAAGTTCAATGAAGGTTTAAAGCAACACTCACTTGGTATTCTTCTTCAAGGCGAGCCAGCAGGACTGCATCTTTGGGATCCAAGCGCCTTTCAATGCAAGCTATCATCAGCAGAGGTGATTTCAGAGCTTCTACTCCAAAGACAATGCCTGAGAAAAAGTGAATGGTATAAATAAATGAAAATAATAAACATAGTATATAGAAACATTTATTTGTAACCCAGACACAAAAGAAAACATTACAAAAGTATATTTCATTGAGTGAGAAATCTGGTACCTAACCTACTCTACTCCGTGGATGTGGAATAAAGCAAAATTAACCACGTTAATTACGTTTTTTTGTAAGGGGTCTCCTCTTTATTAATAATATTTGTATGATTTGTTAAAATAAAAATATAAGGTTTGACGCTGGGCAGAGAATTAATATGTATGGTATGGTATATACAATTAATATATACAGGAATAATGATTTTCAGTAAAAAGCCGAATAACTCAGAAACCATTGGAGATGGGTGCTCAATGTTTGGTCGAATGACAAAAAACGAATTTCATTTCAATAACATTCGTTTGATATAATGTGCACTTAATATAATTTTAGAATGTATAATACTACGGATGCTTTTTTTGTTATTAACCGATAGTACTTAGATGGTATAAATTCATTGGTTATAATTTTAGACTTTTAACGAATTTTTATTGGCATAATTCTCATTTCGTATAAAACTCAATTGGTATTCTATTCATTTCAAATGAATGTTATACACATTCATTTGATTATAATTTTAGATGATATAACTTACATTTCATATAATTATAAATTGCATAAACCTCATTTGCTAGCATTCATTCGGACGAAAATTATTCTTGACTCTAAAAAATGGATAGGAACATATCGAAAGAGCTGCGCTCTACACAGAAAAAATAATTAAGAATTACCCCGACACAGATGACTCCGACAAGAGTTGATTAGGTTCAATTCGAGTGACGGATCCGACACAGAGTACCCTGACCCCACGTGGTCTTGTGCGTGGCGTTTCTAGAGTGTATTTAATAAGTCGGAGGTGCAAAGGGAGTGCAGCCTCCGGCGAGCGAGCAGTGGTGCCTGCCACTTGTTACGCAATGGCGGAGAGGATGCACATCCCGCAGCGCCGGAACCATCGCGATGCAGAGTTCATCCCCAGAAACTTTATAATTTCAGTGACTTTTTGTTCAAGGTTACTGATCTTAGCCTTAAAATTATAACTGAGCTTTCGGTCATTGACCCTTGCGAAAAAAACGATACCTATGTTTCTATACTATTTGAATATTAGTTATGTATTTTGAAATTTGTTGGTTGTCATTATGAAATGTGTTTACTTAAACTATTTGACAATTATGTTTAATGAAATTCGTTAGTAAGTTGAATATGTATATAAAAACTGTTAATACCTTTCGAATATTGTTGATTTTGATATTATTTGTTTCTTGAGTGTTAGATCATATGAAAGTTAAGTCAAAATTATATTATGAGTATATTAGTTGTTATGAAATAAGTTCATGTGAAATTAGTGGTATTGTATGTTTATCAAATGAAATTATATGAAATGGGTCAGGTAAGTTTTGTTTGATATTCAACCAAACGTCATACAAACATTGGAGATAGACCCATGAATTTGTAAGAAAATTTCGGTTTCGGCGGGTCTCAATTATTTTCAGTTAGGGTGGGGCGCGGGTTCGAGTTTCGCCGAAAACGAAAATTTCTGGGAACTTATTTCATTTCTTAGAGATAGGTACCCAAAGTGCGGGTAAACACTATAATAAAAAACCATGAGTTTGTGTTTTTCTAGGTCGTCATAAACCCACCTGGCCTCTGCTTGCGGCATGACGTTGAGTTTCAGGCTTCGGGACAACCTATTTATTTAAAATAAAAACTAGACTACAAATTACCATTGAGTGACGCAAAGTCATATGACAAGAAGTATCTTGCCAAAACTGCTCTTGTTTTAGTATTAACTGCAGGGGGCTCCAGGCCGGTTGAAATGTCTTGTTTCACATCAAATCTGTTTTCAAACCATTCTATTATGGGTATCCACTTCTTTTCTTGAAGTACTCTTAATTCTTCTTCATCCTAAAAAGAGAAGTTTTACATCATCAAAGCAAGAATGAAATAAATAGAATATTTTATTTTACCTTAAATTTACTACACAACATTGAACTTTCAGCATGCATCAGTAAGAAGATAAGTAAAGTATTTTGTATCTAGAATCCACGTATTATAAGTTTCTGGTAGGCACTAGAAACTTATTTTAACTACTGTCAAAACAATATTGCTACATAGCAGATATAATTAACTTACATTATTGTGAAATAAGAGGGTGTCTGTAGGGAAAAACTCCAGTATAAAACTGACAATATCATGAGGTGTTAACTTCCCTGGGTTGTCTAAGGCAGTATTGCATAGAGCAGTCTGAAATAAATAAATAGAGATTTTTATGTGAGTACAGTGTAATTTTATCTGTTAGTCAACAGCAATGATTTATATAAATAAATAATGCTGGACAATCTACACAGCATCATCTAGCCCCAAGCTAAGCAGAGCTTGTGTTTTGGGTACTAGAAGACTGATATACATAATGCGATACATAACATAGATAGATATTTTTTATTATAGGTACATAGAAAATACCCAGATCACCCGCAGCAAAAATATTTGCAGATCATACAAACATTTGTCCCAAGGTGGGAATCAAACCGGCAACCTTCTGTGTCTTTGTGTATAGAATCTTTCCATGGGAAAATACCACTGATGTGTTGGTAAAAACTCTACGACAGACTTATTTTCTATACTAACCTGTAGAGTACAGGTAGTTACCCACTATAGTGGTGAAAAACCCCATGTTTACATTTATGTATCTATAAGAATGCTTTATGTATATGCTGTTAGTGATTTTCTTCTTAATCAATAAATCCCACAAATGTATTATAAATGTGAAAAGTGAAAGTTTGGATGGATGGACGTTTGTTACTCAATCACGCCAGGACGGCTGAACGGATCTGGATGAAATTTGGCACAGAGAAAGATTATAGTCTGGAATACCACATAGGTTACTTCTTATCCCAGAATTCCAACGGGAACTACGCGGGTGAAACTGCGAGGCGCTGCTACTACATTATATTTCACAGTCATCTCTGTTATGTTTAGGAGGTACCTTACCAAGTGCATTGTAGCCAGTGCAATTTTATCAGTCTGAGCATCCCACTCTGCAGCGATGGCCCTGGCAAGTGGCTCACTATCAACCAACAGTGGCTTTCCATTGGGAGTCTTTAGTCGCCGGTGGTCTAAAGTCACTTCCCATCTACTATCATTCTGAACTATTCCCGTACCTCGGAAAAACCTTTTTCTTGTAGCTAAAACATTTTTGATAAGACTATGTATGATGCAGTTGTGGACCTCGCGTCATACAAATTTATATTTTTTTACATGTAGTAAAATCAAATCAGGTTATACCCTTACCATATTTTTGTAACCTAAAACATGAAGAGCATCGAGTTCTTAATAACCCTGATACTGTTGCTGACAACGAAAACATGATCACAAACGACGAAGATAGGGCACATTTATTTATGACGTAAAATAGTGGTACAGTAGGGTACTTTGATCAAATTGTGATTTTGGTAAAAATAGGTAGGTACCTGTACCTATAAACCAAAAGTTTTTTGCTGATTCTTTGCTTCGACTTCATTCATTCATAACTATGATCAATTTGACTATTTTTTGACTAAGTACTTTGCGATTTTGATAAGTTATAATTTTGGTGGTCTAACTTTAAATTAAAATAAAATACCTACCATGAAATAGGAACATATAAACCAGTGTTGCCAGGGTCGTTGAGCCGTAAGTTACGTTTCATGTCCTGAAATGTTACATTTTTGCTGCAAAAGTTACATTGTTTTTTTTTTACGTCCGCTCGGCTCGGCAAAACCTAAATACCTACCACTTATTTCTCTTTTGTAAAGAAATAAATAATGCTGGACAATTCACACAGCATTATCTAGCCCCAAGCTAAGCAGAGCTTGTTTTATGGGTACTAGATAACTGATATACATAATACAACACATTACATAGATAGATATTTTTATTATACATAGAAAACGACCAGAACACTCGGAACAGATACCTGCAGATTACACAAATATTTGTCCCAAGGCAGGATCGAACCCGCAACTTCCTGTTTCGCAGGCAGACCTTCACCCACCGCACCACAGAGGTCGTCACATAATTATAATAAAATAATATTTAACTTGTCTAAGGGTTTATTTTGTAAGCATAAAAAAAATAAAGTTATTGAGCTCTTCTACCTTATTTATTATATATCTTATTTGTCGCTGTGAGTAACCATTATCAAAGTGATAGAAGTCAGCAGTAATAAATAATCAGCAAGCTATGAGTTGGCTAAACATTTAGGGGCACACCCCTGTCCCTACGCCCCTGATCTGATGATGAAAGAGTCAAGATCCTAACTTATTCTATTAGTTTGAACCAAAACTTCGAGGTGGTCATCTGTTAGTTTTACACAGAACTAATTTGTAGTCATGGTTCAATGCTTGAAGTAAAATACTTTTTTAGACGCACTTGTTTCAGTTAAGTTTAATTTGGCTGCGTTCGTAAACTGTTTGCAATAAACATCTAGTATTACAAAATCTCGTTCGATGTCCTCAAAAGTTACGAAAAGTGCCATAAATATAAAAATTACTTATATGTTACGCGAGGGGGTCAAAAGTTACGAAAAATGTAAGAAATGTAACCTTCTGGCAACACTGATATAAACTCAAAAAAACCCTGATGTCTTACGTAGTTATTGTATACTCTTTGCCCAGGCTGATGACTTTGACTTATCTCTAAACTTCACATAATCGCTATTTTCACGTAATGTGATTCTTTTCTTTCTTCCCTTTCGTTTTTTGCAACGATCAAGGAGTATATGGATAGGCGGGCTTATTTATGCGTAACTATATGAACCGACAGCATTATTTATAGCCCTTTGACCTTAGTGAAAATTCTAAGTCTATGCCTTTGACCCACATTTTCATCGATGTCGATGTAAAGAACCTCTGCATGCCGCGACATACTACAAGACGGTGACACCGCGCGCTGTGTTTGTGCGTTATTGTTTAGCTTACCGTGTTTACAAATTATATTTGTTGCTATTTTTGAGAACCCTAGTGTCTAGTTAAACCTATCTTAGGATTTAAGATGCTATGAACCGAAAATATGTAATATTTCTGTCAATAAATAATATCTAACTATCGCTATCTCCGTATACGCTGAGGCTTACAGTTAGTGTTGTTTAAACTATGCTTACTCGATATACATAAGATGTATGACACCCTCAGACTAAGTATATTTCTTAGTTAGTCTGAGATGACACCAAGTAAGTTGAAATTTGATGGAAGTTTGGACATGTAAAAAAGATAATTTCCTCTTTTTAATTTGTAACTAAGAAACTCAGCCTCATTAAAATTCAAAACTTTTCATTCATAATTTAATGATAAGAATCTCTTTTTTCATTGTCTAATACGTACATTGGCAGAATAAAAATGAAATGCAGATGTTGAAGTTGTGTTCCACAACGAATTCCTTGGCCACCCAAGGAAAGTTCCTTGGATTGCCAAGGAATTTAATGTATTAATTATTTGATACCCAACCTGGAATGTGCACAGACAATTTGACGAAAAAAAACATATATCTTATGAATCATGATTAAGATAATAAGATAAAGATAAGTGACCAAATGTTTTTGTTAAATTAAGAACAAAAACACTTGATCAGAGAGAAATCCGGTCCAAGAAAGAAAGCGTTTGGAGAGACCTGGTGTGTCCCTTTCTAAATTATTGCCAGAAGGATTAAAGATAAAGTAAGGAGTAAATCTTATACAACTGACAGCTGGTTTAATTGTCTAAGGTAGAAATGGCAGAAAAAATAAACTTATTATTATCTCCTTTTAACTTCGATCAAAAATTTCCGGCTTTGCCGGCCCCCCTCGAACTACTTATTTTTACCCGACTACCAACAGGGGAGGGTTATGAGGTTAGCACCCTATGTTTGTATGTTTGTATGTTTATATGTTTGTATGTATGTGGCCGATTTCTTTGTTCCCACGTAGCGCTGAAACTACTGGTTCGATTTCAACAAATTATGTATCGATTGATTCGTCTCAATACCCCGATGGTTATAGGCTTTAAGATTCAAAACGCGTATTAAAGTTTAGGTAGCCGCAGGCTGCAGGCCCCATAGAGAAAAACTACAATACCTACCTACGACCTATTTTCATTTTCAACTCTATGCCTATCAAATATGACCGATACGTCATTCTATTTTGTCAATGTAAATGTTTCAAACTTTTATAACTTTCACGTAGTCGGGTTGTAGTTTTTAACTTTATCTCGTTGATCGAAGCCTTTTAACCATTATTTTTCACTCTGAAAATATTTAGAATGTTTTTTGAAGTATTATTTACCAATATGACTGGATCACGTCCATCATTTTGAAACGAATTTAATATTTTTATTTCAGGTGAAAGTGGCTCGATGTTATGCCTAATCCACATGACGTCAAATAAAACCAGCCAAGTGCGAGTCGGATGCGCGCACGAAGGGTTCCGTACCATTATCTATAGGCAAAAAATCACGTTTGTTGTACCCCTTAAATATTCATTTTATTCTGTTTTTTAGTAGTTATAGCGGCAACAGAAATACATCATCTGTGAAAATTTCAACTCTCTAACTATCACGGTTCATGAGATACAGCCTGGTGACAGACGGACAGCGAAGTCTTAGTAATAGGGTCCCGTGTTTACCCTTTGCGTACGGAACCCTAAAAATTATTCCAGTATAGTAGGTACCTAATGTGTGAACGTGGCGAAAAATATAGCCAGTGTACATTCCAGGTTGGGTATAAGTTCATTGGTAGGTCTCTACACGTTGGTTGGGCCAATGCGCCATGTGCCATGTGAATAGTGGTTTATTTTTCGCTTCTTCCACTAGTGGACAAAAAATTGAAGCGAACAAAATCAATGACACTTTGTTTCTTATTTGATAATCTTTAAAACTGTTTATGTATAAAATTTGACTTGTCTAAGTGCTTATTTTGTAAGCCTAAAGAAATAAAGTTATTGAATTTTGAATTTTTTTTGAATTTTGAATAACATACAACCAGCATACAACATAGCATGCAGTAAGCTTGGCTTGACTTGTTTTGTAAATATGTACATATTAATACTCATTGAATGTTTATAATCTTAAAATTGAATTCGTATGATTGAAAAACATAAAGAAAGCCGATTTATTAATTTTAACGAAAGACGAGCGAATCCGAGGTAGTATGGCCATAATGGATTTAGCCTTATTTGTCCGAGTAGAGAGAGTAGAGGGGCAAGGACAAATAAAAAAAAAACGACGTCTAAAAAAACAATCCGCCATCTTTGTGTTGTGTTTGTGAAAACGAGAAGTGCTTTGCTTTGTTTGGTAAAATTTGATTTCCAAATAAACGAGCAAATAAAGTTGCAAAGTAATCTTTTTTGTGATCTTTTAGTGCACTTTAATATCCTGTAACGATGTCTTATATGGATTTTGAATTCTAGCTGTGGCAAAAGTGTTTATGTAACTAGTACATCAGTAGGACACCAGTGCAGTGACGCGATCTCCTTGTGAAACTAAAAACAAGCTATAAATAATTCGATTTCGTAGAGCAATTCGATAAACACACTTTTCTCTCCTATCTGTGATGTTCCCGCATTCTATCAGCGCGGAAGAAGATACGAAGTCGAACTTGATACCGAGTGTGAACCTTCTACACTCTAAAAGGAAAGGAATTTTCATACACCCCTCTGCTATGTACAGAAATAGTACACATCTTCCTATTATATGTACATCGTTTGTAACGAAGAACTTTAGTGGGTAAAAAACATCGACAAACAAACAAAGTGAAAAAATGAAACTCTTGGAGAGTAGCCGCTTGGAGTCATTGAGTAGGGCTCTGTCGATCCTGAATGGAGACAGCGCCGTGCAGGGCCGCATCGAGGGCTATAGCTGCAAGATGATTGGGAATGAGAAAGCTTTTTACAAGCGTTTCACTGCAGATGGTGAAACCACTCATGACCTTCAAGCATTGTCACCCCCAGAAGGTGTCTCATACAGGTATGTATAGTAGATACAATAACAGGAATTGTATTGAAAAGAAAATAGTGTTAAAGTGATGTTTCTTTCTAGTCGGAGCCTTTCTGGAGATGAAGAAGGTGTTCTTTGTGATACAATTTCTCGGAAGACTTTGTTTTATCTCATTGGTACACTGAATGCTGCTTTTCCAGATTATGATTTTTCAATGGCAAAGGTATGTAAAGTTTTATCACATTATTTTCACTTTATCACTTACTTTTCCCTATCTGCATATTCATTCAAAACAAAAATTTCAGAGCAGTGAATTCAGTGCAGAACCATCACTAACTTGGGTTCAATCTGCTGTGGATGATGCTCTGTCTGCAGTTGGTGGAGTCAGATGGAGGCAACTGAGGACAGCTTTGTGGGCTGCCATGGAAGAGGAAATCCTCCTGCCTGAATGCCGCATATACAGCTACAACCCAGACCTGGCCAGTGATCCCTTTGGGGAGCCGGGATGCCTTTGGACATTCAATTATTTCTTCTATAATAGGAAGCTAAAACGTATTGTTTTCTTCACCTGTAGAGCTATGAGGTTAGTGCACTACCTATGTTTTATTGATAGTATGCTATAAGGCTTCTAAACATTTTCTTACATTTATCTGTTTCTTTTTACAGTCCGCTGAGTGCTGTTGATTCAGGTGTGGATTTCGCTATGGATGAAGATGAAGAAGATTATAACTAAGAAAATTAACTATAAATATTATTTTTAATGAACATTGCTTATGTAGGTACCCAGCAAAATTAGTTGGATATTAGCCCAAAAAGCCTGAATTATAATTTTACTATTTTATTTAGAGTCCACACACAATCATTTTATGTTTTACCAGTGTACATTTGGGCATGACATTTGTTTTAGTTGCTCCATTACACAACTTTTAATTTTACGTTTTACTTTTTAAAGTATGTATCACTAACATTCTTTACTGATTTATTTTGTGTAAGATTAATGAATTATATGGCTAAGGAATGTTGTAATATTTCTCTTAGATAATAATATCATAAGTACATGTATGTGGTAGTAACTAAAAATGTCACAAAAAAATTAAAAACATAATGTTTAGGTAAAATATGTAACCAAGATGCTCCTTTGTCTGATTATCTTGATAAAGTAACTGGATTTAATGTTAATGCCTCCAAATATGTTTAAGTTGGCAAATAAAAATTTAAATAAAATTTACATAAATGTTTAGGTTCCTTCCTACATATTTGAATGATGTTCAGTTTCATTCTGTAGGGTGCAAAGATATTATGTAGTGTTTTTTTAAAGCAGATACAATAGATTAGCAAATAAGCACTTTCAGCATTTTATCTTTCAATGGTGTCTTACTTTTAAATAAATTCACTCTAATTGAATTATGTGGTTTCCTTTTTTCCTTGGTTTTACCTGCATTTTATTGGGCTGTTGAGGGAATTCGCGACAGTAAGCGCTTCCGCTGTTCACCAAAATTGCATAAGAGCCTCGCAGTATTGTACGTCAAACGTCTTTGACGTCCTGAGCGTGAATGTACCTATAGGATTGTGTATCGACGTGAAATTATTTCTGTCGAATAGGTAGTTTCTATTATTTCCAAACTTTGCTGACGCTCTATCACGCGTATGCGCGTCTGAATAGTTTCGTCCTCATTGTCCATTCCATACTGCCTGTTAAATTAAATAAAACCGGCCAAGTGCGAGTCGGTCTCGCACGAAGGGTTCCGTACCATTGTCTATAAAAATGGCAAAAAACGCGTATATGGAAGCCCCCTTAAATATTTATTAGCCCTTTGGGTGCGGAACCCTATAAACACTAGTTTCTACCTAGTTTTTTAGGGTTCCGTTCCCAAAGGGAAAACAATAAAATAAATATTTAAATATAATGGTACGGAACCCTTCGTACGCGAGTCGACTCGCATTTGGCCGGTTATATTATTTATTTTTTACCAAAATTGAACAAAATATTTCTGTTTATATTTCTAACTAGCAACCAGCCTGGTTTCGCAAGCAGCTTTGCTCAACAGTTTTGTTATTTTCATTTCCAGCAAAACTCCCAGTCGTCGGCAGTGATTTTACCCCACATCTTCAACAACCATCGTCATTTAAAGTAGGTAGATATTACAAACCTTTATGAATCCATTGGTGAAACGCAACCGTCATGAAACCCAAAACTGAAAAATTGGTCACAAACAGAAAGACATACGCCGCAAAAGAAAAATAAAGCTGCCATTTAAAAAAGAGCTCGTTTTGATTAAGATTTTTTTTTATTTAAGCTTATTCGTTTTCTGTGTACTGATTGTTTTCACGGTAGATCGTGGTTTCGTTACCTACTATAAATGTTAGAAAGACAGAAAATTTTAATTTATCTTTGATAAATCTATGTGCTAGGTCCAACTGGTATAAAAATGCTGCTGGATTGCAATGCCTATAAATAACAGTGTCCACCTATAAAAAGGGGATCATGAGTTTTACCCTTGTTAATGGTCCAAAATATAAGGAAGCTATAGGCAGAGGGTTTGTAACACAGAACCTATTATATGAGACGCCCCAACGGCTGTACCTTTTTCCTATCATCATAAGGGTGGTTGATTAAAAAATACTATGTTATTTTTGTCTATTATCATTATTTTATTAGAACAAAGGGTAAATAATGTACTCTGGGGCTACGAAAACCACTTAAAAATTAAAAATATTATTTCACAAAATATAATAAACAATAAAAACTTAATTCATAAAGATTTCTTTATCAAAACTATACAACAGAGAAAAAAGGGTTCGAAATGAACTTAATGCTAGGGTGATTATCATCCCTTAAGCTTTATACATAATCTCTTACAACTACACCTTGCTGATCCTTATTTACAATATCCTATTTTTCATTATGTCCGGTCAATAGAACCACTTCATTCAAATTGATGTAATCAACTCGGAACTTCATTCTTTAGCTATGGTTCTTATCACTCTCACACGTTTTGCACCACAACATGCGGTAAGCCGATGATGGGTGATCCGAAGCCATGATTTTAAAGAAAGCCTCAATCATTTCCTTCATTGGCGTTTTTCCGGCGTTTGTGGGGGCTGCTGCGGCGCTTCCGCAGCGGGGGCCTCGGGCTCCGGTGCAGTAGCGGTGGCGGCGGCGGCGACAAGCTGCTGCGTCGGCGAGGAACGGAGCTTCGCGCGCGGCCGCCACGCGTCCAACAAAGCCTCTACGCGGTCGTCCGTCGGACCCCAACGCGCGAAGCCGGCCGCGTTTTGTAGCCACACAACGACGGTGCCGCCGCCCCATCGGAAGTAAACTTCGTTTCTGAAAAGTGAAGTAACAAGTTAACACTTTCATGGCCCTCGGCGCACTTGTTCATCCGGAGCTCCGTGTAGTGCCCCGCCCACCCCTGCGGCTAGCACCGCCGAGAATGGGCAGTGAATGCGTTAAATAATAAAGTGGTCTTGTAATTGCAACTGATTTAAACAACTCCCTCTATAATCACTGTTCTGAACAACCACAAGCGTGATATGGTTCTCCTATGCCTCAATAATAACAAAATATAATAGGCACTGTACCTATTGTATGACTGACAGGACTTTTAGTCGAACCGCCATTTTTTTAGTAGTGACGTCGAGTACACGCGGAGCGTAATTTGTTTTTTGAGGTTTTTTGAATGTTTTTTTCACAAAGAGAGTGATTATCAATCACAGTCAGTTGCTTTTTTACGTATTTGTTTCATTCTACAATAAAATATCTACTCCGAATTATGGGTGCAGTTAAATTTACCATACTAAAAATCAAAAGTCTGGTTAATGCAACTCATTTTCAACGTTGAGGTTAGTTACAATTATCTGATATACAAAGCTAAATTAAAATCTATTTATTTTTAAATCTGTACAACTAACCGTTTTTGTATGAAGTATGAAAAAGTCAGTGATGCGACTGTGAAAATGACTATGTCTATCCAAATGTCCTACTAAACAGCTTTGCCTCAAAACGTTGTTTTATCTTTGTGAATTGTTTTATAGTGTCTTTGAGTAGGTGATTAAAATAAAGATTTTTTAGTAAGTTAAGATAAGAACATAGAAGGCTGTTTGAACACAACAAAAAAAGACTTACTATGATTAAAATAAAGTTACGTTTTTTGTATTGAAAATGGCTGTTTGATTACCTAATGTGATTTGATTACACTTAAACAGTGAGTATTTTAAGTGCGTAGTGTTGTTTAGTTAATATTATAATGAACGGTGTTGTGCGGTGATCACGGTCAAGATAAACATTTAAACTTTATCCCTGTCTTTTAATTGTGCTACCATGCTAATCGACAAAATCACGATAAGATTCCCATCACTTATTGTAGAGAAATAGTTGCAATTACCTGCCCACGGCAAACAAGTATTTTCGTGCAAAATTGGACATAGTTACAGAGGCATAGCCATTGAAATCTTATAAACTATCATCCAAGGCATGTTTTTTTTTAAATTTAACAGTAGCCATATAAGAACAAGCACTTAGTTGCAAGTACCCGCAATATGGGTAATTGCAACTATTTCTGACTGTGTCACCAATTTACGAAATAGTTTTTTATTCTTAACAGCTTTCCTGTTTTTATGACGGTGATATTATGATATATCTACGTGAAATTGATGTAATAACGATTCTTTCAAAAAATACATTGCGCGTTCTTAGAATTATCAAGTGATGATGTATCATCCAAGGCATGTTTTTCTTTAAATTTAACAGTAGCCATATAAGAACAAGCACTTAGTTGCAAGTACCCGCAATATGGGTAATTGCAACTATTTCTGACTGTGTCACCAATTTACGAAATAGTTTTTTATTCTTAACAGCTTTCCTGTTTTTATGACGGTGATATTATGATATATCTACGTGAAATTGATGTAATAACGATTCTTTCAAAAAATACATTGCGCGTTCTTAGAATTATCAAGTGATGATGTAATGAGTCCAATATTTTATTTTGTTTATTGTATTTTATTCGATAAGTGGCTTGGCTTATCTGAAGCCTGGGCAAAGGGCATGAGGACTTCAAGATTTTTTGTAATTTAAGAATTACGATAATTACTGCATTCAACTCACTTGGGTAAAACATGTTGAAATCCGTGTCGATATTCGTGTTCAAATGCAGGAATAACCACCTGAAATATACAAAATAAATAATTAACACAACACAAGACCCGTTTAGACGCTCTTTTAGGGTCCAAGTATAACCCACTGGTCTTGTCCCGGCTACTACTGCGGCGGACCACTTCGGTTCGCACCACATCGGATATTGGGCAGTAAAAGGGATAAACTTAATGTAACAGGAAACTGACAGAATCTCATCATCATCAGCCTATATCAGTCCACTGCTGGACATAGACTCTCATCAGGCCCGTATTATAAAAGCTTGTTCAGTCATAGAAACGCGTTCCTCAAGCATCAAAACTCAACTCAAAACTCAGTGCTTTATTTCCTTTAGACCTTACAGGGATACATGCTTTCATAATACGGGCCTAGATGTCTCTATATTAATATTATGTTTTCAAGAGGTTTTCAACTGATCCGTGTCTGCGGCGTCAAAATCTACCGCTGGAGCTCAGCCCGTAGATGTCGTAAGTGCCGACTTCCCTTAGTCGAAGCCTACCAGAGGAAGGTCAGCTTTCTTCTGTGTATTTAAAAAACCCCCAATAACGATCACCAATCCACCTGGCAAGAGTATTGATTATGACAAAATCCCCCTTGTTTAAGGGAGTCACGTTCTCTAGTTAACGGTTGTGAACCGATGAGGTGATTGGAGTGATATTCACCTGTTTCCGCTTGAAATGGCTAGCTTGTAGCTTAGTAAGCGCGTGAGTCTGTCTATCCGGCCACTCGGGTAATACAACGACGAAACTGAGCGGTTCCGCGGAGTCCTGTAGCAGTCGCTCCATGTGCCGTAGCGCGGCCTCTAGTAGCTCTTCGCAGTACGGCGGGTGCGCTATCATAGACCCTGATACTGGACGTAGTTCTAGGAACGGCCTGTGGGGTAAAACACTTAACTTTATGTGTGCGTTGGCAGGACTTGTGCTCTTTTACTGTGTACAGAGTGAGAAATATGATAATTAGTAAAAAAAATGCTAGACTATTTACAGACTCATCATCAGCCCAAAAGTAAGCTTGGATTACGAGTAGGTACTAGAAAACGAATACTTATTATTATGTACTTCATTGATAAGATTTATTTACTTTAGTTAAAACAGCCAGACCGGAACATTATATGCAGATCATACAAACATTGTTGTCGCGGCGCGAATAAAACACGCAACCTTCAGCATTACAGCTGGACGCTCTTTGCACTTTAAGGCGAATTGTAAGGGTAAAAGACGAAAACGACGTCTTTTTGGACAATGTTTCTGACGAAAATATAGATCGTGAACGTTTGAAATTTATATATCCGGTAACACATATCTTAAAGTATCTAGTGCCGGTTCCAAATGCTTGCCGGTAGTTATAGTTAGCACTCAGAACAAGGTTGAAGTAACAATATCTTCAGGTAATTGAGCACACTTTTTGACGGTGTGTCTTATTCGTTTACTACCAAACTCAGTATAGTTATTTCTATAGCTCGTACGCTTCTATTGCCGGTCCATTTGTTTTCAAATGAAGTCAAAATAAGGAGTTTTAACGTAAAAACTATTTGCGCCTATTAAAACATCACTCTCCCACAAACGTTTGCTCGCAAAATATGATCAGGCAATGTTGTAGTACCAACAACTGACCGAGCGAGGGCGCGGGCTCGCAGACGACACGGGGCGCGCGGCGCGCGCTAGGAGAAAACGCGACGTTGCAAGCTCTCGTACATGCCGCCGGCGGCGGCGCCGGCTCGCACTATGAGCGACGTTGCCAGATCTTGCTTTAGTACCTATGTTATGTGTATTGTATGATCGCGCGCGTGAGTCTCAATCAAGCAGTTTCAAAAATAAAAGTAGGTACATAATTTCTAAAATGCAGTGTTATTTTTTGTATCGAATATTTCTTCTGGAGTTGTGTTTTAGTCTTATAATTATATTATGGCAAATAAACGTGGACAGAAACGTCGAGTTCCATCGAAGTGGTTGCGAAAATGTAAATCACGTCATGCAAATGCTTTAAAAGCACAAGTTCGGCAAATGGGTGATGCTGTTGAGTAAGTAACCTATCTTGTACTATGCTATACCGGTAGGTAATAAATAATTGTTTAGTCTTCCTAGTCAAGTTCTCAGGCATAATCTAATATCGATGCATCGATGCATGGAGTAGAGTAGTGCCGTTACAGAGACTTACCTATGTAAATTCCTTTTATTCCTTTACTACTTAGGTTGGTACCTAGCCAATACTGTGTAGTACCTAACTCTTGATTTTTACTCATTCAAATAACGATTTTCGCATCCCAATTAACCCTCAATTTTAGGGGTCCGTACCCAAAGGGTAAAACGTGACCCTATTACTAAGACTCCGCTGTCCGTCTATCCGTCTGTCACCAGGCTGTATCTCGATGAACCGTGGTAGTTAGACAATTGAAATTTTCACAGACTCTGTCTTTCCGTATTTCTGTTGCCACTATAAAAACAAATACTAAAAAACAGAATAAAATATATATTTAAGGGGGCTCCCATACAAAAAACGTAATTTTTTTGTTCGTTGTTATAGATAACAGTACGGAACCCTTCGTGCGCGAGTCTGACTCGCACTTGGTCGGTTTTATTTATGATGCCATCGGTTAAAACATATCGAGAGGAGAAACTTTAGTAATGGTCACAAATGAATTACATTTTTTTTTACTACGTACCTAAATATTTAGTTCGTTACTTGGATATTATATTATATTTGTATTATAGGGATTTTACTAAAGATCTAGCTAGTACCTATTAGCTACCAGCATCGTGTCTCAATACTAGCTTTTTACTCGCACAACTTTTACATACCTAATAAATGTAACTTAGGTACTTATCTACCTATATAATTTTGTATTTCAGGCAACCACAAATATCTGAATCTGCAATAGAAATTAACACGGATTCTGTTGCACATAGCAGTCGTAATGTGGACACGGAAACATGCAACGTGACAGTGACAATTGATGATAGTGAATTGTCATTCAATATATCAATAGAGTCCAAGCGGTAAGAAATTTACCAAATTCTATTATGTTGCCTACCCACTGTATTTTTCGCACATATACGGTTTTGCCAATCCTATCGGGAATTACGGGTGTTCTATTTAATTATTTGTATTTTGCTTGTGAGTCAATATTACTGTTAATTATTCTTCTTTCAGCTGAAAGAACCTAAAAGAAGAAAAAAGGCTTCAGCAACTTCTTTTTCCCCAGACCAGCCATCTACCAGCTCACCTCTTGTAGGTTACTTGAAGTTCTGTAGAACTGTATTTTTAACGCTAAGCTCTTCTAATCGTACCTATCCCATCGGGGGATACCATGTCATGTATTTTTCTTATTATTACATTGTTTACCTACCATATTCTATGAAATATTAATTTCCTACTTACTGTTTTTTTCACGCAAAGCACTACTATGTCCCTTAGAGAATATTTTTTCTTGCAGGTCAATAAATATATTTATTTCTTTATTTTTCAGTAAAAGAAGATAAAGGGTTCCGGTAAATTACTTCTTTCCGGATCAACTTACCACGTCATAAGAACCAACCTCTTACCTAGCGCTGAAAACAAAGATGAATAAAAATAAAACGCCAAGTGCGACTCGGACTCGCGCAACGAGGGTTCCGTAACTAAACATTATATTAATTATATAAATAAAAGAACTTGTTTCTTGCCCAATATCATGATTCTAGCCCTATAGGTTTTGGTCCATGGCGAGAATCAAAATAATGTTTTTTTTGTGATTAGACAACAATATAAGAATTTCCGCATTTTTCATTTATTTGTGCTATAAGACCTTGCTTCTTGCCAAATTTCATGGTTCAAGGTCAACGGGAAATACCCTATAGGTTTTGTGTGCATGTGATACCCTTGGAAAATAAAAAAAGGACATAAACGGCTGTAACTTTTGATTACGTTGACTTAGAAGTTTGATTTATATCGAGGCTCCAAAAGGTTACGAACCTGAGTATATGTTATTAATATGTATACCTTACTACTAGTAACCTACCTACCTACCATCTGATCTACTCCTACAGGACCGGAAACTCCTGATACCCGGACTCTTATGAGTCCGGTGTCCTCGGGCACCATGGATTAATTTTACACCCATCTATCGTAGTTTAATTTAATTATTATGTACCAAACTAGTTTCTTAATTTGTAGGTATCTGTTGTTTATAAACTATGTACTTCTACACACATCTAAACTTGTTTATTTCAGCTACTTTCACAGTATTATGTCTTATGTTGCAAAATATATAAATAAATAAATTCAAACAAATTGTCAAAACCTTTCTGTGCAAAAAGGCTTACTACAAAATATCAGATTATTTAGAAGATAAAAAAGCTTGGGACGGGTTTTGCTCCAACTCGAAAAATAACAACTAACAGGCTAAAGGTTTCTTGGTCGCTTCTTTACTTTTTGTCTACATACCGAAGCGACAGAAATCAAAAGTACCACTTTATTTCCGTGTCAGTGTTTTATTTTAAGAATTTGACCTTTTCTAAGTGTACATTTTTGTATTTATGGAAATAAAGAATTTTTGATTTTGATTCTTTTGTTGGTGGTTATAAAATTATGATAAATAAATAAATGGTGTGAATTTTAACACGTTTCTGAGAAAAGAGGGTTGACAGACGGTCAACAAAGTGATTCTATACGGGTTCCTTTTTTTCTTTTGAGTTACAGAACCCTAAAAATGACAAGATAGTGAATTTATATTTTCATGCAGTGTATTCATCAATATTAATAAAAACTTAACTAGTATATGCTGATGATGATGATGATAAATAAAACTTCAACAAAAATTAGTTTAATAATATTCGTTTTACTAAAATACTATTAGACCTATGCAGTTTACAGATAAAAACTAGATATTTTGTTTAGTAATGTTAGCCTAACCATTCTCTACACATATAATATTTTGATACAATTACTCCTTTGAACTGTTTCTCTCAAGGGTCTCTCTGTTCGCCATTACTCTGTGATACGTACTACACTTGTGCGCGCCATCTAACGGCAGTGGAGCGTATTATTTGGATAGGGTATATCGACTAAGGTTCCAGGACCGCGCGCGCTCGGTTTTTTGAATCGATAACATGCACTCCTTGCTGCATAGATGGCGCGGGGGTGTCCCCGCTCGGCTGCCAAATGCCCAAGGTCATTTGCCTTACTATTCACCTTAAAGTATCATATCAATAATAGTAGTGTCAGATTTCTACTTACCCTCTCGAGCCGAAATAGGAGTCTGTATCTGCAAAGGCAGAACAATACTGCCTGAAGTAGCAGTCTAGCGGGCTGGCGAAGCATTCAAAGGAGACTCCGAAGCAGCGTTGCAAGCACTCAAGCACTGGCACCGGTAGCGACATTTGTGCGAGCTGTGCCTCGCCGCCCGCGCCGACCCAGGCCGCGTACCGGCGTAAGAGGCACCACACGCGGGAGAGAAACTGCTCAAACTTCTTGTCGTCGAAACAGCTGTGTCGGTAGAGGCATTCCTGTTCAACAAAAAAAAATGACGTTGCAGGGTTGTGTTACTTAATGATGCCACCCAGGACACTAGGGAGGGCGGAGGTTACGGGGTATGGGTCCTAGATGACTGATAAACATAATACAATACATTTCTTATACAGATTGCACAGAAAATATCCAGAACACCCGTAATAAATATTTACAGAACGTACAAAAATTTGTCCCAGGGCGGGTATCGAACCCGCAACCTCCTGCGGCACATGGTATACATTTTTTTACTAAGCATAGAAAAAACTTATTACTACTTCACACAGTTAGTCACGGTTATCGATATAGCTCAAACAAAGGATTAGCAAGTTGAAGTGGCAGTGGGCTGGCCATATCTCGAGAAGAACCGACACCCGCTGGGGTAAACGTGTTCTTGAGTGGAGACCACGACTTGGCAAACGTAGTGTAGGACGCCCTCCGACCAGGTGGGATGACGATTTGCGAAAGACTGCTAGCAGATGCTGGATGCGGCAAGCTGAAGACAGGGCGCTATGGCGCTCATTAGGGTGGCCTATGTCCAGCAGTGGACTAATATAGGCTGATGATGATGACAGAAAATACCCAGAACACCCGAAATGTATGGATTGTGATGAAATCACACCCACCCGAGTCATATTCCAGCAAATATTTAGTATCACAGGTAAGGTTCCCTGGACGGTTCTTGATTACCGTGATTTATACCGTTGCTACTCACCAGCTTCTGCAGATAAGAAGCATTCAGTATCTGAGTCTCCCCCAGGTATCTGAGTAGCGCCTGGTCTCGGTCCAGGAAATGCTCGACGAGCGGAGGCCGCGGCACCGGCACCGCAAACTGGACGGGGTAGCACCACACTTTGCGGAGCGCCGCTTGCTGCAGTGGGCCTGCTAACTCCTGAGAAATAACCAACACTAATATAAATAATAATTTGATTGTTGTTTAGAATAAAAAATAATAACCGTCTTCATATCCTTTAGTTTTAAAGTGTATTTTAAGCTTCCCCTTCCTTCGAGATTTTTAGGGTTCCGTACCCAAAAGGTAAAACGGAACCTTATTACTAAGACTTCGCTGTCCGTCTGTCACCAGGCTGTATCTCATGAACCGTGATAGTTAGACAGTTGAAATTTTGACTGATGATGTATTTCTATTGCCGCTATAACAACTAAAAAACAGAATAAAATAAATATTTAAGGGGGCTCCCATACAACAAACGTGATTTTTTTTGTCGTTTTATAGATAATGGTACGGAACCCTTCATGCGCGAGTTCGACTCGCACTTGGCCGATTTTATTTCGAATTCTGTAATAACAAAGTTCTCTTCTTATTTAATAGTATAATGCTGGACAATTCACACAGCATTATCTAGCCCCAAGTTAAGCAGAGCTTGTGTTATTTCGTTGTTATATAAATAACAACGAAATATACATCTTAATCTATTAAGAATTGGCGAAGATAATATCACCAAAATTTTTGTAGTTAGTCGTGACTTTTCAACAGTCTTATTGTTTTTGAGGTTCCGTACCCAATTAAACTGTTGCCTGATTTTATAACTAGATCGCTAGTAAATGTAGACGAGCTCTAGATCGCGCTGGCGTGAACACACGGCACTGAATGAGATTGTTGGCTTGTTTCTCTTAAAAAATCTGTTTTTTAGGGTTCATAATAGTAACAGTTTTAGACCATGGTACGGACCCTGCCATATGCAAGTCGACTCTCACTTGTCCAGTTTTATTTAAGCTTACTTTTTGCTTACGGGATAAATGAATACTGATCCCTCGAGAATTCATTTTTTTTATACCATTTCGGGATCATTCTCTATACAATAGCGAAATAATTTTTTCAATAATTTCTTGACAGAGAAATTGATAAATAAATTAATATATATATATACATATATAGCTGAACGTAGACCCTCTTCCTGGAGTCTGTAAAAATAATACTAATTTAAATCTCAGTAGAAGCATTTTTTTTTTAATTCTTTCGAATTAGGCAGGTACCTGCACTCCTGACCAGTCACAAACCTTTGGGATTTTCTATGACTTTAGTGCTGTTTATTATTAGATTAACCTTATTACCTGGATTCCATTTTCTTTCAGTAAAGCACTGTGTTTCTCTCTTATTTTGCGAGCATATTCTGCTGACAAATGGTATATCTTCAAACAAATACCCTCTACTGATGCCTTTACTGTTTCTGCTAAATGTGGTTGACATTGCCTCTGAAAAGGAAATTAGATAGGTACATGTTTATTTTGTTATATTTAAAATTGGCAAGTTATCGAAAATCTCAATCAGATTTACCCGCAAATGTGCAAGTCGATCTTGAAAATCATCATAGGTGGCACCAACAGTCCGCCGAAGCCATTGGAATGTGTCCTCAGCATTCCATTTCACCACTTTCCGACTCTCAGGAGATGCATTTCTAGATTCAATCATTTTTTTGGCTGCTTCCGCATATCTGGATAGCTGTTTTCTTGCATCTCCAGTGAATTTTGGATGTATCAGTTTTATAGGAATGTCATTCATGATTTCTTCATACATAGATCTTGAAATTTCTGGGAAACAATGGCTAGGCAGAAGAGGATCAGACCCTCCTTGATCATTTACTTTTCTTTCCATCAACCATCTATTAAATGAATCCTTCGGTGCATCTATGCTTTCTCTTGTATGGCAAAGTTCTTGATAGCATTGTCTTAGTTTGTTTGCCAATATAAATCTAAAGCCTTCTATATCCGGGTGTGGATGCGGACATATAGTGGGTGGACGTTCATAAATAACAACATTAGTAGGCACCTCTATGTCCCATGGTCCAGCAAGGACAAACTTCTTAGGAGGAGGGCCATTGTCTTCTGATGGACGTCGCTTGTTGCCACCAGGTGTCATGTTTCCTGCACCAGAAGGATCCGTGTGACAAATACCCAGTGGATCAGTTATTGGATCAAAATCACGCTTCACCGCGGGCAGTTCCCACATAGATTCACCAGATAATTTATTCCAAAAGTAGGGTCGATTTTCTCGCTTAGACCAAAATTTGCGCCACCCTTGCTGAATGAGATCAGGGTGTAATTCTGCGGCCAGGTGCGGTGCAAGAGGCGCCGGTGCCCCGGGCGTTTGCGGCGTTTCACCGCTGGAGCTCGGAGAGGATTGGATTTCAGGTGACGAGTCACTGTTGGTAATGCCACTCTCCCACGTCGAAGAACCGGCGACAACTTTATCACGAACATCATTCATGTTTATACACTCCAACCTGACTCCAACAAGTAAATCTCCGTAGTGTTTTTATTTTTTATTTTTCTTAAATAAGCCTATGCTGAATTCTTCATTATTAAACTGTGTTGTTGCTAATAGGTAATTTTAAGTTTTTTGTTTAGAATACTTATCCAATAGCGCCAAGAACTGGTGATAAAGAAATATAATTGATTTCAATGAAAAACATGATTATTACATTAAACATACCATTTTTGATTTATGGATGTAATAGTAAAGCATTTTACAACAAATTAATACACAAATGTATCACGCAAACGTATGTTTCACGAAAAAACTGGCGAAGCGTACTCTACTCTCCGTCCCCAAGCACCGCCATCACGAAATGACAATAATTTCTTTTTTCGTTCAGTACCTTTTCGTTTTTGCAAAGGGTCAGCGATTCATTGGAACTTCGATTTTTAGCATGGACCGAGCCTCGCAAATTTGTCGGTTGGTAAAAAGCAGAGCCAAAACAAAAATATTTAAAGAATATTTCATTCTTAAAAAGAAATTTTATTATTAACTATTTTTATCCTTGAAAAAAAAGTCAACTTTTCGTTTCGTTTCAGTGGATTATTGAACGAAACATTTTGTTTCTCGCGGGAATAGGGAAAACGACTTTCTGCAGTCAACGCTTGGTCGAACAAAATCCTAAAAACCCTACAGCAACTAAATGAACATAATCAAAATAAATTGATATTTAAAAATTTCTAAATAAATAATGCTGGACAATTCACACAGCATTATCTAGTCCCAAGCTAAGCAGAGCTTGTGTTAGGTTAGGGGTACATACTAGCTGACGGGTAAACTTATTAAAATAAATAAAGCTATAGTTTTTTTTATTATACATAGAAAACGACTAGAACACCCAGAACAACCTGCAGATTGTACAAATATTTGTCTCAAGGCGGGAATCGAACCCGCAACCTCCTGCGCCGCAGGCGGACCTTCGCCCACCGCGCCACAGAGGTCGTCAATAATAAACAAAACCGGCCAAGTGCAAGTCTCACGACGCGCGCACGAAGGGTTCCGTACCATTATCTATAACGAGCAAAAAAAATCACCTTTGTTGTATGGGAACCCCCTATAACATTTTTTTAATTCTAGTTCTTAGTATTTGTTGTTATAGCGGCAACAGAAATACATCATCTGTGAAAATTTCAACAGTCTATCACGGTTCATGAGATACAGCCTGGTGACAGACGGACAGACGGACAGCGGAGCCTTAGTAATAGGGTCCCGTTTTACCCTTTGGGTACGGAACCCTAAAAATATAGAGATAAACTATGCCTACTCCAAAGAAACCTTCTATGCATTCCACCCAACGGGGGGTGATTTCCTCCGTCCACGATTCCATCGCAAGGAAGCATTCGTTCGTTGGCAGCACCGATTGTAAGCTTGCTTATGCCCGTATTATGAAAGCTTCCCCAAGCATTACTTAAGCAGTCATTACGTGATCTCTACTCAAGCGTTAATTACTCAATTAATGCTTGGTAACCGTTCAATAATATGTCTAAGCAGTTACTCGAAGGCGTGGACGGAGGAAATCCGCTCTTGACGACTACTTGAGTGAGTGTAGATTTTGACATGAGCTCCCAAGCATTGTTTGAAAATTAGTATTCACTCAAAACTAGACATAAGCATCACTCAAGCAGAGCTCGATGACTGAGCATGCTTTCTTAATACGGGCCTTAGAGTATTTATATACCGATACTCTAAGTAAGCTTGCCATTCATCTTCCCATTCATACTCGAGAAAGAACCTTAGAACCTATGATTGACTTTCATTTCATTCAACTTTTGACGATGACGTTCGTCCGTCAATTTTATACTGTCTGTGTCTGTCAAAAACAGTGTTGCCAGATCTACTGATTTAGCAGTAGATCTACCTGCTTTTTAAACCGTCTACTGATCTACTGATTTTTTGCTCAAATTTTGTGAAATCTACCTGCTTTTTCCGAGCATCAATAGCAAGTGACTCCATGTCTTTATTTTAGCTCACGTGACAAGTTACCAATGACACAAACTTCACAAAACTGAAACAGATGAATGAAACTGAAGAGTTCCATGTTCCTTCGTTTCTTCCTTCCAGCTTTCACTTTCTTTCTGTCGGTCTTGGTATGTCTGTTCATTGTTTTCGATTGATTGGTCGGTCCGTTCGTTCGTTAAAGTTTTGCAAAATGCAAACTGAGTGAGACTGTTTATCCAGTTATTACTCTAAAATGTGCACTAAATAATATATGTCCAAAACCACAAATCAAAGTTCAATCAGACTGAAAAGAACTGAGCAAAGCACAGCCGACAGGCCGCCTGGCCTCGCTTTCCACAAAACTACACAGTTTAGGAATGTGGGCAAAGAAAACGCTTCCTAAATTTCAAAAAAACGGGTTAGTAGCTTTGTTTGTATGTTTTTTTTTTGCATGAAAATACTCGCAAAACACAATACATAGGTACTAATTTATAACATATTAAAATCTACCTGCTTTTTTTCCCAATCTACTGCTTTTTTAACAAAATTTCTACTGCTTTTTTCAGATTCCATCTGGCAACACTGGTCAAAAACTTCTTTATAGTTTGGTGTTTGGTTTTGTTGTTCAATTCAGGTTTCAGATCAATAATATTTTGTAAAAATATGGTCTACCACGATTATAAAAAGTCTTTAGAGGATTATAGAAACTCAGAAGGTACCTATCTCCAAAGTTGAACGAATTTCTGCTGATGGTTTTCAATGTGGAGTAGGTGCAAAATGTTGTTTCTAAAATAAACATTGTTGGTTTCTTTTCTACTTATTATGATCTAAACTTTATTACAGATTTATATAAGATTAAAAAAAATTGAAAATAAATAATGTTCATCGAAATCGAAGCTGGTGGTTATAATCCCAACCGGAATAGTTACACTGGTTGGAATATTGAGGATTCAACCTACGACGTATCTCGCTTATCTTATCAAGATTTCTTTGCAAATCATTTGATAAAAAACATCCCATGTATCGTTAAAAATGTAACGAAAACATGGGAATGCTCAGAAAAATGGATAAAAAATTATACAATAAACTATGAGTATTTGATACAAGCTTACGGAGATATGGAAGCTTCTGTTGCTGATTGTTCGGATATTTTAGATTATGCACAACGCACACATACAATGAAAGTAAATGATTTTTTAAATTATATGCTAAATAACAAAAAACAGAAACTCCTCTATCTTAAGGATTTGCACCTTAAAAAATTACGACCGAATGATAATTTTTATATGGTCCCAGAAATATTTGCATCTGACTGGCTAAATGAATATGCTCTAGACAAAAATGAGGATGACTTCAAGTTTGTGTACATTGGACCAAAAAATTCTTGGTAGGTGTACATTCTACAGAGGCAACAGATAATTCACAACATTATACCTAATTAATTTATTGATATGAATTA
Source organism: Eupithecia exiguata (assembly GCA_947086465.1). NCBI lineage: Eukaryota > Metazoa > Arthropoda > Insecta > Lepidoptera > Geometridae > Eupithecia > Eupithecia exiguata. Next base: position 10,552,874 of record OX352229.1, read on the forward strand.
CCTACTCATTGTTTTTTTTTCTAGGACTCCATTGCATGTTGATGTATATTGTTCATATAGCTGGTCAGTCAATGTTATTGGAAGAAAAAAATGGATTTTGTTTCCACCTGGAGAAGAAGAAAAACTCAAAAATGAACACAATCAGCTTCAACTATTATTTGATCCAGAAAAAAACATTGATGTTGAACACTATGTGATCTTTCAGGAGCATGGAGATGCTATATTTGTGCCATCCGGATGGTATCACCAGGTTGAAAATTTGTTAGACACAATTTCAATTAACCATAACTGGAACAACGGTTGTAACATCTTAAATATGTGGGAACTCTTGAATCAGACTCTTGTTGATGTGGAACAAGAGATTGAAGAGTTTAAAGACTCTCCAGATCATCTGTCAGAGTGTCAAATGTTATTAAAAGCATTATGTGGGGCTAATTATGAATCATTCTTAAATATTTTGACACACATTGCGAAGAAAAGATTAATACAACTAACTGACCAAGCAAAACCATGCAATACTTCATACCAATTAGGAATTAATCATGTAATATTTGATTTAAAAATGGTACTCAATGTAGTAGAGTCCATATTGAATCATCCCAATCATAAACAAGGAAAGGTTAAATTTGATGATAGTTTTTTGAGTTTGTTGAGAGATGTTAAGGAAGCTATGAAAAATAAATAAATGATACAAAACAATTTATTATATATTTAAAGTAAGTAATCAATTTAGTTTTAAGGCTTTTTTAAAATGTATGCTACATTATTATGGTACTGATGATGATGATTACAATGCCACACCAATTAATTAGAAAAACCAGCCAAGTGCCAGGAGGTTCATCAAGCGCTGCATCTGGCTAGCAGCTGTGACTGCACTGGGCCAGCTGGGCGCGGAGGCAAATTATGCGCTATCATCGGTAGATTTCACAAAATTTGAGCAAAAAAGCAGTAGATCAGTAAACGGTTCAAAAAGCAGGTAGATCTACTGCTAAATCAGTAGATCTGGCAACACTGGTTTCAGGAGTACGATGCGTAGATTGAGAATTTAACTTCAATCAACTTCTTATTTATGGCTCGCTGTGCTTTGCTGCCACAACTCTGCCAATGTCCATGTCAAAAGAGTCCTAAACTTTAGTAGAGAGAAACATAAAATAAAATGTTCATATTAGAATTCATGCAAAAAAGAAACTTTTTGAATAGTACCATTGATCTTATCTACAACGATGACTCTACCTATCTTCCAGTTATTCGAGATTGTGTCCGGTTCGAAAGATGGTGTTGAGGTGTTGCCTTTTTTGTTATAGTGCTACCCCTGTAGGTGGAGCCACCGGCGCTATAGTCCGTAAGAGGTCCCAAAGATTTTCGGTTGAACCGACTAAGGGTTTCGTGGCTTAGTAAGTTAGAGCACACCCACCCGTACCCCAGTACACATATGGATACTGTGCCCGTACTGAGTGTGGGGCGCGGGTTCGAGTCCCGCCGTAACAGATAATTTTTGGGAACTTATTTAATTTTCTAGAGATATACCCAAAGTGCGGGTTCGCACTTTAATAAAAAACCTTTGAAAAGCATGGTCAAGGCCGCCACACCCCAAGCAGCAATTCAAACTGTTTAGGAGCTGCATTTTAGTTCGTGATTTGATTACACAGGGAATAAAAAACGGTGTTATGTATATTAGAGGCAATGAGGGTACAGTCATCATTATTTTTAGCTGGTAATCACGATATGACCTTAGTTATTGCCAAATATTGTCAAGTAAGTCTAATAGATAGCTTTTGGCTTTTAATCAGTTTTATAATATAATATTTTTATGTGTTATGCTGTACTTCGGTTCCTAATACATCAACTGTAAACCGATTATCGATAACTGTCAGTAATAAACAAACTATGGATCTATTGTGTTATCCGAAATAAAAGATTTTTATTTTTATTTATTACCACTAAGCCAACTATTATAATTATAACGTAGGTACACAAAGACGCCATGACACCCGACTCACTGGTGTGCCCATGTTACATAAATATTTAATATTAATTTTATTACTGGCAGCATTTTAATTCAGCCCCCGTCTTCGATCAAAAATAAGTAGTTCGCGGCCTCCCCCGTAGATTCCTAGAGCCTTACAAAAATGTCAATCAAAATTGTCTACGTTTTGTTTTGACGCAGACAGTTTGCGCAGAGCCTGACAAGTTTTTTCCATGCGGAACAAGAGATTGGTGGAGTCGAATTCATTTTATTTTATTTTGTAAGTAGGTGAGAATTATATACCTACCTACTCAGTTTATTTTCTATAAGGATTAATTAACAGAATTCAGGTAAAGATAACGAATCATTTATTGATGAAACTATAAATTGGTGTCTCAACAGTAGGTATTTATACAAAAGGGTCATTTCAGACATACAACAATTTAAACTTAAAATACAATTTCAGGCAGGCACTCTAGATTAAAAAGATCTGGTTCCTGTCTGCGGCTTTGCACGAGTTTTTTTTACGGGACAAAAAATAAACGTTTTATAAATTCATACTTCTGGTAGAAAGACTAGGTTCTTACCTACCTAGGTAAGAACCTAGTCTTTCTTTTATTAGAGAGTCTACGCAAATGAAATTTTAGGGCGGGCCAACTAGTTATTTTAAAAATCATCAACTAGTAATATTAAACTTATTTTTATGAAAAATATATTAATACATACTAAAAATGAAAAAAAAAATTTAGAAGAAATAGCCTCTCCATTTATCAATTTAGAACAAAATTAATATTTTAACATAGGCAAACCAAACAACAATATTTTATGCTGATTTCACAAGTATATGACTCACATCTCAATATACGGGTAAGAAATATATATAAACTTACTGAAAATAAGAAATTCCATCCTTTTTCAGCACTTTGGACGAGTGATTCTTGCATTTTTTGTACGAGCACTTACCCATGCTTTTTGTCTGAACGCTAAAATGACACTAGTTGAAAAGCTTCCCTGACATGTCAAAATGTTTCTCTTTTGCTACTGAAGGTTGTGGCGTGCGCATTGTGAATCTAAGGGGGGCCGGCAAAGCCGGACATTTTTGATCGATGGCCCCCGTAGGTAATTTTCTTTGCCCAAGGAAGTTGATAGGGCCTGGTGCTGTCTGTCTGTCTGTCTTTGGGTACCACAGTTGCAAGGAACTTAATACTCTTAACCGACCGAGAGCACAGTTGGGTACTAAATTCTCTTGGCTAAACTAAACTAGAGAAATAGAAAAATTCCAAAAAAATCAATCGTAACCAAGTTTCAGATACAAAACAAAAGTACTTTGTGTCTCAGACTTGCAAAATACAACAGGAATATTAAAGAACAGTCGTTTTAGTGACTGAAGTGCAGTGGAATTTCTTCAATCTCAACGGTATGAAGTTGTTGTTGCATTCTTATCTTCAAATAAATCGTTATGAACAGATAATCGCTCTACGCTCCTTTAGCCCTTACGTAGTTATAGTATACTCTGTTACGCTACACTAAACTTCGAGTAACTCTTTCATTAAAGCATTAAACTATTTATTTCCAGTTCAAACAATGTCGGTAGCTTTTGCAGCAAGGGGCACTCGGCCACCTTTGAATCCTGCTCAAATACAAAAGATGCTAGATGAAAATGCTCATCTTATTCAAACTATACAAGAATATCAAGCAAAGGGACAGCTAATGGAATGTCATCAATACCAGCAGGTTTTACACAGAAATCTGGTATATTTGGCGTCAGTTGCAGATGCTAATCAAAACATTCAAGCTATATTACCGGTAAATATCTTTCTAATGTATACAGTATAACTAGTACTTATCCAAGTGGGTATCCATATCTCAAGCTCTGTTTACCTTGGGTGGGGCTAGATGATGTTGTGTGGAATGCCCAGCATGGTATTATTTATTTATTACTGCAGTTTTATCTAACTAAAGTCGTAGTGCATCTATTTATTACTATTTATTTAGTAATTGACATCTAACTTTCTCAAGGCTACCTGTAAATGGTGAATTTTTTTTGAGCAGATTGGATAAACTGAAGGTTTGTATTCAAAGTGGGAAGTCATTTCACATGACATTGTAAACTATACTATAATTTGTTACAGCCTCCACATCAACTTGCAGCAGGGAATGTTCCACAACAACCTCCATTGAATACTCCATCTGGTGCGCCCGAGGGTCCTGGCTCTCAGCAACCATATCGCCCTCCAGCTGGTGTTTCTTCTACCCCTACGAGACCAACACAATCTTATCCAGGACAAAGGCCATATCCACAAAATCAATATCAGGGGCAGTACCAAGGTGGCCCTGGCAGCTATCCCCCTCAAAGTGGCTATGGTCCACCTGCTCAGGGTTATGGTCCACCTAATCCATCTCAGCAGCCTCAAGGCTATCCACCAAATTCTAACTATGGGCCACCAATAACAACATCTCCAAGCAATTACCCACCATCAACTCATCCAGGATCAGGATATCCACCAGCAACTGCTCAACAGCCTTATGCTCCTCCACCTGGTAGTCCTGCTGCAGCTGGTGCTCCTTATGCAGTCCGAGCACCCTCTCAACCGCCCTACACTGGTAACTCTGCCTATCCTCCTCCACAGACTGGCCCCAACTATCCTAATGTTGCAAGCACCTACAATTCTACTACATCTCAGCCACAGCCATACCAAACTCAACCTTTCCCCAACACTACACCAACTTACAGCTCAACCCCCACATCTCAGCCTAATCGCTCCCCTCAACCTCCGTCTACTGGATATGCTCCACAGAATACTCCAAACTCTGGCTATGGCTCTCCATCCGCTCAATCTCCTACATATAACTCGAGTTCACATGGTAATAACGCGCCACCGTCAACGGGCGCGCCTGGCCCTCCGGCACCGGGTGGTCCTCAGCAGGGGCAGCAGTATCCGCCGCAGGGTCAACCGTCACCGTATCCCCCGGCATCCCAACCTCCCTACTCCAACCCATCCTCCCAGCCGGGTAGTCCCGCGCCATCAGTGTCAACAGCACCTCAGCCACAATCAAATTACCCTCAGAATCCTCAGAATTATCCTCCAGCTGGCGGCGCTTACCCACCGCATGCCTACCAGCAAGGATATCCTCCGGCGCAGTACCCGCCGTCTCCGTACCCCTACGCGCGTGCGCCGGCCCCCGGCGCACCCCCGCCCTCTGGCACTCAACCTTACCCGGGCTATGGGTTCCAACCTCCCAGCCAGCAATAAACTACCCATTTTAAGACCATTAGGTTAAGTATGCATTGTAATTTTAACCATTTTATTGGAATAGCTTAGCTTGTAAGAGTTTGTGAAGAACACTATTATTATATTAAATAGATAAGTTTATGCAGTCTCAATCAATTTACTATATAATAAGTTAATTGGCATTTTTACATAGAATTTTTGATTGAATGTTTTTAATGTAGTTACATATACTTAAATGGAATAAAATATACCAAGGTATACACTGAAAATGTGTTTTTTCTTTCCTAACATCTATTTGACAATCTTATAAATTATAATTACATTAAAACACTAGGATTCTTCAAATGAAATTGATGAATTTGAAAAGTCATGAATGGATTCATCAATGTACTCTAAAGGTATGTCTCCTGAGGGGATATCGGTAGGAAAAGGAGGAGATGTCTGGTGCCTTTTGAGGGGTAATACTGTGTCAAACAAGTAACACATAGCTCCCGTTTCTCCCGGTATGGCAACACCTAGAGTCCAAATAACATTGTACTGTGTGTTGATTCTTAGGATTTTTACACCTCGTAAAATTCTCCACCTGCAATGATTTTTCAAATGAGTACTGTGTTGTAGGTAGTAAATAACAATTGTTCATAAATAAAATACATTACCTGTTACCCATATGTCCAGGCATCTTAGTACCAGGCCATACTCTTGCCTTTTCTCCACCTCCACCAATGTTGCCCGGTCTTCTGTGAGTCTTAGTGACACCATGTGATGCAGGCATGCCCTTGAATCCGTGGCGCTTCATGACTCCTTGAAAACCACGGTCGGTGCTGTAACATTCAACAAAATGTCTAGTTGTAAATTACAATTTACATAAAAAGTATCAATTATGAAAATAGTCGCTCACGTTTTAGCTCTAACATCAATATGATCTCCGACTCTAAAGTGTGTGGCTAGTAGAGGGGTTCCAGTTTGCAGTGCTGCATTTGGTGTTACCATGAACCTGCAGAGGAAACGCTTCGGTAACATTCCCACACTGTTGAATAAGCCACAGTAAGCCTTCGTTACTGTAGTGGGATCAACTGTTTCAGCACCAACCAACAAGACCCCATGTTTCTTGTATTTTTTGTAGGTACTGTCTCCTGTTTTCATAGGGTTCCATTCCTCTGGTGGGATGTACTTAATAACATGATTATCAACAACCTGAAAAAGAAAGTATATTTATGTCATTAAATTTTTGTCTAGTCTATTTCTTGCGTATACCATGCAAGAAAATTCATTCCCTTAACACTATCTTTAGTACCTGTAATAAAGTTGTTTGGTATTTCTTTCCATCTTTTGACCACAATGGATAGTTTCCTATTTTGCGGGCTATCAAGCCAACTCTGCGTGAGGCTGGTGTCCAGGGAGTTCCAGTAGTGATTTCATTGACTGTTAGCGGTGACTCATTCGAATTTTGTTGTTTCATTTTTTCTCTCATTATTTCTTTAATGAATTGTTTATTATCATTGGTGAGGTTTTCATCATTGACCTGAAGAAGATTCAATAGGAATTAATATTTTTGATGAGGATTTAATTGGATTAAAGTTTCTATTCAGAGAGGTTACTGAAGTACTGAAGCTGTGTAGTATGTATTTATGCTGGCTTACCCTCCTTCCTTTAGGCATGTACCAGTATGGAGGTCGATATCTTGGCGGGATAGTAAAATTCCTCACCGATACGTTATTTAATCTGAAACCACACACAACCCATTTATAGTTAGGAAAATAAATAAATATCATAATTCGTCGCGATAGGAGTAAAATCTAACCTCATTTTAGTCAGTGTGCTGCATAACAATTTTAGATTGCTGTTAGCCATAGCTTTAGGTAAAATTATGATCGGTTGTTTATTTTTGTAAGCAGAAAATTAAATCGGAATGAACAAGGAATGAACCGGTCTACCCACAGATAACTAAAATATAAACTGGAATCAAAGAGAATGTAAATACTTACGGACGAAGTAACATTATTTCATTTGTGCTTACCTTAGAGGAATAAGGCACTAGAGGTGTTGCATATACCCATCTCATTCACACAAGAGAGAGATAAAAATATGCTTGTAGCCTGAGAAGAGAAGTCAGATAGAATGAAAGTTTCTCCGTCTCATCCATCGTGCCAGTTTTTTCATTGTTTAGCTCTTACATCGAAGGGGATCTCTTTTTTCTACAATAACTACTATACTTATAAATCTGTGACAATAACTACGTAAGAAGTAAATAAAACACACGGAGATTTAGCTTTTTATTGTTCCTCAGGTTCTCCTCTTTCATTTTAATGTGATTTTCATCATGTCTTGTTTGTTTCGATTTTTCTGTTATTTTGATAGTTTTACCCATTAATTTTTCGTTATGTTTTGGAGATTTTTGATCATTTGTACGTTCTTTGAATTCTCCCATCAAAATGTTGTGAAACTTCATGGACCGGGCTTACAACCTCATAAATCCGTTATGCCGGCAAGATATTTTTTCGTGAAATTAGAGGAAAAGAACTCGTAAGTTATGTATTTATTTAAACACCTAATTTATTATTATATTATCAGTTATTCCGAAATTGTACGTAACTAAAAAACCTCTGTTGATTCATTAACCAGAGGTGCTAAATAGTTTTGAGTATGTAGCTTCAATACATATATAATAATATAGTACTACCTTTGAGCTCCAGTAGATACTTATTTAAAAAGGTACCACAGTATATCTATATGCTTAAACTATATCTATAGCTTAAACAACTGGTGATTTATTGTTCTTCTGCTTTGTTGTCTAAGAATAAAATTGTGTATCCACTGTTGGTAATTAAAAATAAATAAAATATAACTTCCAAGTCAAAAACAGAACATCTTTGATGAAAATGAATGTGCTTTTACACTTCACTTTAATTCATACCTGCTATAACGTAGTGGTTTTAATCTCTTTGTACCTGCTGATGAAGGGATATGGTTATGTCTTCATAATTACATACTTGATTTATTATTGTTGCATGTACACTAAATATGTTTTCATGTTTGTAGATATTCTTCAGATCTCACAAAAAGTTTAGAAGTTGATATAAATGGAAAATCAAAGACTACTCCACACTGCCGTATCTGGGTCAATAAGTTAGACCGTAAAGATGGCAGTTTTCTAATTAGGTACAAATTATATGAAACATGTTATGATTTACAAATCATTATTTTGTATAAACATAAACATGTTGAAGGTTCTCCATTTAAATTTAAAGGTTGGTAATTTATAAGCTACATCATGCAAATAAGAAAAAAGTTATTTTTGCATGTTTTATAATAACATGGATACTTTCTGATTATAGAACCCATTCATCCTGACCAATGCATCTGTCCAGAGAGAAATATAAAGACATGGCTTGAAAAATATGGGTGCCCAGCCACTCACCAGCAAATTGTGAAAGACCTTGCACCTTTTAAAACTATTGACATGTCACAAGCTCTTACAAAAATTGTGCAAAAATACCATCAACCAGAGAGCACTAGCTTTTGCCACTATGTAGTTAAAGACAATGAAATATACAGAGATTGTTATGGGAAGCATGTTGGCTTCAATATGTTTTCTGATAACATTTTATTATCATTGACAAGAAAAGTGATGTTGCCCGATGTTGAAATGGTGATCAATTTGGGAGATTGGCCATTGGTGAAGATAACTGAAGAACCGTTGCCAGTGTTCTCTTGGTGTGGCAGTGATGAGACCATTGATATTGTCATGCCTACTTATGATTTGACAGAATCAACTTTAGAAAACATGGGAAGGTACATACATACAGTAGAAACTATTTTGAAATTCAGTACAATTTTTTATGAGATGGTTGGTATATTCTATAATTAAAACAATTTCAGGGTATCCCTAGATATTCTTTCAGTGCAAGGTAGTGTAGATCGCGCGTGGGCCGATCGCGAGCCACGCGCCATCTGGCGGGGTCGAGACTCACGCACTGAAAGACTGAAGCTTGTTGATATATCACGTGTCAACCCTGACTTGTTCAATGTATCCCTTACAAACTTTTTCTTCTTTCGTGACAAGGAAGCTGAGTATGGACCTAAACAACCACACATCTCATTCTTCAAATTCTTTGATGTAAGTTAAACTTAACCTTTGAGAAAGGAAAATTCTGGGCAGAATCAATCTTTTTGACCTAATACAAAAAATTATACATTGCATTTTTAGATACATACATAATTGTTGACTTTGTTGTCTTGTTCTAGTACAAATACCAAATCAACATAGATGGAACAGTGGCTGCCTACCGGTTGCCATATCTCTTAGCTGGAGGTGGAATGGTTCTCAAGCAAGACTCGCCATATTACGAACATTTCTACAATCAACTTCAAGCATGGAAGCACTTTGTTCCAGTCAAACGTGACTTGTCAGATTTAGTAGAAAAAGTACAGTGGGCTCTTGAAAATGATGATAGGGCTCAGGAAATTGCCAAAAATGCGCAGGATTTTGCTAATGAGCAATTACTGCCACATGACATTATTTGCTACCATGCCCTTTTGTTTTCAGTAAGTAGTTTTTGTGCCTCTCTACTTGCATGTCCTTTTATCTTGTAAGAAATGTTTCTTCTTATCCACAAACCTCTCCCATGTATACTACAATAGATTGAAGATGAAAGTCATTTGTTTTCTTCTATTGACATAAGTCAGAGAGAGAAAAAACTGCTAGATTATTATGAATAAGGGGGGTAATTTTCAAACATTGTTTCAGGAATGGAGCAAGAGAATCAGTAACAAAGTTACTGTGAGAGAAGGTATGACACATGTGCCCCAGCCAAAGTTTATATGTGATTGTAAGAAGAAAAGTCATGAAGAATTGTAATAAAATAACACTTCCATCAAACTAAAGTAATGAAAAGCATAATATTAATTTGTATAATAACCAAATCATTTAATGTAAGTGTAAATTTAAACTGATCTGTACCCTGTAGATATTAGATTAGAACCAGGGCTTGGAATAGCGGTTTTTTCAAATATTGGTTCGACTGACCTTGACGTGGTACCGATCGATATATCTTTCGTATTGATATAAAATATACCGTTATTTATTTATAGAAGCGACGTAATTGTATCGATATAGTTACCGATACTTTGCACGTAAAACAATTTAATTTTGTGCAAGCGAAAGAAAACTTATTAGAAAAAGCACTCCGCCGCTGTTGCCGCCGGCCGCGCAGCGGTTTCGTTAAGTTATTGGTCGCCCCATCTTTCTTTTTGATCTATGACACGTTTTTTTTGACAACCCTGCAAAACATATCTGTACTAATAGCGGTAATGTATTTTCTTTACGATACCTGAATTTATCGAAAAGAAAATACCTTTATTACTGCTATAGTACAGGTATTATTGGTACCCGTATCAAGCCCTGATTAGAACTGATTGTGATTGGTTCCTAAATCATTACATATATTGTTATGCCATGTGATTCGATTCATTATAAGTATGTAACAGGGCGTTATGGCGCTCGTTAAGGCCTATGATGACATAGCATTTTAGATATTATATTAACATAGTGATTATGATAGAGGAAACCAAAATGAAATGCATTTTTTTTACAAACATTTGTTTTAATCAGTCATTATTTACAAAATCTACAATATGATTATTTTTATATTCATCTGAAGAATATCAAAATAGAAACTAAATTAAAATAAGCGTAAATCTATAAAACTTGTAACATTATAACAAAATCCTTTCAAATAAATTATAACTGCAAATAAATCAGTCCATTTTCTGGGAATCTGTGCTTCTATCACACTATGTCATAGCGCAATGCATCACATTAATAAATATTAGAAGCAGTAGGTTACATTTAATAGGTGCCTCATTTGCATTCTCCAATTCTTTAGTTAGACAGAGCTGACTGAACAGATCAAGTTGAAATTTGGCTTACATGTAGAGATCACACTAATGTTATAAAGGCGAAAATGTGTAGGTATGATGTGTATTGTGTGTTTGTAAGTCCTTCACGCTCAAACGACTGGATATATAGGCCACTTTTGATACGGGAAAAGTGCATTTCCATTCCCGTGGAATGATCAAATAATCCAAATTTGTTTATCAATACGGTGCGCGGCATAGCTAGTCAGACATAAATAATATACTACTTTCGCAGGAAGTCGCAGGCGAAAGTTAATATTACATAAATAAGCACAATAAGTAGGATGTAGTAGACTAAATTAACCTGTAAGTTAATACTGATGTGTAATGACATCAAACGGGTGCTGAAGTGCAGTGTGAATACTTCAGCACAAATTCCGTGCCCGATCTATGATTATAGTGCAACACCAATCTTCTTCGTTGTTGAATGAAAACTCCTTTTGCGCACTTCGCGCTCCTTTCGAACAGTGATGGACTGAGCCATCACGCTCGGATCGGTGACGCCGAATCGGTTATACTCGGCTCCAGTCGGAAGGTATTAGACAATAATAAATAAGTTTTTACTTCTATCAAGATGCTTTATGGCAAAGATGTGATGAGATGTCAGTTACCGGTACATAGATACATCTGGGCTCCTATAGAAGCACATATAAGCGTCGGACAGTAGGCGGCGCGCGTGCAGCGGTCGCGGGCGCTGCGCTGGTGGCGGCGGCGTGCTTTTGGAGCCGAGAGAGGCGCGCTCGCATTCGTCACTGAGCCACGCGCCGAGCTCGTCGATGCAGACTATTTCTGGGATGTTGTAGCCGTTGCGTTCACCTAGTACAAACAAAATATGCATTAGAATGCTTCTTAAAATTGCCTTTGTGAAATTTTATATTTAGAATGTTAAATTGCTATAGCATCTTCGGCAACAACGGTTTGCTTGGGAGTAGAAACAGAACAGCATAGTATCAGTACTTCCCCCGCTGAGCCCTTTTACAGAAAAGGAGCCCTTACTATTATTAAAAAAGTAATATGGCACTAATAACATTGTGGGTCACGACTGGTATTGATATGGATCAGTTGAGCTATTTGTAGATTGTTTGCAACAGTCTGCAGCAAGCTCAATTGTTTCAATTGTAAATACTAGTTTTAATTTAATTCTATTATTTGATTGTAATTTTCTTTGTTAATAAAGAACTATTAACATTGTGGGTTATAATTACAATTATTGTAGTTTGTGTAAGTACTAAGATATAGGTAGGAAATCGTACCATATTTTTTTCTAGGTGTTGTTCCCCGTGGTCGGGTGACTGTCTTCGGTTAGCCAGTTAGGTACTGAATTAGGGCAAGAGCTCTTGCTCTCCCCCAAATTTTACGTTAGGTACTATTTGTAAAAGTTTCACAGCTTATAGGTGCGATTAATTTATTGATGCAAGTATAACAAAGGTAAAAAAGAAGCAAACATAAATTATCTAGACTAATTCAAAATAGAAGAACATCCTACGAAGTAAATGTATCTTACCTACCTAGTTTTAAGTGTATGCAAATTTCGTAGTAGTTTCCTACTCTCAGTAGGTAGGTAAACTCAGTGGACTTAATCACTGGTTTGAATTTTTCGAGACAATTTCGAGGAGAAAAGTAGGGCGCTTCAAAATAGATTGATTCGTGCCGGTAGTAAAATTATTGTTTTTGCTCTTTTCGGGATCTCTTTACAGCAAAAGTTTTACAAGACAAGGCATGCCATAATTTTTACAGGTATATAAGTTAGGACTAAGTAACTACCTTTTCTATCAGCCATCGAGTCGAAGAAGCACCAAGGCGCTTCTATATCGACGCCTGCCTTCACAAACGCCACGTAATGGCTGGTTTCAATGCAGAGTACCGCGAACAGTTCCATGTAGACTCGCGGTAAGGGACAGGATTCCATCACGCTAACGTATTCCTCGTCGAGAGACAGTGGCGTTGGCTGGAAGGAGATTATTCTAATGAGTGGTCGTCGCTGCTTCATTTTCGTAGCTAGTTGGTTAGTTCGTTGATGTTAGCTAGTTATCAATTAGAACGCCTTTTTAACGAAGACGGCTCACAAATATAATCACTTTGAAACCCTCAGAGAGCGAGTGTACCCACCGCCGGTGAAATTTTCGTCGTGCCTCTTACTTCGGAAAAAAACTCGCACTACTACGGCGGACTTGTCACTCGTGAAGATTGTCTCTTGTGTCGCACATTGCGCATTGTCGCGGCACTACAAGTTGCCAGTGCTACAGTGTTTATTTATTTATTTAATTAAAACAGTTACTTAAAAACCATTACATTAATTAATAAAAATCTAAGATACATGTCCTATAGAATGTCAGTAATAATTTATAAATATAGTGAAAAATTCAATTAATTAATTATGATTATTTATGACGAGCAGTGTTACCTTATGCTGCGGTCGGTTATTGTGCACAACCCGCAGACATTGCGCACAGAAGGCCCCGGCCTCAAGCACTCCGCCGTCGGGTGCCGCGCACGCGTGGCATTCCCAGCGCGCCAGCGAGCCACACACTGCACATTGCCGCGGCACTACATAACAAAATATTAATTTACACATAAATGATAAGGTAGATCCAAAGCATCAAGACGTTTAAGAAATTAAATAAGTTTCCAAACAATTTCGATTTCGGCGAGACTTGAACCCACGCCCTACCCTCAGTATGGGTGTGCTCTAACCAACTAAGCCACAAAATCAGTAGGTACTAGCCGAGTCCAAAATCTCTGGGACTTCTTACGGACTCTAGCGCCGTTAACTCCAGTTACAATTAAGTTTATCCAAACGTTCAAAGACTAAAGTCACATTTAGTTCGTTTGACAAGTAGTCGCCGGTGCTCAGTTCTAATGTATTCTAAAAGCTTCGGGAACTTATTTAATTTCTTAGAGATTACCAGAGTGCGAGGGCTTGCCTTACTTACTATAATAACAAAAACCTAATAAAGTGTGCCCAGACTGAGTAATTCCATGTAAAACGTACCAGATAAAAGTTTCACACGCGAATCATCCAATCAGGAGCCGAGTATGACGATATATTTATTTTATCCATGTCTGGTCGTCACGTCGTCGTCACTATTCCACCGTAGCACGTAGGAAGAGTGCCAAATGAAATCCAACTAAATCGATCGGCCAGGATGACTCATTTATTGCATATAAAAACATGTTCGCGCGGACCTTACGCGAATGAGGGACAAACTGACCTAAAATAATTTATACTTACATCCCTCAATGAGATCTGTAACGTCCAATAGCGGTGAAGGAAGTACTTGCTGATAAAGCTTGTACTGTTTGCCGAACCTCGGCATCTGGATTATAAGCGTTGATGGAACCTGAACAGATAAAAATTAACTACTATTCAGCTTTATTTCTTCAGCAAAACTATTAAATTTCTCATCTCACTATCACATTGCATCACATCAACAATGTAAATAATAAGAATAAGAAAAAGAAAAGAAAAAAAATTAGGGACCTATATCTAATGTTTGCAGTGTTAAACTTTTTGTATATTATATTTATTATTAGAAACATGATGTTGGCTAAATGTGTAAATAACATAATTAAGTTTTTCTTTCTTTTTGTTATCCATAATTTTGTTTTTTTTTTCTCAATAGTTTTAATTTCATTATTTTACTAATTGTTTTCAAAATTTTACTTGTATTACATAGCGTAGAGCGTAGGTTTGTTCGTGACGTCACCTGTACAGGTCCTAACGGAAGACCAGCGCTGGCCAGGCCTCTTACAGGAGCTTAGCCAGCATCATGCTGAGTTGGGGCCTTTTTATAACAACTTTATAATAATACCTATTTCTAATCTCTAAGTGTGACTTAATTCTAACTGTTGTATTCATGTATTGTATTGTTGTTGTAAATAAATGTATTTCTTCTTCTTCTAAATGCGAAAGTTTGGATGGAGAATTAGATGATTGTTACCTCTTCACGCTTCAATTACTGAACGGATCAGACTGAATTTTTTTAGACCTCTAATAACAAAATAGGCTACTTGTATGCCGTTAAAAAGTGTGCGAGCCTCGCAGCAACTTGTTCTATAATAAATAATCTTACCTCGCTTAATTTGACTCCAGAAGTAGCGAAAGACTGCTCCAACAATTGTTGCACAGTCGGTAATGAGACATGCTCGTCTTTTTCCACGAATAATTGATAACAGAACGATTCTTGGCCTGAAGAGAGCTTCAGGAAAGGTTCCGCTCGGAGAAGCTGCGCGACCAAGCCATTGAGGAATTCTTCTGGGTCCTGAAATGGAAGTAGACTGGTCTACAATGGGTCCACTGCCACTTCAGTTTGCTAATAGGGATGATGACAGGAACTGATAAAACCGGCCAAGTGCGAGTCGACTCGCACACGGAGGGTTCCGTACATAACTATTTCGCACAGGGAACCATTTTTTTTTAAATTGAAAATATCAGAAAGTCGTCATGACGCGTTCACCCATCCAAGTACTGACCGCGCCTGACGTTGCTTCACTTCAGTGATCGGTATTCAACTTGTATGGACATTGGACCCCTGATTATTAAATTAATTTATTTTTATAATTTGTTGTTATAGTTGCAGCTGATGTAAGCGTAGGTACTGGATGATGTGAAGATGGTCACAAACAGCGCTATTACAATCTCTGTATCGTTTTTTACTAAAAAGGCATGCCTTGTTTCCGAGGCTACCTTCACAACGGTCTAGTTTCATCTACGCGGTTCACTCGCACGTAGCCGTGCCGTCTGAGAGGGTTCACTAACTTCACAATAATAACAATAGCAGGTGCCACAAACCTTTTCTTCAGACGTGAGCCCCGGTACATCGGACAGTCGTTCGAGCAGCGTGCGCAGTTTCATCACGCGGTCCGCTCGCACGTAGCCGTGCCGTCTGAGAGGGTTCACTATCTGCTCACGTAATACTCTCTGCACTTCCGAGTAGTGGGGAGAGTCCTGCAGAAGTATTGGTTATCTTCAGTTAAGTGCATAAAGTTGTAACGCATCGATGGACTCGCTCCTCACAACCCTAGGTATACATCTCTAAGAAATGAAATAAGTCCCAAAAAATTATCGGTTTCGGCGGGATCTTAGAGATAACCAGAGTGCGGGTTAGCACTATAACAAAAAAAAAAACCTATACATCTCTACTATTAGTCGGATGACCACAGACATAGTATCGAGTGCTGGATACATTTCTGTGCGGTGACAAACAAAAATTGGGCTTTCTCAGGTCGACACACCACAATACTATAATCGCGTTTTAAAGGAAAGTCCGTTGCGCAAAAAGGAACTCGCGTTTTATTGTCTACTAGCGGCCCGCCCCGGCTTCGCACGGGTAGATATAGATATTTAACAAAAAAACTAAATTTGAACACACTCTTGGCCGACTTTCCACGCATAGAAGAGTGTCCTAAGCGTGGAAAGTCGACCAACCGAAAGGATCAAGTCTGCTTTTGACAAGACAAACAATCAAAATCATCTGTTTGGGACTCATGATGATGATAAACCTCTTTTTGTGTCGGGGCTTTTAATTTTTTTTTTATTATTCTAGGATTCTATAGGTGAAAGAATTTTTCAAAGTCCAGTCCGGTCCAGTAATTTCGGAGCTTATTCAAACAAACAAATCTTTCCTCTTTATAATATTAGTACAGATAAAACTTATAAATGTCATAAATGTGTAATATAATAACTGTACAACAATAAATCCGAGTGATCGAAGCTGCTCTTTTATTTACGTGAGATGAGTTTCCGCTACAGAGAGATCTACCTATGCTAAGACTTCTGTTCGAAAGCTATCACGGTATGCAGGAAATAATGTCGCGGGAGATCAAAGCGACGATAAAAGACGCCCACTTAAAAAATTAGGCGATTGTATTAACGACAAACAAACATCCCCACTGTTTTTCGTTAATACAATGTGGGAAAGATGAGAGGGCCGGTAGTGAGGATGCTGGAGAACAGGCTCCTAAAATTTTATTTATCCTGGTTTCACGGCTCGTATTAGGTCGATTCATCTTGCAACTGGGCGCGAGATGACTTCCTTGCCCACTCCTCGGCCGCCGCCAATTAGTTGCAAGGGAAATTTCTTATCTGCTTACCTCTGCCTCCGGTGGGCGATACAGCAGTGCATCAAAGACACTTGTAAAGGTAAACATCGCGAAAAGAGTCGCGTCGAGATAGCAGGAGTTGTGGTGTCCCTGGATGCCGCGGTTTTTGCCGGCGAGCTCGCCGACTGAGCTCAGCGGTGGGATTACTCCGGGAACTACGGGGCAGTCCGGCTGAAAGAAACACTTTATGTGCTTACTGATGTAACTAATCTTGGAATTAAATTTATCGTGGTCCTGGGATTTAAATTGCGTGTGGGATTAACTAAATTGATCGTGTGGTTTGCGTGGTAATAAAAGTAGGCTTGCGATCAATTTTCTATACCATGGTTACCTGTTCAAAGTAGTCGTCCTGATGTACAGGCGCGTCTAGCGGCGGCGTATCTCGAAACCGCGCGTCTCGCCGGCACAGCGGTAGTGGTACGAAGAGGGCGCGGCACGGGGCGCACGAGAACAGACGGGCTCCGTTCCGGGAGCCGTCGCCGAGACCGCATACGCTTTGTTCTAGCTCTACGCCAGCTGTTGGGGTGTCTGAGGAACAAGTGTCATGAGTGTTATTCAAACTCATACTTTCACTGCCAACGACACACATAAACGACTTCACTAGCTGCAGCTGCGGCGCGCCCCTTCAGGTCGCACCGCAGAGGCAGGGCAGTGAATACGTTTAATTTAGTGGGGGAGCTCTATATCCCAGCAGTGGTTGCTCACAGGTTGAGTAGGTAGATAAACACGGGGGTAGGTTTATGAATATTCGCATTAAATTTGCGGACGTGGACCGAGAACTGGCGGGAATCACACAGGCAGTTACAAGGGGCAAGTTTTCTTTTTCTATAGATGGATAAAACATACTTTTGCTCACTTAGCCATAATAGGAGTAGAAACGTTATTATAACGTATTCATTCACGCCATAGAAACTTTATTATAACGTATTATTATTATATATTCTCTGGTAGAAAGTTGTAGTAGAAGGTATAGGTAATTGAACGTTTAAAAGGTCGCCTTAGGCCGAAAGTGTAACGACCTTTTGTAATAATAATAATAAACCTTAATAAGTTAATAAATTAACTTACTTGAATTAATTAATTATTAAGGTTAATAGTAAGTTCTTAATATTCAATATTCTGTTATGAATCTTGAAGCGACATTCGACAGCGCGCCATCGAGTTTTTTACTTATCTTTATTTGTGACTAGTGTACCTACTAATAAGAAAATATGTGAACAAACCATCTATGATTCCAATCCACCTCACAACTCCATAATGATGTTGGTCCACGTCAGTCGCGACTTCAACTAGAGAACCCACACCAATCTCATCCTGCAACAAAAAAAAAATTGTATCATTTTAGTTAATAAGGCGCTACCCAGACCCAAACTGGTGGCGGCCACCAAATTCTACTTTCGTATCTCTGCCCAAACTATAAAAAAAAACTATTACAGAGGCATTCAAAAAGCTTTTAATATGTCAAAAACTGCCCAATTAAAATTGCCCACTTGAAATTGCCTTTGTTCAACGTAATATTAAGATAAAATAGGTGGCGGCGCTAGTTTGGGTAACGCCGTAAGTATTCATATTATATGTATATACTTTCCCAGACTGAGAATAAAATGTTCATGAACTACAGCATTCCTATCGGTCGGTAGGAACATACCCTGCATAATTACGTAGGTACAAATAGTTTCACATGACTACAAACTTGACCACTAGCGTTATTTTATTCACATGCACACGTAAAGGCAATGATTTCAGTACCGTAAGTAGTAAGAGCCCCAAGCCGTGTGTGTGGGAGAGTGATGTTTTAATAGGCGCAAATAGTTTTTACGTTAAAACTCCTTATTTTGACTTCATTTGAAAACAAATGGACCGGCAATAGAAGTGTACGAGCTATATAAATAACTATACTGAGTTTGGTAGTAAACGAATAAGAGCTCATACACACGAGCGGCACGATGTCGACGGCAGATGCAACTTCAGCCGTCGACACCCGTCAACGGCAGCCGCCGACGCGTCGACGGCAGCCGTCGACCAATAGCGTCGCTTGCAGTTGTTTGTGTTTGTAGCGTGCCGCGTCCGCCATTTTGTCAGTGGACTGCACATAGTCCAGGAGTGCGCACGCGTCGCGCTTTTGTAAAATGAGCTCCAGTGAGAATATTGATGTGGAATTGCTGATTGTAGCAGTAAAGAAAAATGCTTGTATTTGGAATTATAAACTACAAGAGTACAGTAAAAGCAATAACAGTGTTTCTTCTTCGGAATTCATTTTGCAACTGGCTCCTGTACAAAGAGAGTCGACGATGGCTGCCGCAGAGCTTCGATGTTGACAAGTCAACGGCAGCCGTCGACGCGTCGGCGGCTGCCGTTGACGGGTGTCGACGGCTGAAGTTGCATCTGCCGTCGACATCGTGCCGCTCGTGTGTATGAGCTCTTAGACACACCGTCAAAAAGTGTGCTCATTAACCTGAAGATATTGTTACTTCGACCTTGTTCTGAGTGCTAACTACAACCACCGGCAAGCATTTGAAACCAGCATTAAATACTTTAAGATATGTGTTACCGGATATATAAATTTCAAAGGTTCACGATCTATATTTTCGTCAGAAACATTTTCCAAAAAGACGTCGTTTTCGTCTTTTTCCCTTACAATTCGCCAATCTCGCATCTCAAAAGTGCTTACCTAAAATTGTAGTAAGCGGCTGGCACCGCAGGCCGCGTCTGTCTGGGAGATACTTAATGCTTTTGACCTAATTTACCTGTAAATGTCCTGCGACCGGCGGTGGTTGCGGCGGTACTGGTGAGGTCTTCTGAGGGGCCGGCGCCACTCTTGGCGACCCCAGCACCGGTGAATCGTAGAACTCTTCCACATTCTCTTGGTTCACATCTGCACAGAATTTGACTTCACTATAAATCACAACACCATATTTTCATAACACTATGTAACTAAAAAGAAGAATCGATTATTAAAGTACCATTTACGTATTCAAGTACGCATAGCGGAATTCCGTCTATTGGCAAAGGCTGTATATTATATTGACAATAATGAGGGTACGACATTTCTCAGGACATGAGAGACTGTTCGCCGACCGATTGCCGCTCGTACAATGCCTATAAATAGAAACTAGGAAAGCTATTTTGGACGTCCACAAACCCGCGTTGGGCTGTGTTCAGTGATGTGAGCTAAATTAATGTTGATGCAGTTTTTTGTGTTTGTCAATAATTTGAGTTTCCGATAATGGTTGGTGGTAATTTGTCTGAGGAACCTAGCAAAATGGTAAGATAGTGACACAGTGATTTTGTTGTTTACTTGTGTTGTGTGTTAGATAGTGTAGTTTGGATTTGTTTCAACAATGTCAAGACAGGTTAAACAATTGCATTGAAAGTGTATTAAAAAAAATTGATCCAAGGTTTTGATATAAAATTTTCTAGAGCTTGTTGACATTAGACTTGATATTTTCAATTGCTTATTAATCCAGATTCAATTCCGATTCCAGTCCTCTCTTAAAGTATAACTTTTACAATAGGTATATTGATGCTTCTCTTACCAATCCATCTGACATGCTGATTTGGATCTGAGGCTCCCCTTATCCCCATAGTTTCCTAAGAAAGAGGTCTAATGTTTAGAGCCTTAAATCTCAACATTAAAGATTTAGAACAATATCTTTCACAATTCAATTCATCTACCTGATTTCTTGTAGTAACCCTGGAACTCATCGAAGTATTTGGTGATCCAGTTGATGAATGCATGCCTTGTGAATTTGAACTGTCCCCACTGACATCTGTAAATTCAACTCCTAAAATTAATTCTTATTTGTTTTCCAGTCAATTACAACCTGGGTCTCTTCAAGACAAGACTTAATAGATATCTGCTAGACTAGACCTTTGTGATTCATCGTTCGTGAGATTGTGGTCAAAGAAGGTCTATAGACATAAAAAAATACCTTGTTTAGTTCAGCTGATGGCTTGTTTGGGCCAGCATAATTTTATTTATTATTGTATGCAATTGATGGATCAGTCGTCCTGGCCGATAGGTTAGTGCTAATATAGGGACAAATGTTTACTTGGACATCAAAATATTTTTAGTCACATAAAAATTAACATACCAATTAAAACTCCAGTTTCAATCTTCTTAGGTTCATGCACCATTTTGCTTCTCTGTTGTTCCTCAAATGATGAGCCTTGTGGCTTATTCCGCCTTCGGTCAGGCACTATGTGCTCAATGAGGTTTACAGATTTTATTCTTTCATTTTGAGATGGCCGCTGCATAGTGTGTCTTCTGGCTATTGGTGCTGATTTGTAACCGGGGTGGTTAGGTGCATGGGGAGCAGGTGGCCAACTTCCTCCAATCAAAGTGTATAAATCAATCTGTAAATTTAGGATATAATAGATAACAGATCTAAAAGTTTCCATGGACAACAAATATCCCTGTACACTTAGATCACATGAATGAGAATGCAAAGGAAAAGTGTATGGGTAAGTACTTTGTCAATAAGAGATTAGAAAGTGTTGTGTGGGATTTATTATTACAGTTAATTTTGATACATGCGTTTATTACCGTACCCATAAACCTTTACTATTTCAAGTTAGTATTAACCGTCAGTGCCAACTAAAAATAAGGAGTGAGTTAGTCATAGCATAGTTTTGAAGATAAGACCTGTGCATCACTACTGCTGCTAATATTAGGATCATCCTTTTCTGTATCCATTCTAGAGGGCTCAACAGACTGCAAATCATATAAAGTTATGTTCATCTTTGAATCTTTCATCTCTGAGTTTGTAAGGAATAAAATTATAAAACAGTGCACAAAATTGCAATATACATATTTTAGTACCTACCTATATAATTAATGAATTCCTTCTATTTCCAGAGAAAGTAAGGTCAGATTCTCAGATGAGATAAATCTCGCAAGATTGGAAAACTGTTACGGGAATCGCGCTAAATAATTAAAAAACCACTAAATTTTTCAGACGAAAACTGCAAAAAAAACAATTTTCACACAAGAAAACAAAAATCCGAAATCCGACAGAAAACAAATTAACCAAACGTCAACATCAAATTTCATCACAACGTCATTAAGTTACTAAAGTCAATGTCAAATTGTCAACAAACTTGGACGAACCAAAAATCAGCGTTGTTGATAGCTAGTACTATTTAAACTCTATGGTTGTAATACTCAATCTACGGGTTGTAACAAGGTCATGTCACAGTCACAAGTTCACAACCAAACAAAGGTCACAAACAGGTCACAACAATCAATAGGTTTGTTTATTTTAATTAGCTGTGGTCTGTGGTCTAAACTCTATTTTGATGTGATTTGTTGATTTAAAATTTATATCTCATTTTTAGCGAGTAAATCATTGAGTACCTTTATAAAATAAACCTTTATCGCTTCGCAAAATAGCCTGTATCATGTTTTTATAGCAGGTTTCTCCCTTCATACCGTGTACATCAGTGCCTTTGTAAGTAAAAGTAGCCCTGCAAGTCTTCTTAATCATATTCTTCGTCACTCCTTGTACATAGCTACCTGTTTCTTTTTGTGCCGACTCTTATACCTAAAAACGAGAATCTCTCCTGGAAATAGGTAACTAATTCTAAGTGGACCTGAGATCGGCACTGACAACTTGCATGGTAGTGTCTTGTGTAGGTAATAATCATATCCCGGCCTAACCGGCCCAACTCAACTCAAAGTTATTGACTAGGTACGTAATAAAAAATATAAAGTTAAATTTACTTAAAATATATCAGGAATATACATAATAAAACATTTTTCATAGCCAGATTATTCTTATTTTCAGGTAAACCCAGACATAATGATTCGTCAAGGGAGTTTAGATGATATCAGTGCTCAGCAGTATATGAAGATATCAAACTATGAGGACACAGTCAGACAGCTCGATATTTACTACGCCATTGGTTTGTAGTCTTGCAATTTTACTATTTAATTATGCCAATAAATTTTATCAATTTTCTTATAAAGACTGTAAACTAAAGAATACAAAAGAATAGGTATCTAATGAAATGTACCTAAATAAGTAGGTAGTATGATAAAGTTAGTAGGAATTTACTATCAAAGCATTGACAATGAGCTAAATAACCAATGAAATATTTTATAGAGAACCAACCAAGGGCAAGCAAAAGCTGCTTGCCCTTGGTTATCAATAAAATATTTGATTGGTCTGCTAAGCTCATCATCAAAGTACCTATAACGAAAAAAGCAAAAGTTCTAAGTGACCACTTAACATTGTGTTAAAAAAAATTGCAACCAACATTAACAAAACAGTGTTTTATTATGAGTTCTCGCGAAAATAACCTTAGAATATACTATTAACAAAACATCTAAAATTCATGTAGACATAGATGACAATAGAGGTTGACTGAATTCATTTTAAACATTCAATGGATGACTATTTGATGGTGTTTTATTATGTTATATAATTAGTCTATTCTAACCTACACAACAATCACTATGATCAGCCCACTGGTTCATTGTGTATTTCAACCCAAGTCATTTCTTATATTTCAGTCAAAAGACAGCTGTTGCGGTACCAGAGTCCCATCACGGGCATGTTTCCTGTACTATCATCGGATCTGCACATTGCCAGTGTAAGAGACAGCATCTACTGTGCATCTGCAGTTTGGGGACTTTACCAGGCTTACAGGTAATGATGGCAAATATTGGCAGCTTGGCAAAGAAAATAAACCACCATTCTTACCTAAGACATTTTGATTTTAATTTTTTACTCCAACTTTATCTGTTACCCAGTAGAACTAGTGTTTATTTTCATTGTTATTTAGTTCACTCCATTATAATAGCTTCCACATCTAAGCCTTACATCCAAGGGCGAGTCCCTCGCGGCGAAACAGTCACGTCGTCGAGACGTATCGTATCATTGTGGGACTGGAGGACGCCACGCTCATAGAGTTATTATTCGATACGTACAACGATACTTTTTGCATTGTTTTACGATGCGATACGCAAGTGTGTCGAATCGTAAAACGCATGTGCAAAGAGGCGAACCTAGCGTGTTTTCTTGTAAAACTAGGACTAGATCTCAGTACTCACGGGATTCCCGTGGTTAAAAACTCGAATTACATAAAATTCATTTTTTTTCTTTGGTTCCTTTAATGAAAACACGATTAAGAAAATAAAAATTAAGATAGTAAAAAAATAATGAAATTGTACTGTTTTGCACATAATTTGGTCGAGATCTTATGAACCCTGCGGCCAATTGAAATGACTTTTGATTCGTAGGTACTACTACTATTCCTTCAGATAGTTTTTCCATAAGTTGTGTAGTTTTCTTGTAAATAAGCAAAAAAGCCATTTTTGTACTTGCGCTGTTCCAAAAACGCATGCTTTGTCGTTTTCTACGTACAATAAAATATATCTATCTACGTATTGTATTATCTAAATAAATATTAAGTATATCAGTTATCTGGTACCCATAATACAAGCTCTGTTTAGCTTGGGGCTAGATAATGCTGTGTGAATGGTCCAGCATTATTATTATTATTCCAGGCGCATAGACGACGACAGAGGAAAATCCCACGAGCTAGGCCAAAGCACTGTGAAATGCATGCGCGGCATCCTCGAGTGTTGGATCAAGCAATCAGCGCGCGTGGAAGCGTTCAAAACTAGGCAGAGCGCTGCACACGCGCTGCACGTCAAGTTCCATCTGACGACTGGCGAGCCAGTGTTGGGTGATGAAGAATATCACCATCTGCAGATTGACGTGGTGTCTCTTTATCTGCTGTTTCTTGTGCAGATGATCACGTCTGGCTTACAGATTGTGTACACACAGGTTTGTAAATATACACATCATCTCATCAACAGCCATTGACCAGTTCACAGCTGGACATAGGCCTCCCCTCCCCTTCACTCTTCTCTTCACTGGATACCTATAGTTCTATTAATTCTGTTCTATCTAAGTATGCACTGCCACACGAACTCTACATAATTTTTTTTTGGATGTTGAGTTAATGATGATGATGATGCTACGGTTATTTCCTTCATTCGTATAAATTACTGTTACTGATTTGAAACTCCACGCCAACACATTCACAGTGTAGGTACCTATTTAACTGAATGGTATACCATTCAGTTAAATAGGTACCTACACCAGTATAGATATATCTATACTGTGTGTTTGTGGTCTGCTATAGTAACTAAGTGTTTTATATTGCAGGATGAGGTAGCATTTGTTCAAAACCTGGTTTATTACGTGGAGCGCGCATACAGAACACCAGACTACGGCATGTGGGAGAGAGGATCGAAGTATAACGATGGAAAACCCGAAATACACGCGTCATCTATTGGTAATTGCATTCTCTACCTTAAACACTACATGTATTGAGGTTCAAATTGAGATTATCTTACCTTTTTGCGTTTTCCAGGGATGGCAAAAGCAGCTTTGGAAGCTATAAACGGTTGCAACTTGTTTGGAGACAAAGGTGCTTCGTGGAGCGTTGTGTACGTTGATATTGACGCACATAACCGTAACAGAAGTATCTTTGAAACTATGCTGCCGAGAGAATCTAGCTCAAAGGTAACATATAAATACCTACACGCTTAAAATACTTCCACCATACAGACCTTCGCCCACCGCGCCATCAATATACAACACAATACAACACACACACACAACAGACATCAATATTTATTAAGAATATTGATAGTTGATAAAGTTGACCCTACCTAAAACTACACTATACCTTACCTACAGATCAATCAATTTTCTATTATAGGTAGATTAAGAATATTGCATTGGCCCAGTGAGTGGTGAAAAAGGCAATACATTCCCTTACAATGTGGAAAGGTTACGGATTCAAATCCCGCTTGAGTCGAAAAATTTGGGAATTATAAATTATTTGAGTTTATAAATCGTTTTAGGGTGTAGACGCCGCACTTCTACCAACAATATCGTTCCCCGCCTTCGCAACCCACGAAGAACACTTAGTGCATCTAACGAAAACAAACATTTTGCGGCGATTACAAGGCAAATGTGGGTTCAAACGGTTCAGCCGAGACGGCTACAAGTGCGTTCTCGAAGACCAAAACAGACGGTACTATAAAGAGGGGGAGTTGAAAGAGTTTGATGGGATTGAGTCAGAATGGCCGCTGTTCTATGTTCTGATGATTATTGATGGCGTTTTCCGGACACTGCCTGATCAGGTCGAGGAGTACCAGAAGTTGTTGAAAGCTAGAATTTACATGGATGAGCAGGGAGGTATGTACCTAATGAACTGCTTAAAGTAAGTAAGAACTAAAATGGGTGATTTTAGTTAATGTTGTTGAATCTGTTGGTATAATAACTGTCATTCTTCTTGTCCTCTGGCGAATCCCGTGGCATAGTTGCTCGGAACGCAATTCTATGGGCTAATTGGTGGGCCGTTACCTTCTGGACAATCGTGTCGATTATTCATTGATATTTTTGGTTTCAAACAATGATAGAGTGAGCAGAGCTATAAGAAGCGGTACCTATCTGATTCGCCTGCTGCGTTGTCGGTGGCATATGAATTATATCCGTGAGTGTAACTGTGCAAACTTTCCCATTCTCGCTGCCCGTCACAGGACAAGATATTTACCGGCAACTATACACAAACTAAACTAATTTGACAGCAGCCGCTGATCACTAAAAATACTGCGGTCACTTTCCATGCGATTTAATTAGGTAAAAAGGACAGAAATATTTTAATGCTGTCAAATTAGTTTTGTTCGTATCCAACAGAATCGACACCAATAGCGATCTGGATTAAGTACCTATTCTTACTTTGTCCTCATCAAATTGATCTCTTTGGCTATAAGGAGAAGGCTTAAATTTAATTGTGCACAAGTCCCCTTGTCCCTTGATCAGCGTTACTTTGATTGGATTTTTATCATGTTTAATATACCTATCTATGCTTATAATAATTTAACAATAATATTGTTTTAGATCCCGTGATCCCGTGGTACTATTACGTACCGCGCGAAGGCATAGAAAACGAGCGAAGCGAGCCTAATTCCGTACGCAGAATTCCTGCTAGTAAGTATCTTTTTACTTTAAACTGAGCAAAATATTAATGTTGTATTTTTTATTTTATTATAAATGTTTATAAACTAGTATAATATTTCCAGACACAGCGGGCGATCTCGAAAATAAAGGTAACGGTTGCGGTTGACAGATTTAAATTTTAACTGTTCTTCTATAACCTTTCTTATTGTTCTGTGACTTTAACAAATCTTGTGTGGTTTTGCGCAAATTCCTTCTTCGCTACGCTCGCCTTTTTTGCATTTATGACGCCTTTGCTGCTTAGAGAGCCTTTTGAATAAATTTCTATAAATTTCCTCCTAAGTATGCCTGTGCTTGATATATTTTGGATCAATCTCATTATTACCTCGATCAACGAAGGATGGTTTATGTCATGTTTATAGCTTTTGATTTTATGTATTCTATAGTTCTGTGAGGTTTTGTTGAGTTTGTTTTTCGTAATCTTCACTTCAACATATCGCACCAATACCACTTGGCCCAAATAAGTCCCGTCTAGATTTTTCGTTAGCCTTCTTGCCAGTAGGAACGATATCAGGGTCATGATAGTGGCCCTGTCAAATCGAGTGGACGGCCGCCACCAGAAACCCTTTTCTCAAACTGTCTCTAGGCACTTTTCAGCTATTACTTTTAGCTGTTACTGTATCATCCATCAATCACTAACTTGTAAGCAAAGGCATCTTTTACACTTTACATCATAATTATATGCATTGAAACCCTGTTTTCAACGTCCGATCCTAATTTTATCCTATGTCTCAGCAAGCTAAAATTACCCTTACGCCACAGACACAGGGGGCCTATTCCTGTGGGCGCAGTCGATGTTCGTGTTGGCTCAGCTGCTAACAGGCGGCTTGCTACACGTCAATGAGCTGGACCCCATCCGGCGGTACCTACCGTCTTACAACCGGCCGCGCCGCGCGGGACGGTACTCTGCTTTTCAGGTACATATTACATATACATATGTTTATTTATTGTAGATTGAAAGTATTCGTTTAAAATGGCCCAATATTTCAATATAATTTAATAATGAGCGTTCCTATTATTAAGTATTTTACGATTTGGCTCGCTCTTGAACTTTCTTTAAAGGTACCCTAATACCAGTGAATATTATCACTGAGATATATGGTGGTTTGGTGCCTTTGAAGGGTATTCGGACAATCTACAGCTCACAGCAGCAGTCGGTCAACTTGGTCAAAACCCTCGATTACAATTTAATTTGTCTTTTTATTTCAAAGAATACTTACCACGAACTGAAATTCCTGACAAAAACAGATTTGAATCACCGACTTATCTACCCTGCTAATAAATATAATCTACAAAATGTAAACTCGGGGGTCACTAACGTAATTCATCGGCAACCCTGTCTAGCAATATTATAATAAAAACAACTTTAATGGCCATAAAACAAGCATATAATATTTAATCACAGTGTAGTGTACCTTATACAGGGTGTCCGGTGGCTAAATTTGGATTTCAAATTTGAATATTTCAAAAACGAATGTCCGGTTAAGCTGAAAAGATATATCATTCGATGCGGCGAGAATGCGGATTTTACGACCATAGTTTCGCAGTGGTCTAGTGACTATGGTTCTTTTACAGTAGAAGCGTTTGTTCCACCAACAATTTGTGCGCCACAATTTTTGTACAATCTTGTAGGTTCACTTTTCGACGACACAAATTTCCACAAAAATGGGATTGTTTATTTATTTTATTTATTTATTTATTTAATTAGAACGGCGGCGATGGCCAATTACACTAATTAATTAATTATAATTTAAACACAAACACTAAAAGCACAAAAAATAAGACAAAAATTAAATGATTAATTATTATACATTGTTAATAATAATTTTAATATAAGAAATCGGTCATTCATCCCTCTCACAATAGATCATACATACAGACATTAGGTCCATCCATTCGTCCGCAAATATATCGCAGTCTGGAAAAAGTTTAAGTAGCTCGTTGAGGGCGTCGAGAGCGTGAGGCAGCAGCGATTGATGGTGTCCTACAGTACGACAAGGCGGTAGAGCGAGGAGCCTGTGACTTCTACCGCGAATATATTTGTTTGGCACGTAAAGGCGAAGCAACTGGCTTAGTAGATCAGGGCTGTCAATAATGTTTCTAAAAATTTTAACTACAGTTGAAAGCTGGTCATACGCCCGTCTAGTTTTTAGCGAGTTATAACCCAGGTAACCTTGCAGGAATTTCGTGGGATACATAAATGGGTAATATCCTGCCACACGCTTATAGAGGTGCCTTAAAAACGCTTTTTGAACCTTTTCCATCCTTTATAGACAATGCTGCCAGTATTAGGGACTCAAGAGACAAAACCACTATTAAAGCACTAACAAGCCCTGTACAAACCCACAGTCAAGGTTGGAGCCGCTCTAAAAAGATTGGAGTAATCTGACCTGAATTTTATTTTCCCAAAATTCCCGTGCAGCAAACGTAACTATCGATCGTGATTGTTAACTTCGCATTATAAACCAATGCTTTATGTCGAAGTTTTGAGAGGATTGATCGAACACTTCTCACACGCGGTTCCAGCACAATAGCGCTACACCTTATTCGGCGAGAGTCACCTCCGTGAAAAAAAAATTCTCAAAACTGTTAAGTTCATTTTGTGTCATCGTATGGCCACCCAGATCGCAGGATCTCAACCCCATGGGTATTTTTCGGTAGGGGTATAATAAAGCAAAAGTGTATGTTATCAAACTAACGAACATTGCAGAAGAAGAAAAAAAAATCGAAATAGAAGTGAAAATTTTGCCTCAATTTTTTTTGGTTGTGCGACACTGAATATTGTCGAAATGTTCCGTGAATGTGTACGCTGCCATGGCAAACATTTAGACGGAATAACTTTTTAAAAACTAAATCCGCATGTTTTATTTTTGATTTGGTATAAAATACTCACTAATTTTTTTAATTTAATATATATTTTCTTTACTTTCAAATCCAAATTCTGCCACCGGACACCCTGTACATTAACCTCTTTTAACCCAAGGGGGTTAAAAGGGGGTTTAACCCAAGGGGGTTAAAAGAGGTAAATCGAAGAGTAAGAGGGTAAATCAAAGTTAGCTGACCATTATGTATAAGGATACATAATGGTCAGTTAACTTTGATTTACTACTAGGTACTTAAGTATTATGAATTCGATTCGAAATCTTTGAAAATAATACATAATATGCTCTCCTAATATTTATTTTATTAATTTTCATGCCTACATTCAGGCTAAGCCGACATTCGTAAGTAAGAAATTAATTCAGTGTTTTGTACAATGATGTAAGTAGAGAATTGGTTAAACTGGAGATTGCAGCAAGACGACCCGCTACCCCTATGTTATTATTTATGCCATTCGCCTCCGTAAGCATATAGCGTTGGGCGTTTTTACACTGACCCGACGGTGACGGCAGTCTGGGAAGCAAAAATGTATAAAATTACTAGTTTCTACCCTCGGCTTCGTATGCGTTGTTAAAGATGTTTCTATTATTAGAAATATATTACTAATATTTTTACTTTAGATTTTTATCTTCTCGGCTTTTGGAGAAAAACCGGTATTAACTGAAGCACACGGGCATATATTATTAATTATTATTATTATCCCATGGGAACTGATTTATGGGATAAAAAGTAGCCTGTGTTTTATTCCAGGCCTAGAAATACCTGTATGCTGTATGCAATTTCAGCTCTATTCGTTCAGTAGTTTTGGTGTGAAGAAAACAAACGTCCATCCAAACATTAACACAAGTGTAAGTGTGATATGGCATGAACTTATACCGGCGACGCGGCGCCGGTAGTAAGTTCATGTTCCGCATCGCCGGTAATGCATAAAAATGTATGCATTACGGGCAATGATGAGCTGAAGATGATGATGAATTTCCAGGGTATTGCAACAGATCTGGTGGTGCAAGTAGTTCTGATCGCGGAGTCAATGCGTCTGCAAGCCATGATGGGAACCTACGGGATTCAAACACAAACGCCGCACGAGGTTGAACCAGTGCAGGTAGTTTTAAATATATAAAGAAAGACTAAATGCACAGGAAACAGGAACATAATATACAGGAACAGTTTTCTGTCTCATGCAAGTTAGTTTTTTCTGTGCTCTTTTCAAACAATTACTGTAAAGTAGGTATTGATTTGATTTATTTATAAACCAGCTGCTTTCCGCGGCTTTGCACGCGCTTTTCATCAGCGTATGTCCGTCCACGGGACCATTAAGGTCACTGCCAAATTTAAATCCGTTCAGCCGTAGGTAACAGACAGAGTTACTTTTAAATTTATATTATAATTAGCTGCTGCCCGCGAAGAATTTTAAAGAATCAGTCTCGGAGCTGTTTCTCGCTAGCTTTGAGATTTAAAATATCATCATGTATTATGGTCGCAGGGAGTCGAAGGATAGAGGCGGCTTAGGACCGCTCTTTGTGGCGTCGCCCGTCGTATGGGGAGGCCTATGTCCAGCTGTGAACGATCATGTGCTGATTATGATGATGATGATGAGGTATTCTTGATTGCAATCGCAAAATAACATAGTTTTTTCCATTCAATTATTAGGTGTGCAGTTCAACGCAACTAGTTCACGTGTACAGAGAGTTGGGTGTCTGTCCTAAACTAAAGCTAACGGGACGACCAATCCGACCCGTCGGCTCACTGGGCACTAGCAAGGTATGCAAACTATTATAAACCTTATAGTCAGGGTTATAAAGTTAAATTTGAATGCATTTTATTTATTTTGCAGATATACAGGGTGTGCGGAATGACAGTGCTGTGCTATCCGCTTATATTCGAAGTATCCGAGTTTTATTTGTACCGCGATATGGCGTTACTGATTGACGATATAAAAACGGAGCTGCAGTTTGTGGGCAAGTTAGTATTGTTTTTTACGTTCCACCGTTTCACTTATGAAGTTTATTTCAACAAAGACACCAAAACAACAAAATTTCAAATTACAACTAAGTATTTACGCTTATACATTTCCTAAAAACCTAAGCAGTCATCAGAAGGCTGAGTGCCCAGAATGCTGGCAGCATGTTTTGTTTTACTTATTCCGCACGCGTTTAGCTTGGATAAAAATAGCCTATATAGGTACATCAACCCTCACCCGTCACGCAAAAAAGCCTTTTTGTATCTGCACTTGTGCAGAGAAGTGCCGGAAGTTGCCCCATGTCCTTCCCCGAGAGACAGTTCATTTCCTTGCCAGATTTCACGGACTTTTTAGGACATAGAATATAATCCAGACATAAGGGCTTATTTTATTTATATTTTTTATTTATTCGCAGGTACTGGCGTCTATCCGGTCGTCCCACAGTTTGCCTGTTGGTGCGTGAAGAGCATATGCGCGACCCACATTTCAAACAGATGCTGGATCTATTTGCGATGCTGAAGAAAGGACATTGCGACGGCGTCAAAGTACGACTCGGAAGACTGCAGAATTTGATCTCCAGCTCTTGTATGGGTAAATAATGTACCAATAAAGATAAAATAGAAGAGTCCAGTTTTCAACGTCAACGTCATCCTACCGGCTGCGCCGTTCTTGACTGCATCTGATGGTGGGTACAGACCAAGCGAGCAAGAGCGAGCGAATGCAAACGAGTGGGATTCGACGATCGGTACGTTCGTTCCATTTTTCTTCAATGTAGCGACAGCCGCCGGAGCAAGGCCGAATACGAACCTCCGTTTGGGCGCGCTTGCTTTCGCAATGACATTCACACTGGTTCTTTCGCGTTTGTTTGTTAGCCTTCGCTCGCTTGGTCTGTACTCGGCATGAGAGGTAATATTGGTCTTCTAGACCTTCGTGATACAACGTCGCATCGGCCGCATCATCACTTATGGACAAACTTATGAAAAATATCTCGCAAGTTTTCACCGAGTCTTCAGTTTACTTCGCTCACTCTGATCAAAAACCGTCCCATCTGTATCTTATAATTGGATACATACGGATACAATATAAAATATTAAGTATGAATAGTCTAGCATGATTAATTTATTTTTTATTTATCTATTTCAGAGCACCTGGACTTCATGAGTCAAGGCGAGTTTCCCGCCGAGATGTTCACTCAATTCCGTCAGTTAGAGCATGAGTACATCGGCTACCAGTCACTGACCGACGTGCCGCGCACTCTCACCTACAGAGAGGACCTTGTTTCATATGAAACCTTCAGGCATAAGTGAGTCAGTATGTTCATGAGTCAGACTAGTTTCTCTCCGAGATGTTAACTCAGTTCCGTCAGTTGGAACACGAGTACATCGGCTACCAGTCACTGACCGACGTGCCACGAACTCTCATCTACAGGGAGGACCTTGTTTTTATGAAACCTTTAGGCACAAGTGAGTCAGTATGTTCATGAGTCAGACTAGTTTCTCTCCGAAATGTTCACTCGGTTCCGTAAGTTGGAACACGAGTACTTCGGCTACCAGTCACTGACCGACGTGACGCGCACTCTCACCTACCAGGGAGGACTTTGTTTCCTATGAAACCTTCAGGCATAAGTGAGTCGATAATATGTTCATGAGTCAGACTAGTTTCTCTCCAAAATGTTCACTCGGTTCCGTCAGTTGGACCACGAGTACGTCGGTTACCAGTCACTGGGAGGAACTTGTTTCATGTTAAACCTTCAGACATTAATTAGTCAATATGTTCATGAATATGAGTCAGACTTATTTCCGTCTGAGGTGTTTACTCTGTTCCATCACTTTGAAACATTTTGCCTTTGAAACATTAATTGATAATTTCACTAACTAGTAGATTAAACAAAACGTCTATTTAGAAAAACCTAGCCTTAATATTAAGCCGTAACTATTAGCGCCGAACCCTTTGGATTTAAGATGAAACCCACAACAAATTAATCCCTGTAATCTAAAGAGACACG
The DNA here is from genome assembly GCA_947086465.1 of Eupithecia exiguata. Lineage (NCBI taxonomy): Eukaryota > Metazoa > Arthropoda > Insecta > Lepidoptera > Geometridae > Eupithecia > Eupithecia exiguata. The sequence continues at coordinate 10,586,976 of OX352229.1, forward strand.
GTGATCCAATTTCAATAGAAAATCGCAGACTTTGTGTACTTGATGAACCCAATTCAATGTTTTGACAGTATTGCCCATTTTCAGATCAACGCCCGACGTCGTAACAGCGCTGCGGGCAAGTGAGAACATGTTTGCACAGTGTCAGCTGTGGGGTATCCTTATGGAGCGAGAAGGACCAATGTATGAGGTATGTTTGTTTTAGTTCTTTACTAATAAATATTTTTAAACTTACGCGGTCTGAACACATATTTATAAATACTATATTTATAATTTATATATTTAGTTCTTTACTAGTTAGCCCGGACCTAATGGTCTTAAATCGGTTTAAACTTTCGCGTAACTAACGTCGAATCTTACAAAGTAGTCCTTAAAGTTAATTGTTTATGCAGGTGAACGGCACAAACGCCCTCGAATCCCTGAAGAGTCTGTACCACAGCGCAGGCGTGCTACGTCACTGGCGAGCCGTGCGCTACTGCTCCTCACTACTCAACCACACGGTCGACTCCATCAGCCCCTTCATCACCACTGTGCTCGTCAACGGGAAACAGGTGACAGTCTCTATGAACTTCAACTTCTTGAAAAATGGCTCTGTGACACAGCACCCATCACTCAACATGCCATCCAAACCCTCTTATTTATGGATAGGCCCAATTTTGCGTGTTTAAGGTACTTAGGAACACATAATGGTGATAATGGTGGCCTTGCTCATTGATAACTATATGTTTTATGATGTATCTCACTGTGATCAATCTCATCAAACCGATAGACATGAAAAAAAAAAGTTGAAATTTCACATGGCAATTTGATTCTTAGTGCCAAGCATACACTCGAGGTGAAGAACCCCTATATAGGCCGAGAGAGAACGAGTATGAACATGGAGCTTTCGCCTCGTCTCCGAGTCTCTCATTCGCCTCGCTATTTCTCGGCCGCGTCGCAGTTTTGTTTTTCGTTACCGTGTCAGATAAAAGAGGCCCTTGTTTACCACTTTCGAGGTAAACAAAAGCGAGTACACTCGTTTGTTCAGTTGCCTTTTCAAAATTCCAGGAAAAAAACTACTAGTACCTTTTTAAAATCCAGGTGTTAATCAATATGTTTCCAGCTAACCGTCGGCGTGATCGGTCAGAAAGAGACCGTGTTCGACAAGCCGATGACGCCAGGAGAGATCCAATCAGTGATGTACTCCACCATTCAGCCTTACGATGTTATTGGAGCCGTGTTGCAACAGGTATAAATACACACTAACAAGTCAATTCATGTTATTTAATCAAGTTTAGAATCGCTCTACCACCACGGAAAAAAATTATCTTAATTTTATTCAAGGCTCGCTCAGCTCGCCAACTCAGTGTGCATGTATTCTTTGTAATCGTTCAATCTGCCATTTGGCGTCATTTTCATCAGCGTCGTGATTCGCCCTTTGTCACATTTGCTACCTACTGTATTTGTTTAATCATCTGCAGCGAAAAGATTTTCTCTTAAGAGAGCAAAAATCATTTTAAACCGCCGTTTTTTTACATCAGAGTTATGATTTTTGAGGTAGAGTGGTGAAAAAGTATATTTAATGATGTGTTTGATTTTATTTTTAGTAAAAATAGCACCTTCGATGAATAAATGGCCATATCTCAGTTATTTGTTGTATAAAAAAAAATATGCCCAGGCCAAGTATGTTAAAAAAATGACTATTTCAAGAGGATACTAAAATGATGTTAAACTTTGATTAACATCATTTTAGTATCCTCTTGAAATTGTCATTTTTTTAACATACTTATTTCATATTTCATTTATTTTTGCTTGCATGTAGGTACATTCCATCTTATTTCTAAGGTAATTGGTTATCACTAGGTACATACATGCACCCTGGAAGGGCACTGCAAAACAGTTATTTTTACATTGTCAAATGGAATTTTACAATAACATAAATTTCATGCAATACATAATAAATATAATTAATTAAATTGAATTGAATTTTGAATTTAGAAGCCAGAATGGTCAGCTAGTCATTGTTTCATCATAAGGTCACGTCATTTTAGTTTGTCAGTAGCGAATTGGTCAACACAATAGTAACATTTTTCTAATAAAAATAATTTTAGCTTCTTACAAAAAAGCATATCTTTTTCTTCATTTTTTAAATTTTCAGGTATTTTATTGTATATTTTTGCCAATCCAATGATATGGGCTTTGACTAACAAGTTTAAGTTTTGTTGGAGGTACTACGAGCTTATTTTTATGCCGTCCGTTATAGTCAATAATACAGTCCTGCTTGGTTTTAAAAAAATGTTTATTTTTCCTAACAAATAATGAGGCTTGCATAATATAAATGGATGGTAATGTCAGAATTTTGTTCTTGATAAGTGTGGCCTACAGCTATCCCGTGGTTTAGTCTTGGTAAGAATTCTTACACATTTCTTTTGCATGACGAATAGTTGTTCGAATTCTACACTTTCACCCCATAAAATTATGGCATAATTCAGCCAACTATAGGCCTGGGCATATTTTTTTTTACACAGATATACTTAAACTTTGCAGAAAAAATAACAAAATTAAAGTGTATCTTCCAAGATGACCTATTTTCTGCAAAGTGACGTCTAGCAAATTACTGGACGTATACATTTGTAATAGTTTTTATGAGCACTACTATTCTGTTATACACATCATAAAAAAACTATATAAACTTGCTTAAATTGTAGGCATGGTGCCAATAAATGTGAAAAAGGGTACAAAATATTCCATATTTACAAAAAAATACAAAACGAATGAAACACTTCCACTTTTTTCATTCTGTGCTGTGTTGTTTGATTGGCCTTGTCCGCGCGCTCACGCACCTTCAAGGTTATCCACTCATTATGGAATACCCTGTATATCAGTTATCTAGAAACCCATAACGCAAACTCGGCTTAGCTTGGGGCTAGATTATGCTATGTGATTTGTCCAGCATTATTAATTATTTATGAGCTACCTGTAGACTGTTTGCAACAGTCTGCAGTAAGCTCAACTTTTTCAATTGTAAATACTAGTTTAATTTAGTTCTATTATTCGATTTGAATTTTCTTTGTTATTATATTTTATGAATTCCACCAGGAAATCGTCCTATACTGCGGGCGGCTCATCGGAACCAACCCCGACATGTTCAAAGGCATCCTCAAGATCCGCGTGGGCTGGGTGCTGGAGGCAATCCGCCTGTACCTCAAGCTGTTCCCTCACGAGGGCAGAGCCGACTCCAACACGGAGAGCCTGAGTCCCTTCAGGCTGAGGATGCTGCTGATTCGCGTGCTTAGCGTCTCCGACTGGGCTGATGAGAAGGGGTACGTAATAGGTTTACCATCATAGATAGATAATACTTTATTGTACCACAAAAAGACAGAAAACAGTACGGAAATACATGCTGAGAGTAGACGAAGTATCTACAAAGGTTATCACTATAATATTATGCTATGTACGATCTCCCAGGTAACCTTGAGATATACTGGACATGTAAGAATTAAAGAATATGGCACTCGAAAAACATAAAATAAAACAATAATACTTACACTACTTAAACATTTTAATGAACTCAATTTACATAATCTTAAAAATAAAGTTTGTCTAATTTTTACAAGTATAGATAACGCTGAAGCCGTTTTTATTTATTTTTTATTCATTCACAAATCAGATGACGATCAAATTATGTATAAACTTATAGTAGGTATTATTACAATTTTGATCTAGATTGAAGTCAATAATACACACACATACATATATATATATTACATAGTAAAAATAATGTTGCATGCATTAGATTTAAAATACCCTAAGACCGTAACAAAGAAAGACATTTATCAAACATTGTTACTGAAATAATAACATAAGCTTAAATCTACAATGGTTATTAATAAAAATATCAATGTTATTGGATTTAGCTACTTCGTTATACAAAGTTCGTTTTTAGGGTTTCGAGATCGGTTTCGAAACTGTAACATATATATATATATCATCTTATGAGATAGCAGGTATCACACACTGTTATGATACGATAATATATATTATGGTCTCATTCTCTTGAAAAACGGCGAAGGTGTCACACGTATTTTTTACCCGACTACTGACAGGGGAGGGTTATGAGGTCAGCACCCTATGTTTGTATGTTTGTTTACTTAAACACTATATAGCAAGGCATCTTAAGATGAAGTCGCCCTATCGCTCAGTATCATAAGATACCGTAATATGAAAATTTATATTATATTAACCGTGTGTGATGGCTTATTATGATGGGCGATATTGGAAATATTATAGCATCTTAGTTATCTGTGTTACGCTTTATGGCCTCGCTTCGTCCGGCCTCCTTCTTTCTTGAATATCTCAGTAACTACCGCTGCTATAACTTGTTTTTGAATTTTGAATTTTGTTTTAATTTGAAATTTTGAAATATTAATAATACATTTTGTGCCCCGCCTTTACTGATTACCTAGGGCGCTACTCCGAAAATATAGGGAAGTCTGATGGTCAAAAAAAAGGGAGAAGGGGGCTGAAAGGGAGGGCTACCTACCAGAGTGGGGTGTCAAATGAAAGGTATCGGTTTATACATTTCAACACAGTTTTTGAAATTTATGTAGGTTTCAGTTTTTGAAATATTTTGACAAAAGTCGAAAAATTTACCACTACCCCTTATCTCCTTAGTATGCTGAGCGATGAATCTGAAAGGTACCTACTATTTTTCGTCATTAAATAGCAAAATCTCCAACCGGTGCCTATAGTATACATCAGTATAATTGGCAAATGTTCGAAACCCTCGGCGCGCGAGTTATACTCACACTTGACGGATCTTGTTTCAAAGTTAGTCGAAGTATATCTGGCTAGAATTCGAAAAATAAAAATAATAAGGTTATGAATGACAGAACTTATGACCCGACTAGGTAGATTGAATGTACAGTCAACGAAAAATTTCTGAACATCGTTCATTTTCAAATACACCTAATGACTTGGAAAGCTGACCCTGCTCGTCAATTTTTATCGTTAATTGAGTAAAGGTACATATTTGCAGATTGACGCCACTTCAGCGGCGCCAGTTGGAGGGCTGCTTGTGTCGGGTGCCGAAACACTTCTATATTCAAGTGTGGGACATTCTGCTGAGGACACCCAAAGGAATTATTGTTCAGGTAATTATTGAGCATTTCTAATAAAAGTTTTGTTGCAACCATTTCTTATCTGTGCCCTACAAACGAATCTTACCCAAACTTAATACGGGTAGACTAGAACATTTCTTCTTTAATTTATACAGTGGCTAGTAGGTACGTAACTTTAAAATAGCATTGGTTTTTGAATAAATTATGATCTCCTCTATCAGCTGTCATGTATGGCAGTGGACAAAAGAAGATAGACCTTCGTTTGTTGTAATTTTTAACCGAGTTCTAAAAAAGGAAGAGCTCTTCGGCTGTATGTATGCAATGATTTCTCCGTCAATTATGGACCGATTTTGAAAATTTATTTCCCTATTGTACATATAAGCGAATAATCTTGAGGTGGTCCCATTAAACATTTCATTCGCAAGGGATAAGTATTTGTCTCGCAAAACTTTAAATTAAGGGGTTCGAAGTCGGTTTTAGTTTTTTCTAGACAATAATTTATTTTTATCAGCAATTAAATTAATGATAAAATGCAATTTTCTTACCCATTCATCATGTTTGTTTAATAAAATACCCACAAAAATTTTGGAATTGTCAGTAACACAAATATTTATCCAGGGCCACTCAATCCCAGCCGATCCCACCCTAGTGAACATGTCTCGATCGGAGCTATCCTTCGCTCTCCTAGTGGAAGAGGCGCTAGTGACGGTGTCGTCGCCCTCGCGCCGCCAGCTCTGCGTGGAGTTGCTGTGCGTGCTGGCCACCATACTGCGCCGCAACCCGGAGCTGTATCTGCAGCAGGCGCTGGACTTGGACAAACTGCTGGATGATGCGCATCTCACTTATGCTAAGGTAAGCCTCGTTTAAACACTTTCAGTTACACCAGCGCAGCCTCCGTGTTGCTGCGGCGTGCCCCTTCCGGACGCATCGCAGTCTGGACAGCGAATGCCTTATCAACATAGTGAGTGAACAAACCAAAATAAAATCTTGATACATAAAATTTGACTCCTTATCAAGATTTTATTTAGGTTTATTTAGGCTCTGTAACGCAGTGAATGCTCAGCCTCAACCAGGTGTACCTTGCCTGCACACTGGCTCGGAAAGGTTGCGGGTTCTATTCTCGCCATGGCATATAATGTTTGTAAGATCTGCAAATATTTTACCATGTCTGGATTTCAAAAATAAAATAATTTACACAAAAATTAACTATCTATTTTGGCTAGGGGTTAGATGACGCTGTGTGATACAACCGACCAAGTAATAATTTTGCGTATTTCTTATGAGAAGAACAATACTAATTAAAGCTTTCTTTATTTTCAGGACTGTGGCATACCGGCTGAGAACACCGAAGCACTGGCATCGGCGAACGCGTCCATCTCCATAGGCTACCTAGCACGGGCCGTCGTCAACAGCGTTTTGCAAGGCACGGCTACAGAGCTCATACCGACCACGCACCCTACTTGCCTCGTGTCATAATTTGTTTTATGGCGGGACGACGTCGAGCAAAAATGGTTGGGGATAACCTTATGGAGACCGAAGTCTACTCTTCAGACTCGGCGGGCCACTGATAAATTGACATAACGTCGGCTGGCTACAATATTCATACAAGAAAATGTCGCACCAACAACTTTGGTGTGTAGAGCACAGAAATATTCGAGATAGAATTGTGAGTTCAACACACTTTTTTCTAAGAATATTATTAAATGAACTAGAAGATCAAATTGGAAAGAAAGAAATGACACGTCAACATCAATCAAGTGTAGGAGCTATGTGAAGATGAGAGATTTTTAAAATTATTGTGATAAAATGGATGTGCCAGATTACCTATACTAGAAGTATGGTTTTAAGATAGAAGGGGTTTTAATGTTGAATCTTTTTTATTATTTTGGGACTATCGTTCCATGGGTTAAGTGTAGGTATATTGTTAATAAGAAAAAATGTTACTTTGTTTTAGCTAGCACTATCACATTATTTGATGTATAATTCCTATAAGAATAAATTACTATGCTGGAGGTTACATTATAATAACATATATAACTAAAATGTTTTTTCCCGTGGTTTCGCACGCGCTTTTCAAGTAGCTTATGTCTGTCCCCGGGTTACCTCCCTGTTAATTTTCATTATGATTTATTCAGCCGTTTAGGCGCGAAAAGGTAACAGACAGACAGATTAACTTTCGAATTTATATAATTATTTAGTATGGATGAGTTCTTTTAGACAATTTTTTGTTAATATTATATCAGATGTGATACTTATGTATGTAATTTTATAGTCTAATTATGTTTCTATATTGAAATAAAATGAATTTCATGTTTTATCTTCTTTTATTGAATAACTAGCTCAAACAGAACCTTTCCACTGAATGATATGAAGCCTTTATTAAGTTATTTCTCTGTTGCTGATGGTTTTCAATTAGATCAGCAACCACTGAGCATGATTGCTCTAGACTAGACAGGGATTGTTAAGGGTAGAATAGAGAAAAATTACATACAATGCATTTACAATTGAAGTGGGAATTAATTTTAAATATGCCTTTGATGTTATTTATGATTCTACCCAAGACAAATTGCTGTCAAGAGCATGCTAAGCCTGCTGCTTATTGTATAAAACAATCACATTACACTTGGTAACAACACATTCATCACACAGAATTGTTCATACAATATCACTCATTTTCACTATTTAAAATAAATTAAATTGGCATTTATTGTTAAAGTCCATTGTATATTTTGTTATTTGGTTCTTGTTTCAAAATGTTTTTCAGAGCTGAAACAAAATATAAAAGGTTATTTTTCAAAATTTCTGTCCTCAAAATTTTGGAAACAGCTGACCTTGTAACCAAATACAAATATTGGTTCTTATAATTAGTGGGCAATGTCATAATCACACCATGATATGCCATAATGCAGGTTTATCAGGTGTTATAAATGCACAGAATGAAGGAAGTTGCTGCCATTCCTATGGTAAATTCCCTTAGTCAGACGTATCTATTCTTATGTCATAACTACCATAGCCATACTAAAATAAAATGTTGATATGTTGCCCAGCAATAGGATGTATAAGGGTAGCAAAATAAAAGTAGGTACTGACCTTCTTTTTCCTGATCATTAAATTCTTGCTTAGGGAATTCAATATCAAATGTAACAAATAAGTTTCCATGTAAATTGTTGTTTTCAAAGTTGGGCATTCCTTCTCCCTTCTTGCGGACACGGGCTCCTGACCATGTGATCTTATCCCTTGTGACTGTGACTTTATGTCCATCCAAATGAACTAGCTCCATGGAGAAGCCAGTTAACGCATCCTGAAAAGGCATAATAAAAAAGATTTTGTTTAAAAACATTGAAGAAGTGTGCTTTGAAAACATCTTGATTAGTTTTTAGAATTTGCTCCACTTAAATTTTAATAGTAGCTTATCAGTAAGCCCTATGTACCTGTTAAAACTATTAGCTAGAGTTATAGATAAGAAATTTATATGTAAAAATAGTAAGCCACTTTTTTCAGTTTTCCTTTCTAAGAACTTGCTCAAGAATGAAAAAGTGAAACCAACCTGCAAGGAGATAGTGACATTGGTGTAAAGATCATCTCCCTTGCGAACAAATTGAGGATGTCTTTCTGTTTTAAATACAAAGATGAGGTCACCAGGATCGCCATCAACATGAGGCTCTCCTTCCCCACGTAACCTCGACTTGTGCCCATCTGGGGCACCTACTTCTACCTGAAATTAGAACAATGATGATGTAACTACATAGTTGATCAAAGTATTCAGTATTATGAGCAGGCTTAAACAGAAATATTTAGACAAGAAATACAATTAAAATATTTAAAAAGATGAGAGAAGAAAGAGAAAATTAAACATAGCCCTACCTCTACTTCTAAAAGTCTCTCCTCAGTGACAAACTTCACATTAGGGCATTCGTCACAAACAGTTTGTTGCATCATCTGGAAGCGACCGGGTCCAAGGTTTCTTGTCACCATCTCCTGTCTACAGTTACATTTGCGAGTACCTGATGCCAGTTTTATAACTGGTTTATTCCGAGTTATCTGTGGAACAATGCATAATGTTATTCCATTTATATAAACTATTTCGGGGCATAAAAAACATACTCAAAATAATAGGTTTTTTCATACCTCAATAAAGTTTCCATTGTAAAGTTCTTCAAGAGAGACCATAATTTCCATGATAACATCCGCCCCTCGCGGCGAATCATGCTGCTGCTGTTCTCCACCAAAGTGGAAACCAAAGTCTCCGAAGAAACTAGCAAACGGATCATTGTTGTTCATCATACCATCCTTCTTCAAACAATCTTCGCCGCATCGATCATATAACTCTCGCTTTTCTGGGTCGGATAGAGCTTCATACGCCGCCCCAAGATCTTGGAACTTTTGCGAGGCATCTGGGTCATCTGGATTCTTGTCTGGATGTAAAGTTTTTGCTAATTTTCTGTAAGCTTTTTTGATTTCATTCGTGTTTGCTGATCTGGATACGTCGAGGATTTGATAGAAATCTCGACCGGCTAAAGTAATGACTAGAGCCGAAGCCAAATAAATCAAACAGACAAACGCTGCGTTAGTGAACATTGTGCTAGGAACTAATTAGATAAATTCATTAGAAAAACTAGTAAACTCAACAACATCAAACCAAATCAACACATTTCGCTTCTTGGCCACCTTTTGACAACCAAGAACGAACATCAACCAACATTGCTTTGCGTTTGACGAATAGGCGTGAAAAGAAAATTCGTCTCGTCGTGATTGGCTGTATTTCCCTGAAAACAAAGACGTCAGTGAATCCGTTACATTGCTATGGAATACTGAATTCTATATTCTGTGACTTACGATATAAACTATCTCGTTAATTTTTTGACCAATCAACGTTAGCCTCGTAGCCAATGATTGCCAGAAATCATAAAAGAATTTTCGAAAAATTACCGGTTTTTGTGTTCTGTGCATCTCAACAAAAATTGACCAGTCATTGTGACAGATTTTTAACATGACATGACAATGAATTGGATGGACTTCGAAACTTGGGAAACTCAAACTTGTTTGATTTGTCGGTCGGCAGTGTGACTGGCTATTTTCTTGCATTTTCTTTGTATTCCGATTTCTCGTAAAGTAATCCGTAAAAATGGCTTCTGTGTTGGCACCAGAAATCCCTGCTCCTGGATTCTCTTTCGAAAACTGTCAACGGTATGTAGGAGTTTCTGACTCTACACTTAATATTCTTCCGTTCCTTTTCTGATCTTGTGTTTTGTTTTCTTTCCATAGAAATGCGTTTCTCGCCAATAAAGGATTTCCAGCTCCGAAAGCTGTTAAGACCGGAACTACTATTGTCGGCATAACTTATGCCGATGGTGTCATCCTGGGTGCCGATACCAGGGCCACAGAGAGCACTGTTGTTTCTGATAAAAATTGCGAGAAGATTCATTACTTGGCCGGCAACATGTACTGTTGCGGCGCTGGCACAGCGGCCGACACTGAAATGACAACGCAGACTGTGTCCTCGCAATTGGAGCTTCAGAGACTGCACACGGGGCGCACGGTGCCCGTGGAGACCGCCGCCACTCTGCTGAAACGCATGTTGTTCCGCTACCAAGGACATGTTGGTGCTGCGTTAGTCCTGGGAGGAGTTGATAGAACTGGACCTCATATTTACTGCATTTATCCACATGGATCTGTTGATAAGCTACCTTATGCCACTATGGGTATGAAATTATATCATAAATAAATAGTTGTTTAATGAAAATCCTTAGTAGAATTGTACGAAATCATAACATTTTATCTTACTACAGGTTCAGGATCCCTTGCAGCAATGGCAGTGTTTGAAGCTGGTTGGAGACCTGACCTACCAGAGGAGGAGGGCAAGAAGTTGGTTCGAGATGCCATTGCTGCTGGTATCTTCAATGACTTGGGATCTGGTTCCAATGTTGATCTCTGTGTGATCCGCGGCACTGGTCCAGCTCAGTACTTGAGGACTTATGAGGAAGCTAATATCAAGGTACATAGAAAACCAAAAGTTCATGAAAATACCAATTTTTAAATAAATTAGGTATTTTCATGAATAACTTACAAAATGCAGTATTGCTGATGCATTAATTCTCTCTCTCTCTCTCTCTCTCGAGTTGGGCAAACATGGATTAAGTCTAATTGGTTAATTTGTGTTCTAGGGCAAGAAGCAGGGATCATACAGATATACCCCTGGAACAACTGCAGTGCTGAGGCAGAGTATCATCCCTCTGGATGTGGAGTCAGTGGCTGTGCACCATGTCTCACAGCCAATGGACGTTGAGCCTTCCCACAGTCGGCGCTAATATCTATATCTAAAGGAGTATGAGAAAATAAAGTTTGTCTTTTTTAAAATCATTTTTATTTTACATTGTATAGAATGTACTTATTTGGACGGAATATTCATTCATACTATTTTTAATACTTCTAGTTACTTATCTACATCAATAAAATGGATGGAATCAATATTGTATTCCTTGGGATTTATTAATTTCTTAATATTGTAATACTTAGAGATTCATGTAGTCTTATTAATATGTATCAATATGAGTATTTATTATAACACTTATACTAGTTTTAAATAAAGAAAATACAGCAGGTACAATCTTAACTAAATTGTGATGACAAGATCCTAATAATGGCAGTTACAAAAATAAATGTCGTTGATCATATTTAGCTTTTAACTTAAATTAAAAGTTTTTAGGTCTTAGTTATTGTCGATTTTGTCTATCCCCTCTTATGGAGAATAAAGTCCCATGTGTCTTTCCATCTGAGATTCATAAGGTCACTTTCAGTGAGATCTGTGCTGCCGTAGTTTAGCACACTGAACTTTTTAAACGTTAGTGCAACATACGCGAGCCATATTGCGACACACAGTATGAATATAGTTGTAAATGGTCGTGTTTTCTCTCGTAATTGTATAACGTAATAAATATGATCAACGACATACGCAAGCAGCAATATTTTGAATACATAGGCGGGAAGGTAATGGTGAAGGAAAAGCGTGCGATCCACGAAGAAGTATGGAAGGTAGTGGATCCAATAGCCTAAGAAAAGGATGCATCCGGCGTCGTAGAACTTCTGTAAGGCCCTCGGTGGTAGATCGACGCAGGCGCGGCGTTGTCGAACAGCGTAGATAGCGAGAAGGGCGCTGTAAATTACAACTGAGATCGTTCCCGCGTACCATGTCACCAGGTTTCCTATCAGGTGGATTTGAGCCTGGCAACAACCAAAAGAAAATTATGAATTAACACAAATTTGAAATTATTCAATAAATATGGGGGCGCGTGGACGGTACTACTAATACGTCGGAATACTTCCAGATGAAAATCAACGAAATAAATAATTTAATTTAAATAAAAATAAATAAAACCCGACTTCATATTCCTTAGTTTTTCGGGACAAATACTAAGGCAGCATGCTTGCTGACGACCACAGTTGGTCGCTGGCCATTCACGCTGCTGTGCTTAGAAAACGAAGGAACCCAGAGGAGGCACCCGCTGAATAAACAAGTAAATAAAGCCTCTCCTAGGTTAAAAGGAAAAAACTCAAAATCTAAAATAGGACTACCTCGGGATCATTCTCCGTACAATAGCGAAATGATTTTTCAAATAGGTCCTTAAATTATTGACGGAGAAATCGATGAACATACAAAAAATCCATACCTACAGCCGAACATAAAACCTTATCTTTTTCGTTTCGTCGGTTGAAAATGTTGGCGAATTCACACATCATCTAGTCCTAATCTAAGCAGAGCTTGTGTTATGGATACTTCTAGATAACTTGGCGAACCTAGCATGTTTTCTTGTCAAACTAGGACTTAATCTCAGTACATAAATCTCAACTGCAGTAGTGGTTAAAAACTCGAATTACATAAAATACTACATTTTTTCTTTGGTTTCTTCAACCGTGAAAACACGATTAAGAAAAAAATCACGAAATTGCACTGTTTTGCACATAATTTGGTCGAGATCTCAGGAACCTGCGGTCTTTGAAATGACTTATGTTTTAATTCATAGGTTATTACAAATTACTTGGTTCCTTCCGACAGTTTTTTCATAAGTTGTGTAGTCTTCTTGCAAACAAGCAACAACTCTTTTTGCACTTGCACTGCACCATTTCAAAAGCGCATGTTCTGTCCCGCTCCTATGAACGCGAAATCCCATGCCTCGGCTTTTCACGAATTCTTTTTCGCCCTCTTAATACAATTATACCTGGTCAAAGAGTGAAGACAGGGTTTGTGATGTTGATACTCAAGTTACTTACATTAGATGTAGGAGACAGCCAGTACGCAATAGAGCGAACCAGCATGGGCCACTCGGTGGGCTCGCTCGCGAACATGTGCCCGTGCGGCGCGTCCGGCGCATGCGCAACCATCTTGTACTGCAGCTCCGCGAATTTCTCCCAGAACGTCAGTTGCGTGACCGCGGTGGGGATCATCTCGGCTGAAACAAGCTCGCGTTCGCGCTCTTTTCTATCCTCGGCTGGAAGAAAACATTTTAAAATGAGATCTCTTTTCTTCTCGGGCTTTATAGCATTAGGTAATTTTTAGATCAAAATCTAAATTACCGACCATTTCATCGAATTTAGTTTTATCATAGGTGTAGAAAATGCTTTACTTGTATTTGCGACGACAATTTACTATTCCTATATTTTTTTATTCCTTGAACGCAGAATAAAATTGAAAAACTAAAAACATTATTTGCAACGTGATTCCTGTATCTTCTGTATGGTTTCTGATCACCCCATACTGTAAGAAGCTAAGAGACTACACCTTCGTAGGCTGAATGTCTTGCCGCTTAATTAAACGTCATACAACACAGTTATTGTACGACATTCAATTAAGCGGCCTGCCTACGAAGGCGATGAGGTGATGAAATCACTGGATTTCACTACCGCTCGTGTCTACCTTACCTTCGTAGTGCGGTTACGGTATAATTTGAAGGTCAAGCACAGCACAAGCACCAGTGTATGGTGAAGGCAATGAAAGCAAATCGATAGTGGTTAACATCCACTTCCATAAAATACCATTCTTAAACAACAACAACAATAGTTGTTGTTGTTTAAGAATGGTATTTTATCAGGGGAGACCTTATGTCCAGATGTGGACTATTATTATGATGATGATAATGAACTGTCTGGTATTAATTGCTTGGTCGGTTAGTTTCTCTTTCTCACTGTTGTCATAAAAAATGCTCAGTGGTCATACCCATTGATACAGACCTGAGACATCTACCTTACTTGGAGATCCATTTCTTACCTTTAGTGTATCTGTGTTCCTCAACATTCCACTGCGTATCCTGATGCGTGACGACCTTATCCGCGACAACCTCATGCTGATGGAAGCCCCAGGAGGGAAGCTGACGGCCGCTGTACTTCAGCGCAGAGCCAGTATCGACGTGAATCAACCGTACGGTGGACCGAATGCTGTCCCAGGTTGCATCCTCGCTGTCTCGGTTCACTATGTCAACTCGCCATAGGTTCTGGGCCGGCATTGAGACGTTGTAGTCTATGTAGCATGATACTTCCTGGAAATACATAAATAGCTATTCAAGGGAATATGAGAGGCTTTAGCTATACAGGATGCTACGTAACATGTGTACCTACTAAGCCGAAAGGAAGTGATACCGAGAGGATCAATTTTGTTCAACGATTCCTCAACTGTTTTAATTCGTATTTGTTTTCGGTTGTTTTTACATTATTATTAGGTGTTGTTTTCAAATTTCAAAGGATTTTTTGTAATAATTTCCTGACAAAACTGGATTTGCTAAAAAACAAGCAAAAACGTTAGTGATTAAAATTTGACCCTCTCGGTTTCCAGAATCACCCCCTTTCGGCTTAATATAAGAAAAAGAGTGTTAAAATAATTGGCGGTGTTGGCTTCTTATTTACCTGTGACTGAGGCGAGCTAGCAGCAGCGACATCATGCGAGTTCAAAGCACGACTCGTTATACCATGCAGTAACTGCACAACATCCCCATGTCTTATCGCATCAGGAGGCCTTGAAACCGCCAGCGACGGCTGATCCGGCCGCTTGACTATCCACCAGTTGTTGACATCCTTGAAACTGTAGCAGGTGACTTGTTGTTGGTGGGAAGAGCCACGACCGTCTGTGTAGCGAACTGGGTACACGTGAGCGTGGGAGTGGAGCCAGCATGTGCGCCCGTGGTGGTGTCTGTAAAAGAAATTTGTTTAAGCTATGCAAGATTCGTTCAACTCGTAAGTTTCGTTCTTCGTAAAGTTATGAAAAGACCAAGGGTGAACTAAGAAAGGAATTTTGAAAATTCGCATTCTAAGAGTTTTTAAATTATGAGAGAAAGTTTAAAAAAAAATGCCCTGTATTTCAGTAAACGTAAGCGTAAAATAGAACGACAGAATTTTATAGGTATGTACCTAGATTTCCTTTTTATAACGATCACACATTTGATTCATCGTTCTTTGAAATTCTGATGGTTTCCTTGAGGAATAAGTACCTAAAAAAACTGTCGTTGATAAATCCATTTCGAGGATACATGAGGTGACAGAATGGTAGGTTTAATGATGCAGAGAACAGTGAGCCTTAGAGCAAAAACCGACGGAACAAAACGATTGTCGATCGTGAAAATCATGATAAGTATAAAATTAAACCACACGCGGACGTGTTATTATATTAACATCTTCATAACATCGTTATTGAAATTAATATTTATTGATTATTTGTTATGTAATTTTACTAACCATTCTCAATTTTAATTATTTGTGTTACTAACAAAATGGAGTAGGTATGTCTGAATAAATGAATTTTTCAATTTCTATTAAATTCAACGCAATAGTATCTACTAGTGATTTTGAGTTTCTTACCTTAGTGTAATCTGAGATCCATGGGCTACATGCAACGGCTGTCCTCTTGTGATGCTCGCTAGGCCGCCTTTGAGCGAGGCTTGGAAAGCGCTTGTCATCACGCTGTCATGCGGGCCAGCTTTAGGTAACATGGCTAAATGCGCGTAAAACACTCCCACATACACCGCTGCAGGCAAACTCACAAGAACAGCTATTCTCCAGAATGCTGACAGCAAGATCCGTAGGCCTGATTCGGAGCTGCCAAATTTTCGCCATATCTGACGCCCAACGACGAATAGTACCAGGTAGTACGAGTATAATCCTGAGTATTTTACCCTGGAAACAATTAGCAAATTAATCTATTAATGTGATTACAGTTAAGAAATAGTAGGCTGGCTTTAAGATAATTATTCATAAGTGGCATAAATATGCAGGTAAGTATCAGGTAAGCTGCAAATACCATTGATAAAGTGCATGCACTAATCTTATACATAGTATAGACTATAGACAAGTAAGAAATTAATAAATCCCAAAAATTTACGATCTCGACGGGATTCGAACCCGCACCTTCCCCTTCAGCGCAGGGTTGCTCTTTTTCCAACTAAGCTACGTGATCTTATCTCGCCGAGGTGTAAATCTTTGGGAGTTCTTTCGGCACTTACGCCGTCAGCGCCGCCTACAGAGGAAACAATGAAGTTATCCAATTCTGCTCAAAGACCAAATTTACATTTAGTTCGTTTGACGAGAGGTTTTGCTGTTGCTTGGTTCTAGGGTCGAGATCGTAAACTTTTGGGATTTATTAATTTCTTAGAAATTACCCAGAGTACTATAATAAATAAAAACCTTGGTATAGACAAGTACTTACGAAAAACAGCAGCCAAGTGACATGCTGCCAATACAAAGCCAAAGTACTGAACTCAAGCCAGGCTTGGATGTGCTTTTCAAAGCACAATAAACTCCACATAGTCCAAACAAAATCTGTATGCTCTCCAATAACATGAACCTTGACTGAGCAAGGAAACAGTTTTCTGAAAGGTTAAGCAGACAGTGTTATTGACTATTTAAATAATCAGTTTTTATTCTTAGATTAGATACCAAAGGTTTTAAGGGTATGTATGTAAA
This sequence comes from Eupithecia exiguata, assembly GCA_947086465.1. Taxonomy (NCBI): domain Eukaryota; kingdom Metazoa; phylum Arthropoda; class Insecta; order Lepidoptera; family Geometridae; genus Eupithecia; species Eupithecia exiguata. The sequence continues at coordinate 10,604,015 of OX352229.1, forward strand.
AATCTCATAAAAAAAATGTCTGTCTATAGTAGTATTTAGTATATCTGCTATCTTATATACATAACACAAGCAGATGATGCCGTGAGGAATATCCAACATTATTTATTTATTGATCTTACCAAAGAGAACTAGTAAGGCAGCCAGTACCGCTGTCATTTGATAGGTTGATAGCTGCTTCATCACTTGATAAGTGACTGGCACTAGAAGACTGCCGGCCACAGCGGGCACAAGACGCAATTCTTTTACTGGCACATTATCAGTATATGGAGAACCTATCCGGTCAAATGTGAAGTTTCCATCATAGCCTGCAGCCTTGCCAGCTAAGTATAAAAGCTGTTTGCCCAATGGAGGATGGGCGTCAAAGAAAAATACTCCTTTGGTGTACAGTGAAACATAACGCCCATAGTGCAGTTCATCAAATCTGAAATAGGATAATAATCTTTATTTATACTAAATCTTAGTATATTAAATCTTAGTATATTAAATCTATGAAGTATTATTATATGTGAAGATTTTACTCACACAATAAATCTAGGCTCCTCCAAGTTGTAGAGCCTAGTACACAGTGCAAGCAGGAATAATCCACAACATACAATATCAATTTCTATGTGAAGATAAAACCCTTGTGGCTGTGTATCACACTCCATAAGATTTTCGCCAATTTTGGCAGGAGACAGCACTGATTCGTCCTAGAACATAAGTACACCTATCTATACTAATATTATAAATTCGAAAGTGACTCTGTCTGTCTGTTACCTTTTCATGCTTAAAGGGGTGAAATGAAATTTGCAGGGAGGTAAATGATATCCCGGGGACGGACATAGGCTACTTTAAAGCACATGCCAAGCCGCGGGCAGCAGCTAGTTTTGAAATAAACCCGTACACACGCTTGCGCTCGCGCATACTTTCTCCGCATAACGGGATTATCGGGCAGATTGATTGTACATGTAGTGGTGATTATTAATAGCATGAGAGACAATGAATAACTGCAAACATTATTGTACCAATTTATACTCACATTTTTTTCGTCACTTTGTTTGTGATTATGCTTTTCAGGAGTTTTCGAAGAAGGTTCGCTGACCTCGTTACATTTATTCTTGTTTTCTTTGCGTTTTTTCAAAAAGGTATCAGTCTCCATGTTTTAAGAATATTTTGTTCCAGTTTTTGTTATTTGCATGATTTATCATAAAAACTATATTTCGAAAATTCGCTCGCACAAAACCAAAAACGTCACACACACCATCACAACAAAACAAAACTGCTGACTGAACAACTGAACTGAACTGAACTCTACGACTGAACTGACTGACCACAGACAGAGCACAGATTTTACTGACATACTGAACTACAGATTAGTGTTGCCAACACATACTCTAAGGTTGCCAATGCCAACGGTCCAGTGCTGCCAGACCGTGTGGGCAATTGCCCACGCCAAGGGCAAATTTAGGATTTTTGTTGAAAGTAGGGCAAAAGGGCGGAAAGGTCTTGGAGCCGTTAAAATATGGGCAATAACGTTAGGCTAAATAAATGAACAAACTAAATTTTATTTTTCTAGAAAATATAATTACATCAATTATACTTTATCAGATGGTAAGTACTCTGAATGAAACATTTTATAATGTATGCTAGGTACCTAACTATCAAAAAGACAAGCATAAAATCTCTCGAGGAGTCATTGGTCACGTACTTGACGTATTTTAAAATAAAATCACATGGCATAGTTATTACTTTTCATAAATAGATTTGTTATGTCTTTTGAAATAATATTGTAGGTTAGGTTGAAACATTTTCAGTGATAGATAGCTATTATAATATAACAAGTTCAGATAGCATATAAAAGGTTTCTCATCAGAATGTTATATAGTGAATAAATCGGCATCAAGTAAAATTAAAAAATCGCACTTTTTCAGTAATAAATCATATTATTTCAACTTTTTTTGCTCCATTCGTAGTACTCGTAGAGCGTCAGCGCGCCGCGGTTCGTGTCGCGCCGTTCGCGTAGTGGTTCCGGTTCACAACTAACTTCGCGTTGGAATTGTCAAAGGATGCTAATGCCATGTACAAAATTTCTTTTATGGGCAGGAGTTTGTAAAAATTAAGATTGTTCTAGGTACAAAGGGTCAAGGTCAAGAAAAGTCAAGGTTCCGCAGATTGTTATTGTTTATTTGTTATTATATATTTTTATTGTTTTAACGTTTATGGGCGATTTATTGTTGGAAAGGGCATTTCAACAACCTGTGTAGGCAAGAGTTCTGATCGGGTCTGGCAACACTGCACGGTCTGAAGCTGAAGACGGCGCGGCGACGACGCGGCGCGGCGAAGAGTATACAACTACTTGTACGATACTCACTCAATCTTGTACAAGATCGAGATCCAATGAAAAAAAAAGAGATCCCCTTCGGTGAAAGAGATCGGTGTGCGGCGCGCCAACGAACAAAAATAAAAGTCACTGGTATTACTGTTGTATTATTGTTCTGTGCTGTGGTTCTATGATTAGATTATAAAAGTATAGTGTTGTGTTAATTAAGGGATAGGTCAATAAAAACTAAGAATGGCTTCAAACAGCTCTAATTCACCAAGTCCAATATCGTGCCCAGTTTGTGAAAAATCTTTCGATAAAGATCTAGTGGAAGACCATGTAAACAAATGTTTGTTTTTGAATTCATCAGTAAAAACCTCATCGTCTGCCCCAAAGCGCTGCAGTTCTCATTTGATGAGCATTTCACCTAAAGAAAAGCGATTAAAAGTAGAAAGCAAAGCTAATATTGCATCAATCAAAGCTGTAAGTACAGAATTAACTAATTACTTGCCAAGAAGTTAACTTTTTTGAGTAGGTACCAGTACTAAAAGTATTAATTACCTACTGGATATTGCCTTTATTTGCTATGCACTTTCTGTGCCTGGCGACTACGCGGCTGGTTTTCTTGTGCCAGTCCTTATATTTTGAAATAATTGAAGTGAGAATTTTTTCAGCAATCTGCATTGCCTCCTAATCCAGAAAGTAAAATGAAAGTCAGCAATGAATCCATACCATTAGCTGAGCGCATGAGACCAGTGGCACTAGATGATATGGTTGGGCAAAAGAACATATTTGGTCCTGGTTCTATGCTTGGATCTTTACTAGAACAGAAAAAAGTACCCAACATGATTTTATGGGGACCTCCGGGTTGTGGAAAAGTGAGTCCAATTTTCTATTTATATCTCAAGAATCAAGATAGTTTATCGTGTTCATGTTGTATAGAGGTCATAAAATAGGTCTCTTATAATCTTAAAGTTTTAATATGAGCCAGGGGTGGGCACCACATTAATGATTTATTTCTAAGGTGAAACTTGGTAAAGTTTTACATCTTTTAGATGCTTAAAAATGTTCAATATTTACAAAACATCTCAGTTGTGGTGTAGCTGATGGGACTCAATGACTCAAGGCGTAAAAGACTTCGAAATTTTTTCACGATTTTTTTATGCATAATTAACATATATTTTTTCTTGCGGTATCGTGAAGGGGTCATTAGGGGTGCAACTTTTGTTCAGGTTATTGACCCCAAAGTTCAATAACGTCGGCGCTAGAGGTCGATGCTATGTGCAACCAAAAAACATGAAGAACTATGCCAACACAGAGCATTCCGACAAGAGGTTAGACCAAACGTCACACAACCCATAAACTTACACTGAAAGGGAGTGTATATGTATAATTGCACAGAGCCATGTGTTAACACATGTTCTACTTGAGTGAACCTGATCTGTTGGTGTAGTGTTATCATTAAAAACTTAATAATTTAACATTTGGCCACTAACCCTATCAAAATCAAAATCTTTTTCCCAAAAAAGGTCAGTGATCCTTAGTCCAAAGTCACTGACCTCAAGGATAATGACTGCAAAGATAAACTCAAAGGTCAATGACCTTCAAAAAATAAGTTGATTTTTCCTTGCATCCCATCAATTACACTGTGACCGACATCTCAACTCTATTATGCACTTACTCTTAAAAGTAAGTTAGTAATAAATAAGTAAGTCGATAAGACAACTATCCAGTGGCTTCATTTCTATAAATAAGTTAACTTATTTACAGACATCACTGGCCAATGTTGTGGCTAATATTTGCAAAGAACAAAACAACATGAGATTTGTTAAGTTGTCTGCTACAATGTCTGGAATAAGTGATGTAAAAGAAGTTGTTAAAATTGCCAAAAATGAGGCTCAATTCAAAAGGCACACTATTCTTTTTATGGATGAAATACACAGGTATATACCAGCTTTTTTGTTTTTAAGTGTAGGTAAGCATACCTAAACTTTAGGGACAAAATAATAATTATTATACAATGTAATATAATTTCTTGCAGGTTTAAACAATTAGTTACATTACAATAAAAAATTAACTAACTAGCTGTCGCCCATGCTTTTCAAGTATCCTATGTCCGTCCCGGGGATACTATTTACCTTCCCGCCAAATTTCATTAAGATCCGTTCAGCCGATAAGGCGTGACAACACAGAATAAAATTAAAATAAATTAAACACAAACATTTATTTTTAGGTTCAACAAACTGCAGCAGGACACCTTCTTACCACACGTTGAGAGTGGTACAATAACTTTAATAGGAGCCACAACAGAGAACCCTTCCTTCAGCCTGAACAATGCCTTGCTCAGCCGTTGTCGGGTTGTGGTGTTAGAAAAGTTAACGGTTGATGAAGTTTTATGCATTTTAAAAAGAGCTTTGGAAAAGAGTAAGCAAGCTGTAGTAGTTAAGTCAAATATGCAGGCAGATACAATATCAGAGGAACTACCAAGGTAAGAATTATTTTATGATACTTTGTGTCCAACAACACACACAAATTGGGTTTTCACACGTTTTTGGGGAAGTCCCCAGGTCGTCGCCATCTTAGTTTCTCCCTGCCATATTTCATTCAGATATGTTCAGCCGTAAATCATGAAAAGGTAACAGACAGACAGATTAATTTTCGCTTAAGTATATTATGGTTGGATGGACATTAAATACGCACATACGCGAAAGAAATGCTCGAAAATTTCGGTCCGTGGTGGAAATCGAACCCACAACGTCCTGCGTTGCAGGCGAACCTTCGCCCGCTACGCCACTGACGTCGTCCGTCGGTGTCGTTTCATAGTTATGAGAAATGTTGCCATACCAATAAAACATTGCAGGTGCATTGTAGAAGAAGCCTCACTGAAATGGTTAGCAGAGATATGCGATGGTGACGCTCGAGTGGCCCTTGGAGCATTGGAACTAGCATTAACAGCTCGAGATCCGAGGACTGAACTACATGTGTCTGGCCCGTCTATTATATCCCTGGAGGACATTAAAGATGGAATTAAGGTAGCGCGAATATGCATTTAAACACTCAATTTATTTTAAACAAAAACCTTTTTTGTTTTATATCCTACAATCTTATGAGAACTATTATCATTAATTCCATAGGCACTAAGGCCACTGCCGCACTGTAGGGCAGATTGGTAGCTTATTGAGTTGCTTCGATTGGTAGCTTTGCTAGGCGCGTGGCTTGACTCAAAATCATGCTAGCGTCTAAGAAGCTATCAAGCTAAGTAGCGTCTATTAAGACATGGATGTAGAGAAGTAGTGTAGCTATTTACGGATTTAGAACTCAAAGACACGCGTCTAAACTGAAAACAACCCGCCAACCTAGCCGACTACCTTTCTTGACTGACCTGACTTTCGAATTATTAACCTAAAGAAAGCAGTAATGACACCAATATTATAAATGCGATAGTTTGGATGTTTGTTACCTCTTCACGCCCAAAGATAGGTAAGGTACTATTGAACGGATCGGACTGAATTTTGCATAGATATAGTTCTAGACTTGGATTTACATATAAGTAGGCTACTTTTCATTTCGGAAAATTATGTTTTTTTCTTGGTATTTATTTATTCCGTGCATATTATCTATTTTATAAAGTATTTTTATGTTAATTTTATTTTTCTACGTGCTTATGAATAGGTAGTTAATAATTATTATTATGTATTATGTAGTATACACCCCTGCCTTTCTTAAATTTTAAATTTCTTTCCATCCAAAGGTTGCCTGGAAGAAATCGCTGCTAAGCAATAAGCAATAAGCCGCCCATTGTACTTATGTTCAATGTTTATTTCTGTTTCTTTTGCTTTATTTTGTGGTGTACAATAAAGAATATTGTATTGTTTTGTACCTATTGTAATTTTGAGCGACGCCACGGTCAGAAGCTTATTCGTATCTCTAACAAATAAAATAAAGGCTTGTTTTACTATAAAACCTATCGTAGTTTGACGAATTCATTATAAATGAAAGTGGTTGATGTGCCTTTATCACAAAGCTCATAGTTAAATTAGGATGCTTACTATTTTTAAAATTTTCAGAGAACACACATGCTTTACGACCGAAAAGGCGAAGAGCACTACAACATTGTATCCGCGATACACAAGTCTATTCGGGCGAGCGATGACAACGCGGCGCTTTATTGGACCACGCGGGCCTTGCGGGGCGGCGAGGATCCTCTTTACATCGCGCGACGGCTCATTAGAGCAGCCGGTGAAGATATTGGTAAGTATCGCACTAACCAACACACTACAATAAAGTATCCGTCATACACAAGTCTATTCAGGCGAGCGATGACAACGCGGCGCTTTATTGGACCACGCAGGCTTTGCGGGGTGTCTGTTTATCGCACGACGGTTCATTGGGGCAGACGGTGAAGATATTGGTAAGTATCACACTTACGGACACACTACAACATAATATCCACCATACACAAGGGCAAATATCCATCATGAGCTTCTAAACTAGTACCTATCCATAAAACTTTAGGGCTAGATGATACTGTGCTGATTGATCCGCAGTAGGTAAACTGAAATGGACGACGACTAAAAAAATGTTCTCTTATGGTTAATGTTAGGTATTTTAAGAACCATGGAAATATTTTACAGGTCTGGCTGATCCAAATGCGGTCTCAGAAGCCATTGCATGCCTCCACGGCTGCCAACACATAGGAATGCCGGAATGCGACGTGTTGTTAGCCCAATGCGCAGTACGGCTAGCGCGGGCGCCTAAGAGCAGAGAGGTCTACACTGCAATGAAGAGGTGTCAGGCTTTATTGGCACAAGGAGCTTTGCCACCAGTACCCCTGCATTTGCGGAATGCTCCAACAAAGCTCATGAAGCAACTAGGTATGTAGTCACAATCTGAATTATACCGGGTGTTTGGTGGAAAGATGTAGGGATTAACAGGAGGTAATCAAGGGTACCAGTTTTAAACCACATTTGCCAAGGTGAAAAGTGTCATGATTTTTGAGTTATTAAAAAAAGGTAGCAATGCGAATGCTAATCAAATAACTTTAAAATCTATTTAAATACGCTACTGCGCAGACATTCGCGCGGTGTTCCGAGAATTCATAAAGATTTGCGCGCATTATACTCAGATAGTACATGGTGCGCTCGTGTCACCTCCCCGGTCCCTCGTAGGCTCTCGGTTGGGCCTTCGCGAAGTAAATGAGTGCGATTACGAGTGTTTAAAGGTCGATTCACACGTATCAGTAAAGTCACAGTTCCGGCAACGTGTTCGCTCAGTTCAGTATGCTATTATTTTTTTTTTTTTTTATTTGCTTTTGGTGGCTTTCATATCACTACGGCCATGATAGGCCTATTGTGATCGCCACTTTAATGTGTTCACCCCTAGGACAGCGGCGTTCAGAGTTCGCCACTTACCCTTACAGCTGCTAGGAACTGAAGGATTTTCCTCGGGGGGATGCCTCGTAGCTCGTCTGGGACGAGCAGGTGCTTGCCCAGATGAGTACTACGTTTTTGCATCAGTGCTCCACAGTCTCCTAGCAGATGGAGAGGCGTTTCATCCGCCTCCTCACAGAATCTACAGGATTTTGTGTCGCATAGCCCCAATTTGGACATGTGCTTGTTAAGGCGACAGTGTCCAGTTAGGGCTCTTGTCATGATGCGAAGGTTGTCTCTGTTTAGCGCTAGGATTCGGTTAGTGTACCGTTTATCGAAGGCTTTTATCAGTGACTTCGAGTGATCCATGCCAGAGGAGTTTTTCCAGAGCTTGGTTGATTCCTCGTAGCAGGTATTTAAAAGGGTTCTGACAGCCAGACTTTTGGGAATGCCACAAAACGGCTCGGGGCCAAACTGAGTCTCCTTTGCCCCGGAGCGCGCGAGTTCATCGGCACATTCATTGCCGATGATACCCACGTGACCCGGTACCCATCTTAGGATGACTCTGTTTTTCAAGCCTAGAGCGTTCAGGCGTGACAAGCAGTCCTCAACTAGCCTGGACGTGATGACCTTCGAATCCAGTGCTAGGAGGGCTGCCTGGCTGTCAGAGTTGATAAATATGGTTTGGTTGGAGTAGCGCTTTAGCAGATTTATGTCAGCACATTCGAGAATGGCGAATACCTCTGCTTGGAAGACGGAGGCGTAACTACCTAGGTTTATGCTACTGCTAAGCCTGGGTCGCTCTCCGTAAACTCCACAGCCTACTTCCAGTCCCATTTTGGAACCATCCGTGTACCAGTTTAGGCACCCTCCCTTACAGAGAAGCTGGCTGTTCGACCAGTCTTCTCTGGAGGGCAGTTCCACTGTGAAGTGTTTTTCGAACACGTGAAGTGGAAGCATGACATCAGTTGTCATGCTCAGTATAGGTGATTCCAGAGTGGAGTCTTGCAGAGATCTCATTTTCTGGGAGAGCCAATTCCTTCGGCCCAGGGTGTTAGACCTATACATACTGGTCTTTGCCTCCTTATGAATGTATAAGTGAAGTGGAGGTAGTCCCAGCAATGCATTTAGTGCCAGCCCCGGGGAGGTGGACATGGCTCCCGTAGCCATAAGGCAAGCAGTCCTTTGTAGGCTATTTAGTTTGGTGATTGCGGTCGACTGAAGGGCCTTGTCGTACCATACAATGGAGGCGTATGTAATTATCGGCCTCACAATGACAGTATACAGCCACAGGGCAATCCTGGGGTTAACACCCCAGTTGTTGCCCATTAGTCTGCCGCTAGCTCCTAGAGCCATCTTTGCTTTTTGCAAGACGTTGGCTAGGTGAGTATTCCACGTCAGTTTATGGTCGATGGTAACGCCCAAGTATTTTACTTCAGTGGAAAAGGTTATGATTTTACCGTTAAGTTTAGGCTTGACAAGCTTGTCTAGCCTTCGTTTGTTTGTAAATGGTATTATCACAGTTTTGTCAGCGTTGACTGCGAGTTCACTGTTCCTGCACCAGTCGCTGACAGCGTTGAGAGCTCGCTGCATGATGCTGGAGATGGTGGATTGGCAGAATCCTCGTACGACGATCACAAGGTCATCTGCATAGCCTTGCGCATCGATGTTGAGGTCTGCCAGTTTGCACAGGAGCTGATCCACAGCTAGGGTCCATAAGACAGGCGATAGGACTCCGCCTTGAGGACAGCCCCTAGCCGTGGATATCTCAATGGTTGTTTGGTGAAGGGCTATTTTTGCTCCCCTGTGTGAGAGCATATTCTCAACCCATCTGGTGGTAGTCGGGTCAACCTTCTTGTTGATCAACCCGTTCACCAGCAGAGAGATAGGGGAGTTATCAAAAGCACCTTCAATGTCAAGGAATGCACATAGTGCTATTTCCTTGTCCTCCATAGCCTTCTCCACTCTGTCAATCAGACTGCTCAATGCCGTCTCTGTGGATTTGCCTTTGCGGTAGGCATGTTGGCTATGGTGAATGGGAGATGCGACAAGCGCTACATCTCTTATGTATCTATCTACCACCTTCTCCATAGTCTTGAGAAGAAATGAAGAAAGGCTTATGGGTCTGAAGGACTTTGGCTGGCTATAGTCCTTCTTTCCAGCCTTGGGTATAAAGATAACTTTGACATTAGTCCATTGTTCTGGCACATGTCCCCAGGCGAAGCTCGCCCTGAAGATTTTTACCAGATATGGAGTGAGGACGTCGATTCCTTGCTGTAGAAAAACAGGAAGAATGCCATCCTCACCACATGCTTTATTTATCTTGAAGGAGTTTACGGCCCACCTTACCTGATTCGGTCTTATGATCCTGGCCGCTCTGTTCCAGTCCTCGTTCCGAGGCTTATGGGGGATGACAGGTGCCGGTTGGTGCGTGTTTTTATGCCGCGATCCAGGGAAGTGGGTCGAGGCCAGCAACTCTATGGTTTCCTTTTCGTTGGTTGTAAAGGAACCATCCCCTCTCTTGAGGAGACCTATTTCATTAGTTTTGGCTTTGGAGAGCAGTTTGTGGAGTCTAGCACTTTGAGGCAAACTTTTAATTTCCTCGCAGAGCTTCCTCCAAGATGCCCTCTTAGCCTTTCTAATTTCGATGTTGTATTCAGTTAAGGCTTTTTGATAGGCCTCCCATACGCGAGTCCTTTTAGCCTTGTTGAATAATTTCCTGGTTTTACTCCTAAGCTTGCCTAGCGTAGAGTTCCACCATGTGACTTGTCGCTTAGTTGTCTTGGTCTTTTGCGGACAGCTCTCCTCATAGGCCATACAAATGCCTTTTGAGAGGACTGTTACCGCTATCTCAAGACTGTCGCGGGTCCTAATACTTTTAGGGCATTCTTCGAGCGTTTGCCTTAGTTTGCCTTTAAAGACATCCCAGGCAGTTGCCCTAGGGTCCCTGTAAGTTATGATTTGAGATTCTAGGGAGGCCTTTATCTCAAAACAAATGTGTTTGTGGTCGGACATTGAATTCTCATTGCTAACATGCCAGTCATTGATGTGCCTGGCAAGGTTGTTAGTAGCGAATGTTATGTCCAGGACCTCTTGTCTAACCCTGGTTACAAAGGTCGGTTCGCGTCCTATGTTAAGAGTGGTTAGATTGTTAGTTAGAAGAAAGTCGAAAAGTAACTCACCTCTAGCGTTGACGTCCGTGCTCCCCCAGGCAGTGTGGTGTGCGTTGGCGTCGCATCCAACGAGAAGCTCGGCGTTGTTCTGGGCGGCGTAGTCGACCACCCTCGCCAAGTCGCCCGTTGGGTTGTCTCTCTCTCCGGGTAAGTAGGCAGAGCACACAATTACCCTCGCTCCACTCCACCCTTTGAGATCGACAAAAGCGGCTACCAGGTCGTCGTTACATACCTCTGTGATAGGCAAAAAGTTAATATAGTTTTTAAATATAATGCATGCTCTGGGCCTTGTGCCATTATTATTTGCTAATAACTTACCGGCAGCGTCGAGACCCAGAACCTGAGTATTGGCTACCCAAGGCTCCTGGATCAAGGCGAGGCTAGCTTGTCCTTCAGACAGGCAACACTCCATTACCGCGGACGCTGCCGCAGCATGGTGGAGGTTGGCCTGGAGGATCCTCGCCGTCCCCGCCTGGGTAGCCGTTACAGGTTTCCCCGGTGGTAACGAGGCTTGGACCTTATTAGCTTCGGACGCGCTCCGCGTCCTCGGCTAGTTTCGGTCGGCCTGTCACCCCTTGTTCCTCCTCGGGAACCCCCATGGCCGTGTCTCTCCCAATCCAGTGGACCGGACCTTCTCTGGGGCGTTACATTGGAGGGCCTTGCCACGACGTGTCGCGGCACTGGACCTCCTGTGCTTCGCCCAGATGAGCCCGTTCCACTGGACGTGGACGGCTGCGGACCACTTTCGCCCTGTCTCTGCGGACCAGACCTACCAAGGGGCGGTACATTGGAGCCCCTAGCCACGATAAGTCGCGGCTTTGGTTCTCCTGTGCTTCGCCCCGAGGAGCCCGTTCCACTGGACGTAGACGGCTGTGGACCTTTCTCAGCCATTGTCGCCGGCTTTGTGTCAGAGCTGCCTTTGACCTTGAAGGCTATCTTTTTGAAGCCTAAGGCAGCCTGAAAATTGGCGGCTTTAAGGGCCTCCACAGACAGGTCGTCTAGGGCGAAGGTTACGACGAACCCGTTCCCCTCAGATCTGCTGTACAGCACCTTCCATAGCTCAGTGCGAAGTCCCTCGTTTTGTGTCCGTAGAAGCTGGACGGCCTCGTCGACCGATGCCGCCTCGATGCTGGGCACAAACGTGACCACAACCACAGGCTTGGGCAACTCGCTCTCGGGGATAATCGAGAGTTCTGCCCCGGCCCATGGCTTGATTTTGGGGACCTCGCTTACGAGCCACTCCTGGCTCTCCTGGTTCTCACATGTGACCAGAATCCACCCAGGTTTGTGAGAAAAACTAGCAAACCTAGGCCCCTTTCCACTGTTCGCTATTTTCAGAATCGCCAGGGTCAGGGAACGGTGGACCTGCTTCATCTGATCGTCGCTCATGGAGGCGATATCGCGAATACCTACTCGCTTCGCCTCCGCGACCTGCTTGAAGCTAGGTCTGACCTCCTGGGACTCCTCTAGCTTTTGGGCCTTTTTGGTTTGGTCCTTGGGTGATTCTTCCTCCGATCTTACCCTTTTCGGCACCTTTGGATCGGGGGGAGCGTTCAGCACTGGGATTTGGCTCCAAGGCTTTGCCGCCAGTGGACGAGCTTCTTTGAAGCTCAAATTGGCAGCCATCAGCCTTCGGAGCCGCTTCCGGGCTGCTCCGCTCAGCTTACGAGTGCGGTTGCCTGTAGACGTAACCTTGGCAGGGGCCGCAGCTTCGGAGCCGCCGACCTCTGTTAGGTCATCTGCCAAGCAAGGCACCGTACACATAGGCTCCGGAGAGGCCAGTAGGGCCTCCTCCAGCCTATTGGTGGTTTCTCCCGAAAGGGGAGAAGAGGGTTCTCCAGAAGGAGAAGAAGATTTGTTGGGTACTTTAGAAAAATCCATACAAATCCCACGAGAAGCTAGGGAAATAAAGCTACCCGCCAGCAGAGCCCCGCATGCCCACGGGTGGGCTGAAGTACTGCTCCGATTCGCCCTATTTTCGGAGAGCCACCGTTCACAACTGAATAACCATCAGCCATTCATCCCTCGGCACGGTACGATTGACACCTTGGATTGGGTTTGTCGGATTATTGGCCGCCGCTAACAATTTCCCTGGGAAGGAGAAATTATTAGCGGTGGGAACCGGGGTGCACCGGCCCGCCACCTGCTACCGTTCCCCAAGGACGAATCCCCAAGGACAGGTAGCAGTACGAGCTCACGAGGAGGTTATCCGACCACGACACCCCAAAAAGTATGCTAATATTCTTTCGTACATTCTATAGGAACGCATCCGAGCACTCAGTACTCAATAATGTTTATTTCTTTAGGCTTACAAAATAAGCACTTAGACAAGTCAAATTTTATACTATATTCAGTTTTATAAATGGTAATTGAAATAAGAAACAAGGTGTTATTGAATATGTCCAATGAAATTTTTTGTCCGCTAGTGAAAAAAGTGGAAAAGAAACCACTAGTAAGTGAATTGTCTACATAACCCCTCGTTTTCACCAAGAAACATCTTTACATACAACTAGTTGCATGCAAAACTTGCCAAATACTAGTCTCAAACATTCTTTTGTTCACACTAAGTAGCTAACAAGTATTAGACAAGTAAAAAACACATCTGCGGTTACACTGACTTCTACGACATGTTTTAAACATGTCTGATACATTGACTGCGTTCTCCCTACAAAAAACAGGCCTGTTTTAGACAAGTATTGTTTATTGGTGATCTAATAGTAGTTTAAAACAAGTTTTACACCTTATTCACCCCTGTTGAATAAAGTTTAAAACTATTTACATTTTACAATAAACATGTTCAAAACATGTAGACAACTAGAAGTTCACAAATGCATCTTTCATACAAATTTATTATGCAACATGTTGTGAACATGTATACAAGTGAGAACAGAAAACGAAAACACTACACAAATCTTGTGAAATACATGTTTTATACCTTGGTGAAAACGGGGGTAAAACTAACTAAGCTTAACATTATTTTCATAATATACATATTTACTATTGTCGGTGCAGAACTGGGCGACATCTGTCCAAGCATTAACATCATTGATGTAATCATCTATGGAGTAAAAAGCTTTCTTGATAAGATTGTTTTAGGTACTGTTTAAATTTACGAAGAGGAGCTCAGTTGCTTCAGATGGAAGCTTGTTATAGAAACGTACGCAATTGCCCATAAATGATACTGATACTGTGTCGTCACTGACACTGACAAGTGGGGATGCGTTCATAGAGAATTTATGAAAGAATATTTCGCACCGCACTGTGCCGGTACTGTGCCTGTACTGTAAAATAATGGCGCGCCCAAACGATAATCTTTGTCATGGCTCCGATGATATGACTCGATGACGTCACGCCTAATACCACACCTAACAAGAAGAACAACACGCACTGTAATGTAATAGCTGTGACGTCACCAGCGATGCAACCAAGCAAACCAGTTTTCGGTCGCGTAATCATATAAATATAAAAAAAAGTGTAATTTTAATCCCGTTTTTACCTAGGCATATTTTTCAATTAAAATCGCCTGATTACGCTTTGTTACGTTGTAACTGACTAGGATGAAAACAATTTGCAACTTGTTTTTAATGTAGTCAAACAGCCTATTGATGAGAACGTCAGACAATAATACAAAATAATAATGTATTGCAAATGCCTCATTATAAATTAATGCGAACGTAACTATCTCTGTTATAATTGATGTAACACACGATAAAAAACACATTAATTTATAATATAATTATGTATATTATATGGAATTCCACTTTATGGCTTCTGAATAAAAATATGTTTCAGGCTATGGTGCTGGCTACAACTTGTCACACAAAGATGAATCTGGGTTGATGTATATGCCTGAAGGTATGGAAGACAAAGATTTTTTTAGACACTGTGAAGATGATTTTTGATATTGTTACGATACTTATAAGCGAATGAGACAAAAATAAACCTATTTAACTCTAGTCTCAATTTTTTATTTGGTTGATCTCATTTTACTATTTTCAATATTAATTATAGAATAAATTTTACTATATTTACAAGACGATATGTTGTGCACATTACATTTACATACGTAGGTACATTTTCTTTTCATTTTTGTGTTACAGATGGTCATAATTTTAAATTTATATGCAGAAAGAACATTGACAAAAAAATTTTTTGACACTGAACTGAGTAGGTATACGTAAGTTTAACACAGCGAAACATTCTATTCTACAGACTACCATTCTACTAAATAATAAAAACCAATAATTATTCAGAACTATTATTACATTCTTCTCAAAACAAATTAGAATCAGACTTCTATGTAATCTAATGCATTATGTAGTCATCTAGTCCCATAGCGAAAGCTCTGCTAGCCTCAAGCTTTTGTGTGTTTACTTCAATAACATATATTTCCTCTAAAATATAAAGATTTTCATAATTATTATTCAATTCGTATTCAATACAATAACAACAAAATCTAAAAAAAAAACATGCACACACAATTCTTTCAAAAACTGTAAATATGATGCAAATAAAAATGTTGTGCTGATAAAAATAATGCAAAATGTAATTAATATTTCTTCAAGGCCAGTCGTATTAGTTATAAAAACTAATTTTAAAGTTTGAATAAAATGATGGCGCGCCATCATTTTCAATCTTCATACGATAATCTCCGTCATGGCTCCGGTGACATGACTGACGATGACGTCACATCTCAATAATACAAGAAAAACAACGAGCACTGTAATCTGTGACAGGTGAGACGTCACCAGCGATGCAACCAAACGCAGAGCGTTTTCGGTCACGTGATCGTATGTAAAAAAAAATTAATTTTAATCCCGTTTTTTAAATTAGTTATATTTTTTTATAAAAATCACCTGATTACGCTTTGTTACGTTGTCACCGACTAGAAGAAAACCATTTTCAACTTATTTTCAATGTAGTCAAATAGCCTATTGGAGCATATTTATATTTTTCTAAAACAATTTCAACCTTATTGGTCATGTTTTGATCTGATTTTGGTCATATTTTGTGGTTTGTTTCATTACTTACATTAGATTCGTTTCAGAAAAATATTTTGATATATTTCCCACGTGCGAGACCTGATCACCTAAGATTACCAATTTGCAGTCGAACAAATTTTTCGAACAAATGCACTACAATACAACTTTATTAAACTGAGTCAGCAATTCAAACTAAATAACATAGGTACTACAAATTAGTGTATAGATGTGGAAATACTAAAAATGTTTAAAAATATTTAAAAAAAAATTGCTCCTGCTAACACACTTCTAAGAGATTTTTAGAAGATATATTCAGGGCCGGCCATGTCGATAGCCCAGCGGAATTTTTCGCGTTGAGTTTTGTTGTATATTTTTTCGATGGGCACGTTATGTTTCTTGCACCTGTAGTAACAAAAAGAGTTTCACAACATGTTTGAATTATGGAAATACGTTATATACGTTATTGATATATAATATAATAACGGTGGCACTTAACGTTTTTATCACATAATAATATGTGATAAGTAAAATAATATGTTAATGTGTATTTATGTAAAAACTAAACTTACCATGCAACTGAGATCCTGGGATCGAGATAATTGAGCTTTGAGGTGCCCAATGCAATAGCTTTGTTCTCATCACGATCTGTTTCTTGCAGCTCTAATTTTTTCAGTGATTCCCTTAATTTTTCTAATGCTCGCTTTTTCTTATATGCATTAAGTTTTTCTTTGACGGAGCTGCGTTTGGCGGCTTTTATAGCATCACGTAATTCTTCCTCTGCCTCATCAATTTGATTGCGTTTGGCTTGTATTTTCTCTTTTAGAGCTTCCATGGACTTATCATGACCTATATAAATAATTGATCCATAATTTAGATTTAGCATAACAGCTTATTATATAAAAAATACTAGATATAATGAAAAAGTATAAATGTTTGATTATTACCTTTAGGAACGGCGCGTTGATGGTTACACAAAACGGCTACTGCTCGATTTGCACGATTATATGCCAGGATTTTCACTGGTACTGTAGCATCTGGATTAGTGAGTTTATCCAACTGGTTTTGTAGTGTAATAGAAGCGTTGTATGTACGGAAACATTTTGCAGTCAATCCAGGCATCAATTCTTTCAAATGTTCATTCAGAGATTGTGTTTTTAGTCTGTCAAAGAGGTCATCACTGCTTTTTTTGTTTTCCATGAATAATTCAAGATTTTTGTATACACGTTTTTCGACAGGTACTTTGTTGTAGTATCTGATAGAATCTTTACCAAGGAAGTCAAACACAACTACATATTCCTTTCCATCCTTCTCTTTGAATAGTTGGATGTGTTCCATTCTCAACGAGCAGCAGCCCACTGTGTCGGCTTGGTCGTCGTCCTTCTCGTTGCCGGCTCTCAGCGCGAGGCGATCTATGAAGTAAAGAGCGACAGCGCGCTGCCGAACCCGCATCTCCTTCGCCTTCCAATCCGAGCGGTAAGTATCTCTGATTTTATCAATGCACTTGTGAAGTTTTCTAGCAGTTTCATATTTCTGCCAATCCTTTTCACCTTTCAACTTAGAACTAGGATTCAACATGACATACTTAGAATTCCCTTGAACATTTTCTGTCCACGAGGCCAGCCATGTTACAGTGTTGTCATGTCTGACTTCTTTCCACTTGTGGCCAGCTGGGGGTTTAGGAATTTTACTATCTTTAGAGCAGTTGATCAAAACATCTTCTGGCATCACCCGTTTCTTCAACATACCCATCTTGGGATGTTCACCTCTACCTCTGAATAGGCCAGGTGGTTCTATTCTGAAGTTACCAATTTTTTCTTTGTGACCATCAATTACACAGAACCCATATTCTTTTTGAATCTCCTCATTCGCCTTTAAGGTAGCCGTCTCTTCCTTTGAACGATTTTTATTATTTTCAGAAACACTAGCAAAATAAGCAGCCATTTCTTTGAAGTCGCATTTAGAGAGGTCTTTTATGAGTTTGGTTTCTTCATGAGACATTACTTTACGCCAGTCTGTCATAAAGTTTGTATTAAATGCCGATTTCGTAGTGTAGTCATGGTCCAACATTCTTGCATAGAAACCTGCAACCT
This sequence comes from Eupithecia exiguata, assembly GCA_947086465.1. NCBI lineage: Eukaryota > Metazoa > Arthropoda > Insecta > Lepidoptera > Geometridae > Eupithecia > Eupithecia exiguata. The sequence continues at coordinate 10,621,928 of OX352229.1, forward strand.
CTTCTGCATCTTGTGAGAGACGGACATCTTTTTCATTGTAATAAAATCGAACATTGGAAGGTAGAGGTTCGTAATCTGGAGCGAATAGAGGACCTTTGTGCTCCAAAAACTTCCATTTGGTACCATCATCTTTCTTTTCTTCTTGCCACCTAAAACAAGAGTAGGGGAAATGTAGGTAATCGGGATCACTTAAGCGGGAATTGAAATAGAAGCAATATTATAAAAGAACCATTTCTTGTTTTCTGCCTTTATCAAACTTTAGTTATTTATCTATGAATTCAGATCTAGTTCTTTCACGAAAGTTTTTTTCTAAAAAATATAATCAAAAAATGAATAATACCCTTAAATGGCAAATAAGGTTTTGAATCGCCTTTCAAATGCTATGAATGACCATTATCTACATACCACAAGCATTGTAAAATAAAACGTCAAGTGGGAGCTGGACTTGCGCATCTAATAGAACGCGTAGGCAAGGAGACCCACTTTCACCAAACATTTTCATTACGGTGTTGGAAAGCGTATTCAGGAGACTGAACTGGAGTCAACTGGGAATAAAGATTGATGGAAAATACCTCACACCTACACGGTTCGCAGACGACCTAATTTTACTGTCAGAGGAGGCGACTGAACTAGAATTTATGGTAGAAATCTTAAGTAAACAGAGCAACGACATATGATTAGAAGCAAATAAAGAAAAATCTAAGATTATGACAAATAGAGAAAAAATACCAATTAGGTACAGTCTGATCTTATATCTCGGGCATCTGATCTCATTTAAATCCTGCACAGAAAAATAAATAGACGAATTAAAAATACTTGGGGTAAGGTACTGGGGCTTGAAAGACATTGTTAAAGGAACATTACCTCTCCGCCTAAAAACCAAGGCCATGAATATTTGTCTCATGCCGTGCCTAACCTATACCTGTCAAATACGGTCTCTAACAAAAACTGGAGCGAAAAGCTTAAAATATGCCAACGAGGAATGCAGCAACTTTACTGGTAATAAGAGGAAAGACAGGATAAGGAACGATGACATCAGGAAGAAAACCAAAGCAAAAGACGTTATGCAGCGAATTTTAGGTCTCAAGAGGAAATGGGCGGGCCACATACAGAGAGAGACAACCGTTGGAGTCAAACTATCACAAATTGGTCACTCCGAGGAGTGAATCTCTCGGGACCCCTCCCGAGACCACCCAGACGATGGAACGATGACCTAAGAAAAGTAGCTGGAAATCTTTGGCATAGAACTGCAAAGCGAAGTGGAAAAACTTAGAGGAGGCTTTTAGCGCCCTAGGCGGGCCATACACAGAACTAGATCATCATCATCGTCAGCCTATATTAGTCCACTGCTGGACATAGGCCTCCCCTAATGAGCGCCCTAGCGCCCTGTCTTGAACAGAACTAGATAATATAGATTAAAACAAGATAGTCAAAGTTAATTTTATTTATTAGATTAATTTAAGAAGTTTGTGTTATTAGGATTTTACTTCTCATTGTATTGTGTATTAGGATAATAAAGCTGTTTTTATTTTATTTTTATTTATTCGTAATCTATCGAGTTACCTAGTTAAAAACGATAACCATGAGTAATTAGTAGTTATGAATAATTAATAATTAGTTAGTGTTCAACGCTGTGAATGTGCGTCAGGAAAAAAAATTGTGCATGTCCCCGTTTTGGAATAAAACGCAAAATACGTTTTCTGCTGGGGTAACGTTCTTCCAGCAGGAAGATTCTAAACGAATGGCCCTAGACAAAATTGACTTATATGGGCAGATAGCTTACATTTGTGTATGAATGTGCGTCTAAAAATAAAATTTGTGTCTTAAGGTTTTTGAGATATTCAATTTCCTGCTGGGGTAACGTTTTGCAAAATCTTGTTTCTCGGAAACTATTGAATGTGCATCTACAAAATATACCTACACTAGTAGCTTTTGATTAGTGCTTATTTGTGAAACAGTAAAATTTACAAAAATATATAGGTACAGTTTTTACGTAATCCAGTTTGATTTTTAACCTTAAAAAAAATCTAGCTCTTTAATGGACAGACATACAGGTTTATTGTAAACGGTGTTCGGTTCCTGCTGTTATTCTCTGTAACCATATAAAGTTACAAGAAGATACATCTACGCGTTTTTGAATAATATCGATTAAGACCCAAGGGATAATTAACTTTGACGTCAAAATGCAAGAAACTTATTCAACCTAAGATTGTTGGTATAAACAAAATAATTAGTGTGATTAATAACTTGGGAACTTCTGGGCGGTTTGTCAGCGGAATGCTGGAGCCTCTGAGCGGCTCCTCCAGCGGATGCTGGGAACTTCTTGGCAGCTCGTCAGCGGGTGCTGGAACTTCAGGTCTGCTCATCAGCGGGTGCTTGCTGGTACTTCTGGTCAGCTCATCAGCGGGTACCTACTGGTACTTAGGATTCCGCAGGGTCTTCGTAGAGAGGGGAGGAGTAGTACCTAATACTCGACTCAGATCTTCTTTCCAATTGATTTATTTTACCAACATGTACAGTATTTATACTTAATCTAGTTACATGTGTGCTATTGATGTAGCGTCGACGCAGCAGTATTTTGCAGTGTCGGTCGTCGGCGCTCTATTGTTTTTTGGACTCTAGTTTTGCCGTTGACTTGGCTTGTCTTTAATTAATTTATCATAAACGTTTTTATTATGAAAAGTAGCCAATTCTTAGGTAAAGATAATTTAGTCATAATTTTGACGACCTCTGTGGCGCGGTGGACGAAGGCCCGCCTGCGACGCAAGAGGTTGCGGGTTCGATTCCCGCCTCGGGACAAATGTGTGTACGATCTGCAGAAATTTGTTCAGGGTGTTCTGGTCGTATTCTATGTATAAAAAAAAATCTATTAAGTAGGTATTGTATTCTATTAAGTACCTATATCAATCAGTTATCTAGTACCCATAACACACAAGCTCTGCTTAGCTTGGGGCTTGATAATGCTGTGTGATTTGTCCTGCATTATTTATTTAATTTATATTATAATGTAATGTAATTTAGTCGCAGGCAGACCTTCGCCCACCGCGCCACATCGATCGTCAATTTATTAATATCTGGCGTAGCGCAACAGCATTGCCACACCTGTAGATTGTTTGTTGCTATTAGCTCAAATGTAAATAACCTACTAGTTCTAATTTGTTTCCATTTTTTATTATTATTGTGTATAGTATGGCCTCATCAATTTTAATAGAGATACGGTTACTTTCGTATTTACTTATTGATGATAATTTTAAAGTTTATTGGATTTTCACTTTATGGCTTCCGATTAAAACTGTATTTCAGGCTATGATGAACTCGGCACCATAGGATACTCGGATGGTTGTAGGTATCTGCCAGATCAGAAGGTATGGGAGATACAGATTTCTTTAGACACAGTGAAGATGATTCGTGATTTTGTTCGATATTTTCTAATCAAATGAGAATATAATAAAACTATTTAACTCTAGTGTCAATGTTTTATTTGGATAATCTCATTTCACAATTTTCAAGATACATATAGTAAAAATTTACTATTTACAAGACACGCACACTTTCTTTTTATTTAAATAAGTATATAATACGAATTTTAACTAACATTGTACCTTTGTAACATTGACGACGGCTTCTGCCAAAATTTTGATCTTATTTTACAAAAATAAAATAGATAACTTACTTACATTCTTTACAATTACAACATAGGTACCTACTGCACAATCGCACAACTTACAGTCATTTTAGTGTAAAAATAATGTATTTCTTAGCCTGATTTAAGAGTGCAGTTGGGAGTTCTCATGAGTACACAAATATGAAATAGTATGTGGAGCCTTGCATTATTTACATTGTCTATTATCAGTAGACTAAAACATTTGCATTAGATAAATTCTTCTCTGGCATTTCATTTATGTATTAGGTACTGATAGCCTATTTTCAAATTTTTGTGAAGAACTACAGGTAAGGTATCTGCATTTGTAACGTTTTCCAAACGGAACAGGATATTTTAACATACAAAACAATAAGCTCCATCTCGTCCACGCGCCCGTCACGTATACTTAACTACCTGTGTTGTATGTAACGATGTTTATAAATCCTCCCATTCGTTCCGGGGCACGATCCATATGCAAACACATTATATTATAATACATTGAAAAAAAAAATAGACACTGAACTGGGCACAAAATTTACACCACGAAACATCTTATTCTACAGCTGTCTAGTACTACAATTCTACTAACTGATAAAACTAAGAGTTATTCAGAACTATTAATTATTCTTAACCAAATAAATTAGAATCAGACTTCTAATTCATGCGAGACCTGATCACCTAAGATTACCATTTTCAAGTCAACATTTTTCTTTAGAACAAATAAATATCACTACAAATTTAACTACCTAAGTCAGTAATTCAAACTGTATAACATACTACAAATTTATTGTGTATGGATGTGGAACTCCTTAAAATGTATAATGCATAATATTGTAAAAAAAGATAGCTTCTGCTAACACATGGACTTTTAGAAGATATATTCAGGGCCGGCCATGTCGATAGCCCAGCGGAATTTGTCGCGTTGAGTTTTGTTGTAAATTTTTTCAATGGGCACGCCATGTTTCTTGCACCTGTAAATAACGAAAACAGTCACAACACGTTTGCATAATCTTAACGCTCAGTGCCACCGACGCACACGGTGATGTAGAACAGCTTGTTGCGAAGCTTGGAAGTGAACATGTTTATGTCATATAAGAATGCTTCTGTAAAAACCAAACTTACCATGCAACTGAGATCCTGGGATCGAGATAATTGAGTTTTGAGGTGCCCAATGCAATAGTTTTATTCTCATCACGGTCTGTTTCTTGCAGCTCTAATTTTTTCAGTGCTTCCCTTAGTTTTTCTAATGCTTTTTTTTTCTTATCTGCATTAAGTTTTTCTTTGACGGAGCCGCGTTTGGCAGCCCTTGTAGCATCGCGTAATTCTTCCTCTGCCTCATCAATTTGATTGCGTTTGGCTTGAATTTTCTCTTTTAGAGCTTCCATGGACTTATCATGACCTGTATAAAATATTGGTTCATGTTTAGATTTGGCATAGCATACCTAGGCATACTTAGAATGGCAAAAAAAAATACGTCAACTAGTGAAGAAGTATAAATGTTTGATTATTACCTTTAGGAACGGCGCGTTGATGGTTGCACAAAACGGCTACTGCTCGATTTGCACGATTATATGCGAGAATTTTCTCTGGTACTGTAGCATCTGGATCAGTAAGTTCATCCAACTGGTTTTGTAGTGTAATAGAAGCGTTGTATGTACGGAAACATTTTGCAGTCAATCCAGGCATCAATTCTTTCAAATGTTCATTCAGAGTTTGTGTGTTTAGTCTGTCAAAGAGGTCATCACTGCCTTTCTTGCTCTCCATGAATAATTCAAGATTTTTGTATACACGTTTTTCAACAGGTACTTCGTTGTAGTATCTGATAGAATCTTTACCAAGGAAGTCAAACACAACTACATATTCCTTTCCATCCTTCTCTTTGAATAGTTGGATGTGTTCCATTCTCAACGAGCAGCAGCCCACTGTGTCGGCTTGGTCGTCGTCCTTCTCGTTGCCGGCTCTCAGCGCGAGGCGATCTATGAAGTAAAGAGCGACAGCGCGCTGCCGAACCCGCATCTCCTTCGCCTTCCAATCCGAGCGGTAAGTATCTCTGATTTTATCAATGCACTTGTGAAGTTTTCTAGCAGTTTCATATTTCTGCCAATCCTTTTCACCTTTCAACTTAGAACTAGGATTCAACATCACATACTTAGAATTCCCTTGAACATTTTCTGTCCACGAGGCCAGCCATGTTACAGTGTTGTCATGTCTGACTTCTTTCCACTTGTGGCCAGCTGGGGGTTTAGGAATTTTACTATCTTTAGAGCAGTTGATCAAAACATCTTCTGGCATCACTCGTTTCTTCAACATACCCATCTTGGGATGTTCACCTCTACCTCTGAATAGTCCAGGTGGTTCTATTCTGAAGTTACCAATTTTTTCTTTGTGACCATCAATTACACAGAACCCATATTCTTTTTGAATCTCCTCATTCTTCGCCTTTAAGGCAGCCTTCTCTTCTTTTGAACGATTTTTATTCTTTTCAGAAACACTCGCAAAATAAGCAGCCATTTCTTTGAAGTTGCATTTAGAGAGGTCTTTTATGAGTTTGGTTTCTTCATGAGACATTACTTTACGCCAGTCTGTCATAAAGTTTGTATTAAATGCCGATTTCGTAGTGTAGTCATGGTCCAACATTCTTGCATAGAAACCTGCAACCTCTTCTGCATCTTGTGAGAGACGGACATCTTTTCCATTGTAATAAAATCGAACATTGGAAGGTAGAGGTTCGTAATCTGGAGCGAATAGAGGACCTTTGTGCTCCAAAAACTTCCATTTAGTACCATCATCTTTCTTTTCTTCTTCCCACCTAAAACAAAGGTAACAACTGTAGTTAGAACAACCACAAACATAGTTTACAAAGAATTTATGCAAAACTCATTAAATATGTAACAACTGAAATACCAACACACTTTGTCCTTTTCAAGCGTAATTGTCGAATTAATAATTGGTTGGAATCACTTTTTCTAAGGAAAATATTAAATTCACGTGAAATTGCACATACAACTCTTGTCAACATTGTTATTTTCGAACATAACCTCAAATGCTTCTATTCTTACTTCACATGGATGGCAGCAACTCTAACGCCATCTAGTTTGTTCATCCCGTAATACGAAACCCAATGTTAGTTCTACCCTGGCTCTTGTGTCATGCCACTTGTTTGGCTTTTAATAATATTTTTAAAGATTTTAATACATGCTTCATATTTAGTTAAATACAATATTGGTTGAACGTTAAAAGTATGATGGTTGACTAAATATCTGTTATCACCACATTTTATCACATAGGCATAGTAAGCTTCAAAGAAAAGTAATCCACCTTGTTTTAAAACATTAACCTAGGTGTACCCATTTCTCCGACTCTTACAGTACCTACCTACCAGAACTTGAAGTTCATAAATACCTGGATCTATCCGTCCATCCAAGTACAACGGACTGTTAGTATGAGTCAAAATAAATGTCGAAATAACATATCTACTTACCATTTCCATACTTCCCCTTCCTCATCTTCCTTTTTCTTGCGTTTGGTAGGGCTGGGACCATCCTCTGGTTCAGATTTTACTCTAGAACTTTTCTTTTCAACTTTTTTTTTTTTTTTAGGTTTTACATCTTCCTCTTCATCATAGTCGTCGTAATCTGGTTCTGTGGACCACATAACAAAAATGGGTCTATAATAGAGCAATTTATTATTGTTAATAGCAGTAGAGTAGGTTTTATTTAGTTATCAGAAACTTAAATGTATTTGAAGTGCTTCTATTATGCACAGGCTTTTAAATAAGGCAAAACATTACCTTTTTTGACTTTTTTTTCTTTCTTGGGTTTTTTACGCTTTGTCAAGGGAATGTCTTCTTCACTCTCACTTGCTCCACGTCGCCGTTTTCGCTCCAACTGTGGAAACAATAACAGATTATCATCATAAGAATCACTATGAAATTAAGTACTAGCTTCTGCCCACTGCTTCATACACGCTTTTCCGGGATAAATGTAGCCTATTTCTTTCTCCGGGATACAATCTACCCACTTACAAAATTTCATTGAGATCTGTAAAGCTGTTTACGTGTGAAATGCTAACAGACAGACAGAGTTACTTTCTTTATTATAATATTAGTAGGTATGGATCCCTTATGTCTAGGCAAGGTTAAGCAAATAATAACAATATAAAAGAAAGCTAGAATTAAACCTTTTGAATGAAAAGAAGTAAAATCTTACTAAGGGAACATCTTCTTCACTTTCATCATCGGGTGGTAACTCTGATAGAGGATCATCTTTGAATTGAGACATAGAATAATCACAGGAAGATTGAGTGGTGTTAACTGCCACAAATCCATCTTCACTTTCTTCTTTGATTTCCTGTTTCATGTAGCTCTCATCAATCTGTTGATACATAAACAAACAATTAAAACATTTATTGCTCAACAATATTATTTATTTATTTATCAGACCTTAGACCTAGGTTTGGGATGGGCTGCAGCTTGAGTTAGGCTTGCAAAAACCTGAATTACAAGACAATACTGTGGGAACAATACATGTTTCATTTACATTTCATTGGAACTAGTCATATGAACAAACTTGAGGATAAAATACACTCATATATTTAATCAGAACAGAACCTATTTTAAACTTACAATACAATATACATAATGCTTACTTGTAGACAGTCTTCTTTTGCAGAGTCTTGGGAATCTGATTCAGATTTGAATGTTTCATGTTTCTCCTTTTTGACACTGCTGCTGGAGGAACTCTTTTCTTTATCTCTGCTCTTACTACTTGAGCTGAAAAGAAAACAAATTATTGAATAAAAGGTTTAGAATTGACAAAACATTCACAATTTGATAGTTCAGAGTGAGCTTATGCTAACCTGCTGTGTTTATCTTTAGAACTGGATGAGTGTTTGTCTTTATCACTCCGACTTTTATCTTTATCTCGATCACTCCTATGCCTGTCCTTATCCTTTTCTCGGTCCCTAGACTTGTGTTCTTTATCTTTTGATTTTTCCTTATCCTTGTCTCTTGATGATGATGATGAAGATTTATGATCATCGCCACTCTTATGTCTATCTTTATCTTTGTCACTTCTCTCCCTGTCTCTGTGTTTGTCTTTGTCACTGCGATGCTTGTCCTTGTCACTGCGATCTTTGTCCTTTTCACTGCGATGCTTGTCTTTATCACTGCGCTCCTTGTCTTTACTAGATGATTTGTGAGAGCTACTGCTGCTATGATGTTTACTGCTCGAGTGCCTGTCCTTATCTTTATCCCTGAAAAAAGTGTAACATGCACAGGGTACAGGTAGGTTTAATTAAACACCAACTTTAGAATTTTCTGGAAAACTAACCTGCTACTGCTATGCTTGGAGCTTTTGTGATCGCGGTCTTTGTCGCGGTGCTTATCTTTGCTAGACGACTTGTGGCTAGATTTGAGCTTGTCAGAACTGTAGCCGTTCTGTACTCCGTTCACGTGTTCTTTTTTATTACCATTAACTTTACCCTGTGAAATAAAATGTGACGTTTATAAAATTGGTACGATGTGTCGATTTATAAAAACGAAAATGACTTAATAAAAAACCAAGAAACTTTCGTTTACTACTTAAAATTGATGCCAATTATTATTCTATCACGGCATTCGAAACCGACGCTTCACTTCAATTCAACTCCAAGTCTTTTGTAGACGCCATATTGGGACTTAGAAAATTTTCGCTTCGTGGGAGCTCTGTTCACTAGTAAATACGAATTTGTGGATCTATTTGGTATAAAATGAAAGATTCTAACGAAAGGTAATGCTAAAACCATCCAATTTTCAATACTTACAGCTTCACCATCGTTATCACTGGCTGGATTTTCGACACTCATTTTGCCCACGTATTAGACGTTTGCTCAAGAGTGAAATTGTCTACATGAGCGGCGGCTGTAGAAAACTTTGCAAAACTGAATCGGTCGAACGAACTACGAACAACGAGCGAATGGACTAGGTACCTATACTTACGTATTGAAGATTTGGAAAGAGACTTTTTTGTACTAAATAGTAAAGGTGCAGCAGAAACTCAAAGTCAAAAGACGAATGTGCTGCGCATGCGCCATTCCTTAACCATTTGTACCTATTTTCACATTGTTGGGTCAATGCTCGCTTTTGTGCGAACTTCATTCATTGAATTGAATAATTTGGTGATGCCCTGGCAATAAAAAAAAAATTGTTTTTTGTATAAAAAAAAATGGATTATGCACCATTTATCTCAAGCGGGGCGCGGGCAACGGCGCGGCGCGGCGGCGACAAACGACGACGCGATGGACAGACGGGGTGGCGGCATGCGGCATTCGAACTTAGAGATTCCTAAAGATATGTGTTCGAAGGGCGGCACCGCACGTAACTTTGTTTGTGACAAAATGTCGACTTATATTCATGGTTCATTGCGCGCTTAAATTTTTTTTCTTCCAACAGCGGCAAGTCCCACATTTATTTTTTAGACCCTCAGAAAACCCCTCCATGTTATAACTTTTTTCGTTTGAATTATGCAATGAAAAAAGAGATCCCCTTCGATGGAATGAGGGGTTTTCGTTTTGCATTAAAAAAAAGCTAGTTCTAAATATCTCGATAGATGGCAGTGCGTCAACTGGTGATTAAGGAATGTCTATGTCAAATGAAGGGAAACAAACTTTTTCTGAGTGCTGCCAATTACGCAGCATTTGAAAAAACAAGTTTATTTGCCAGTTTTTTCATTGTTTATACCTCGGTATAACACAACATAAACAATGAAAAAACTGGCACGATGGTCGAGACAGAGAAACATTCATTCTATCTGATTTCTTCTCAGGCTACAAGCAAATTTTTATCCCTCTGGTGTGAATGAGATGGGTACATTCACTACCCATAGTGCTTTGTTCCTTTATGCGATCGACCGATTATCATTTTGACGTTTTCTTTCATGTGACATTAACATACCATAGTAACCTTAGAGTATACCTAGAGATGGCATACCTACGAAAAAAACGTGTATACCTAAACTTACCTAGAAACTAAAATGGCTCCTTTCCGTAGTGCTGCCCTTTTGTACCTCGATATTTTTATCGAAACAAGTATTTTTGTGACGATATTTTAGCAGTTTCGTAGTGATTTTATTGTTTTCACCACGATTATGAAACAGAATTCTATAATCATATAGTCATAGAATGCTTTAATTAGAGATACAAAGTATGTGAATGCACGTACCCAACTATGGCTCGACCGCGCTCATGAGACGCAACCACTGAGAAGTTAAGAAAATGAGCTATTATAACAATGGTAATTTTTTCATGTATTTTCCGAGTCAAGACTCTTGCGTTTAGACACGTGCCAGACCTCCTTAGAATTAAAGATCAAAGTTCACCAAACCAGTTTATTGAACAGTCTGCAGTTAGCTCATTTGTTTCAATTGTAGGTAAATACTAGTTCTAATTTGTTTATACTATTTGATTCAAATTGTCTTTGTTAATAAACGTTGTGTTCATTTAAGAAAAAAAGGTACCTACTGAAATGAAACAACAAGCTACTTAATTGCAAAATATATTGTTTGTATGCAACAGTGATTTGTGAGATAGTATATTTATATTTGTATAACAATATGTATCAAAGTTCACCAAACCAGTTTATTGAACAGTCTGCAGTTAGCTCATTTGTTTCAATTGTAGGTAAATACTAGTTCTAATTTGTTTATACTATTTGATTCAAATTTTCTTTGTTAATAAACGTTGTGTTCATTTAAGAAAAAAAGGTACCTACTGAAATGAAACAACAAGCTACTTAATTGCAAAATATATTGTTTGTATGCAACAGTGATTTGTGAGATAGTATATTTATATTTGTATAACAATATGGGTATCTTTTTGTGATTTATATTATCATTATAATATAAATCACAATAAGATAGACACCACATTTTATAAGCAGTTCAACAAGTCTCATTCATTTATTATATTATATCACAAATTTAACACAGACTCCTACATTTTTAATTAAACAAGCAATGTAATCCGTCTTATTCATTTACAGTATAAATCAAAAATTTAACACAGACGCCACCTGTATTTTCGATTGTAGAAGCAATGCAACAGTCTCATTCATTTACACATTTGCAATATACCTACCTAATTCAAAAATTCAACTAATACTACACCTAAATTTTCAATTTTACAAGTACCTAATGTAATCAGTCTCATTCATTTACAGTATAAATCTCAAATTTACATTATTTCTATTAAAGTACTGGATCGCGCTGGCACTAGTGGCTGAAACAAACATGAAGAATAAATTTATAATGCATCATTATTTGTCAGCCTACAATTATAGACTCTAGAAAGGTACTGAGTAGTTCAACTATGAAAAAAAATCTAAAATCTTAAAGAAATTCTAAAAAAAAAGGTGGGCGAAGGTCTGCCTGCGTTGCAGGCAGAACTTCGCCCACCGTGCCACATCGTTTGCGAAATAACTTTATTTTGCATGGAAATAATTTGCTAAGGGAGGATTTATGGAAATGTACATTTTAGAGGGGATTTGAAGTATTTAATATTACTTTGGGTCAGATTTATTTACTTAAAACTTAATATTCATTAATATCAAAATTTAAGCCCTTTGGAAAATAATAAAGGTAGTCAAGTTAATGCATATATGCATTACTTCGCAATAGAAGTTTGTGGGAGTAAGGTCAAGTAAAATACTTACTAAAAAGATTCGTGACGGTACGGCATCCTCTCGCAGTCTTGTTATTTAAAGTTCGATTGAAGCAAGTTTCTTCAAAATGAAGAGAACGAACGAAAATATCTTTCGTACCAAACTTCAAATTTTCTACTCCAATTGAGTCCAGTCACTTTTTCTTTTACCGTAATTTTCGGGTAACCTAGAACGTAAAAAACCAGTTGAAAATTAATACACTACAATTTACACTTGAAAACATCGATACCTATGAAAAATGCCTTGAAGGACAACACTATCGCCAAACAAACAGTTTCATGTTTTCTTTAATTACACTTAAAACTTACAAAAATAAGCTACATTCGGTATGAATTTTATGTAAACTATTCCTATGAAAGCCAACACATAAGGTATTTATTGTATTATTTGGTAATTTAGCAAAATAAGAATACGTACCGGTGTAATGTTATGTTTGGACGATTTTCACTTGTTTTTAAGCCGCAACCTACCAAACTGCTGTTTGGCATCTTCCTATTAGCTTTCTTTCGCTTACTATATAAGTATTCACATGAAAAAGTCCCGAACTCAAATAATTTTAGCATTTTTACTGTAAATGCAACTCTCGTTGATAGTTTACATACCTGAAAGTTAAATGGCGAACCGGCCTCAATCATGCTTTGCTATGACGTCACGTTTCAATGTTGCCAAAAATAGGTTTCGCACATTATATTGATGTCTCTTTTTACATTGGTTATTGTAGGTAAGATAAAACGAGATAGCTATAAGTTTATGAGTACAATATCGATTTAGATCATATTTGTATAACCGAAAGTTCCTATAGAACAATACGCCGTCTCTATATACCTATACTCTAAGATAGTAACCAGTTGAAGCCCTGCCATTTATCGAGATACATGGACCTAATTTTTTTCTTTTTAAAAATGCAAAACGAAAACCTCTCATTATGCTAAATACCAATGAGGTACCTATATTTAAGCAGCCCTATGAACAGTAATTAATTACTAATAATCAATTAAATAATAATTACTTTTTTGTACTAACAATGTTGGCACCATAGAGTTATTTATTATAGTACTATTCTAGCCATATTATGCTTATTAGAATTATTTTAAAACATAGTTTTCGAGTCTTGTCTGTACGGAAATCTATGAAACTATAAATTTTGAACCTTTTTTGAAGTCAAACGAGCTTGTACTTACGATTGGAATGACAAATTCGGCCGTTCACCATCACTTTTACATCCATAAACACTGCACCGCACCATCGTTGCTTCAGATATCGTTGAGAGACGCGCAGAGTCACTTTCACACATTTAATTAGCAGAAAATATCAATATGTCGAAAACAACAAATACTATGTGATGTGCCCGGCATGTTTGTTTAGCTCTTTTTATTTAGCTATAATCTTCGATCAAAAATTTCCGGCTTTGCCGGCCCGCGAACTAGGTACTTATTTTTGATCGAAGGCTTTAATGAAAAAACTGGCACGAGACAGAGAAACTTTCATTCTATCTGATTTCTTCTCAGGCTACAAGTATATTTTTATCTCTCTCTCGTGTGAAGGAAATGGGTATATGCAACACCTCTCTAGTGCATTGTTCCTCTAAGTAATAAAGTAATAATAACTCTACGTTCTTACTCTTATGTTTGTAATACAGGAAAGTGGCAACACAACACTGCCAGCCTGTACAAACAAATAATCTTTTCAGTCACAGATTATAACGTAAACGTACATAATATAGCGTAGTGTATTCTCTTTGTCACACATAGTCAGAGATTTTCAGTTCAGCTATAACCAGTGATGCCAGATCTACTGATTTAGCAGTAGATCTACCTGCTTTTTGAACCGTCTACTGATCTACTGATTTTTTGCTCAAATTTTGTGAAATCTATCTGCTTTTTCCGAGCATCAATAGCAAGTGACTCCATGTCTTTATTTTAGCTCACGTGACAAGTTGCCAATGTTTCACAAACTTCACAAAACTGAAGCAGATGAATGAAACTGAAGAGTTTGTTTTGTTCGTTCCTTCGTTTCTTCCTTCCGGCTTCCACTTTCTTTTTGTCTGTCTTGGTCTGTCTGTTCATTGTTTTCGATTGATTGATCGGTCCGTTCGTTCGTTCGACAAACTTTTGCAAAATGCAAACTGAGTGAGACTGTTTATCCAGTAATTACTCTACTATGCACTACATAATATATGTCCAAAACCACAAATCAAAGTTCGATCAGACTGAAAAGAACTGAGCAAAGCACAGCCAACTGGCCGCTTTCCACAAAGCTAAACAGTTTGGGCATGTGGGCAAAGAAAACGCTTCCTAAATTTCAAAAAAACGGGTGTAGCTTTGTTGTATGTTTTTTTGCATGAAAATACTCGTAAAACACAATACTTAGGTACTAATTTATAACATATTAAAATCTACCTGCTTTTTTTCCCAATCTACTGCTTTTTTACCAAAATTTCTACTGCTTTTTCCAGATTCCATCTGGCAGCACTGGCTATAACGTAGTGGTTTTAATCTCTTTGAGTTCAGCAAAATTTGAACATTTGGAACTATATAGAAATCAATGCTTATCATTGTCAGTGTTGCCAGAAGGTTAGATTTCTTACATTTTTCGTAACTTTTGACCCTCTCGCGTAACATGTAAGTAATTTTTATATTTATGGCAATTTTCGTTACTTTTGAGAACATCGAGCGAGATTTATAATACTAGATTCTTATTGCAAACAGTTTACGAACGCAGCCAAATGCAACGAACCTAAAACAGGTGCGTCAAAAACAGTAGGTACCTATTTCATTTCAAGCATTGAACCATGACTACAAGTTAGTTCAGTGTAAAACTAACAGATGAATGACCTCGTAGTTTTGGTTCAAACGCTCGTTTCCCCATGGCCTCAATCTTGATCCTAAGATTGCCATAGCAAAAAAATTTACCAAAACTAGCAACACTGTTTTTTCGCGGCTCGCTCCGCTCGCCAATAACAAGGATTTTCCCCGACGTGTATTACCAGCTACGGCCCTGCATAAGATTAAATACACCATTACACATCATACATTCCTTTATATTTCGCCATTTTGCTGACATCAATTTGCTTCCAACTCCAAAAACGTAAACTCCTCCGCTCGTTTTAGTCACTTTAGTTGCTCTGATCCTATGATTTGTGGACATGGCTACGAGTGGAAGGATATTTAGGTTTCGGGTTTCGCCAAGCGGACGTAAAAAAAAAAATGTAACTTTTGCAGCAGAAATGTAACATTTCAGGACACGAAACGTAACTTATGACTCAGGGGCCCTGGCAACACTGATCATTGTACCTACCATACGCTATATAGTTTGTGTACCTACCGTAAGACTAGCTAATTCGGCATATTTTACTGTTTGTTCAATAGGCTTTTGAATTCACGAATACTTAGATCATAATCCACCTTTTCCTTTAAAAAATGCTAGAAAAATCTAACTGGTAGGTATACAAATCAGGTTTGAAGGTTAAAAAATGTCTACTGGCACCGGTGAAGCATCTTCTTCGGAGATAAGCTCTGATAGAACGGAAACCAAAGTTGGAATGGAAAGACGCGCCAGTGACTTCCAAGATAATGAAGATATTTCTGCGAATAAACATAATAAAACAGAGGAGCACAGTAGTGTTGTCGCAGCCCATTACAATCATCTTGAGGAGAAAGGCCTTGAAGAGCGTTACAATTCGCCAATTTTCTACCTGAGAAATTTCAATAACTGGGTCAAAAGTGTGCTTATTCAAGAATATACCGATAAAATCCGTGATAAAGACTATGGAAGACGTATTAGAGTCCTTGATATTTGCTGTGGAAAAGGAGGTGACATAAGCAAATGGCAAAAAGCAAGGATAGATCGTGTTATTTTTGCTGATATAGCCGAAGTGTCTGTACAGCAGTGCGAGAAACGATATGAAGAACTACACAAACGCTGTGGTGGTCGCCTCTTTGCTGCAGAGTTTATTGCGGCGGACTGTACTAAAGATACTCTCAGAGATAAGTATACAGATCCTTCTATTAACTTCGACTTAGTAAGCTGCCAGTTTGGTTTTCATTACTGTTTTGAAAGCTTAACGCAAGCAAGACGCATGCTTACAAATATTTCAGAATGCCTTAAACCTGGTGGTCACTTTTTTGGTACATTACCAGATGCTAATGAAATAGTATCTCGTGCTCAAAAATCCTCTGATTGGTCTTTTGGAAACAGGATCTTTAATATAAAACTACTATTTGACCCAAAAAATGGGTATCCCATATTTGGAGGAAAATATGACTTCAATCTGGAAGGTGTAGTTAACTGTCCGGAGTTTTTAGTTAACTTTGATGTGCTGGAAAAGTTGGCTTTAAATTATGGCTTAGAGCTGGTTTACAAAGCAAGGTTTTCAGAGTTCTACAAAGACCATTCAGGTAAATACAAACAACTGCTCCAAAGGATCAAATGCTTTGAAAGCTATCCAGCCCCTCCTGGAAAGAAGCTTATGGGTGATGAATCAGAATATGAACATGCTAAACTGTTCTGGGACGGCAAACAGGATAAGACTGAACATGATCGAATTGGTACTATGAGCCAATGTGAATGGGAAGTAGCAAGTAAGTAAACTAGACTCTAAAAAGTTATTCCTTATGAATACATGCTTACATGTGTTTGTACACATGTAACCTTTTACCAGCAATGATGATAGAATAATATTATATTCTTCAAACCTTGAAGTTTTGAATAGGAATGGTGTTGTGTAGATAAGCTATTCATGGTGCAAACAATTTTTTTGTATGTTTCAGCTATTTACATGGCATTTGCCTTCAAGAAGTTTAAAGGTGCCATGGATGCAAGTGGCAAGACTGTTTACACAAAACCTTAAACAAATATCAAAAAGGAAACTGTATTATACAATAAGGACTTCTATAAATGCTTACATTTTGTGCTTATTTCAGTAAATATATTTATAAGTTCACTTTATGTTACTTTGACTGCCACCAACATACATCAATAAGTAGGACAGTTCCTTGGCAGTGAACACGTTATAAAACCTTCATGTATCCTTCCCAGGATACAACTTGCTTCCTTTAGTCACAGATAAAATAATGTTCTTTAGTATACTTCGAGTTTCAAATGATGTTAAATTGAAATAGGAGGGTCTGTAAATTAGCTAAACTCGATGTAGAATGTTACGTTTTACCATAAGTAACCAAACCACTACACAAAAACTAGAACTAGGGTATAGATGCGATAACAGAGTGAATTTTTGGTTAAGTATGGTCTGTTTGTTTACTAATATTTCACATCGAGTTTGGCTAGTGTATAGATTGTGGGTGGAGTTAGTATAGTACAGAGTAACTCATCATCATCAGCCTATATTAGTCCACTGCTGGACATAGGCCTCCCCTAGTGAGCGCCATAGCGTCCTGTCTTCAGCTTGACGCATCCAGCATCTGCCAGCAATCTTTCGCAAATCGTCATCCCACCTGGTCGGAGGGCGTCCTATACTACGTTTGCCGAGTCGCGGTCTCCACTCAAGAACACGTTTACCCCAGCGGTTATCGGTTCTTCGCGAGATATGGCCGGCCCACTGCCACTTCAGCTTGCTAATCCTTTGAGCTATGTCGACAACCTTGGTTCTCTGTCGGATGTATTTGTTGCGAATTCTATCCTTCAGAGAAACTCCGAGCAAAGAGTACCTAACTATACCTACAAATAAAACTTTTTTGTTAGAAAAGCTAGGTGATGTAGTACAGTTTTATAGAAGGCATTAATGTCTATAAAAAAAAATTAAAATTCGATACTAATGTCTAACTATTACAGTTATGGCACAATAACTACTTTTGATGAGGAAATTCGTCTGTTTGTTTGAATTGAATAGGCTCCGAAACTACTAAGGCGATTTGAAAAATTCTTTCACCATTAGAATCCTAGATAATAAAACAAAAAAAGTAATAATAATATCTAAAGTCATCACCATCAGCCTATATTAGTTCACTGCTGCACATAGGCCTCCCATAATGAGCGCCATAGCGCCCTGTCTTCAGCTTGCCGCATCAAGCATCTGCCAGCAGACCAGGTCGTCCTACACTACATTTGCCGAGTCGCGGTCTCCACTCCACTCAAGAACACGTTAACTCCACCACCGGTTTTCGGTTCTTCTCGAGATATGGCCAGCGTTCAAGTAATATATTTTTATAATATAGGGTTTTTTTTTCGGCACCGACACAAAGGGTCACAAAGTTTGACGGGTGGATCTATGTATGGGTCAGTGTGTGTGTGTCTATCTGTGGGTGGTTGCGGTATCATAGCTCCCAAACCTTCGATCAAAAATAAGGAGTTCGCGGCAGAGGCGGATTAATTGTTGACAGCGCCCTAGGCAAACACCACATTGGCGCCCCTCTGTGAACGAGCCGCGGCAAAGCTCAGTATTGGGGGTGGTGTTAGTTACATAACAACGAAGTTCCTCAGTGGTTGACAAAAAAGTACCTATTGAAGGCAGGTAAAAAACTAGAAGTAATGGCGAGAGAAGCGAGCCGCAATTATTTTCATGCTTTTGGTTAGCATGATAGAGGAGGTTGTCAATTATATTCTAAGGTTATTTTCGCGAGAACTCGTAATAATACAGTGTTTTATTAGGTTGTCAATTGTCAAAGTTAGAGCCAAGACTATATGGTCTTGGCTAACCCATATGGGTTTTGGCGGGGTTAGCTAGAAAGGTAGGGAAAGAAAGATAACGGCGAGCGGAGCGAGCCGCAATTTTTTTGTGATTTTTCAAGATTAAATAAGATAGGTATGTAAACGGTGAAACGCAAAACTTTTGTGGCTATCGGTAATAAAATTATTTAGAAATTTATGGAAGCAAAAACAAAAGAAATTACGGCAACAACGGAGCGAACTAGCAAAAAGGTTCAACACTTTCCAGTGGTTTGACAGAAAATTTTCAAAGTCATTAAAATCTAGAGAACAACAGATAGAAAACAACGGCGAGCGAAGCGAACCGTAAAAAAATTCGAGTGTGGACGTGCGTACAGCACCGATATCGGTGCTGTACGCACGCACGTACCCCGCCCAGCTGCGCAGTTCACTCCTCTCTCAGAAGTCACCATATAAACCCATCAAACTATAGGGTATATCAGGGTATGATCGGACGAGGGGGAAGACCGTATGACACTAATTGTAGCCGAATTAAGCCATATTTTCTAAAGCTGACAACATTTTATGCCGACGCCCTCAAATAGAGTCGTAGAAAATGGTGGCAGCATTAGAAAATAATTGCTTAATTCGGCTACAATTAGTGTTATACGGTCTTCCCCCGCGTCCGATCATACCCCGATATACTATATTACTTTTCGCTCTAAATAGATTGTTTCAATAAGGAATTCGCGTTATGGATACTTGGGCACCGCTCGCTTTACCCTACGATCGGCGCGGATAAACAGTAATAGATAAAGATGCGGCATTAAAACACGTGCCTTTCAAAATCTCGCGAATCTATGGCAATGTGATTTTAAAACTTACAGCCAGCCTAATGCATAATGATTAAAGCGTAATTTCAAACCGGTATTTTTTTTCGACAAAAACGAGCGTTGTATCCTCATAGCGGATGTGCGCCACGCTCCCGAAAAAGCCGCCCTTAATGCAAAATACAGCCTAATGCCCACGATTGTTGGTGTCTTTTAAAACATATACCTCCTCACTATCGCCATGCCGGCGGCGGTGGCGTCGGGCATAACAAGGGCGCATGGTCTGGGTTAGGAGGCCTACGGCTGCCACCGGGGTGCATTACATGGCGCCCCCTATGTTCTTGCGCCCGTGTGCGCCGCTAAAGCCGCCTCTGACGCTCGTCAACCAACATTACACTAATCATCTGATTTTTGCTAAGTTACTTCTTTTTAAATTTTTTGTTCTGGACATAGAACAAAAATAAAAAGTTTCGACAGAATTAAATAATGATTTATATTTTGTAAGTAGGCGGATATCTGCTTACTCATATAATTAATTTTACACTTAAGTATTACCTTACATATTAATTATTTAGTAGTGTAAAATTTTCCGCGCGCGCGCCCCCTGGAACCTCGCGCCCCTAGGCACATGCCTACTTTGCCTTGGGGATGATCCGCCACTGGTTCGCGGCCTCCCCCGTAGATACCTAGAGCCTTACAAAAATGTCACTCAAAATTGGGTTCGTTTTGTTTTGACGCAGACAGTTTGCGCAGAGCCTGACAAGTTTTTTCCATACGGAACAAGAGATTGGTGGAGTCGAATTCATTTTATTTTATTTTGTAAGTAGGTAGGTACCTACCTGAGAATTATATACCTACCTACTCAGTTTATTTTCTATAATGATTAATTAACAGAATTCAGGTAAAGATAACGAATCATTTATTGATGAAACTATAAATTGGTGTCTCAACAGTAGGTATTTATACAAAAGGGTCATTTCAGACATACAATAATTTAAACTTACAATACAATTTCAGGCAGGCACTCTAGATTAAAAAGAACTGGTTCCTGTCTGCGGCTTTGCACGAGTTTTTTTTACGGGAAAAAAATAAACGTTTTATAAATTCATACTTCTGGTAGGTAGGTAAGAACCTAGTCTTTCTTTTATTAGAGAGTCTACGCAAATGAAAATTTAGGGCGGGCCAACTAATTATTTTAAAAATCATCAACTAGTAATATTAAACTTATTTTTATGAAAAATATATTAATACATACTATAAATGAAAAAAAAAATTTAGAAGAAATAGCCTCTCCATTTATCAATTTAGAACAAAATTAATATTTTAACATAGGCAAACCAAACAACAATATTTTATGCTGATTTCACAAGTATATGACTCACATCTCAATATACGGGTAAAAAGTATATATAAACTTACTGAAAATAAGAAATTCCATCCTTTTTCAGCACTTTGGACGAGTGATTCTTGCATTTTTTGTACCCATGCTTTTTGTCTGAACGCTAAAATGACACTAGTTGAAAAGCTTCCCTAACATGTCAAATGGTCTCTCTTTTGCTACTGAAGGTTGTGGCGTGCGCATTGTGAATCTAAGGGGGGCCGGCAAAGCCGGACATTTTTGATCGATGTCCCAAACGGATGGTTTTGATTGTTTATTTTGTCAAAAGCAGACTTGATCCGAGTGCTCTAAGCATGGAAAAGTCTGAGGAGAGTCAAGAGTCGGTTTAAATTTATAATTTCAATTTTTTTGTTTAAAACCTCTATCTACCAATCCGGGGCGGGGCGCTAGTGTTATAATATGGTTTGCAGCTTGACATTGCGATTAGATTATGAATGATTCATACACATCGTTGAAATAATATAGGAAACCTACATATTAATTACTACCAGCGCCTCGCGGTTTCACCCGCGTAGTTCCCGTACCCGTAGGAATTTCGGGATAAAAAGTAGCCTATGTCCTATTCCAGACTATAATCTATCTCTGTGCCAAATTTCATCCAGATCCGTTTTGCCGTTCTGGTGTGTTAAAGGAACAAACATCCACCCATCTGTCTATCCATCCATCCATCTAAACTTTCACGTTTATAATATTAGTGAGATTATTTTTTCGCCTCTTACATACATACCTAAATAGGTACCAACTTTTTTAACCGAATGAGGTGATACCTATACTCTACGACTTATACCTACCTCGTGATTGTGATGGATGAAATGAAAGTTTGGTTGTAGTGTACCTAGGTATGTAATGTTAGGGGTGTAGTAATGACAAAATACCTTGGTGTACCAATGTACCAATGGTGCGGCTCTGAAGGTAGTTGATACATTTAGATACTTGGGACACATTGTAACTGAGACTTTAAGCGATGACGCAGATGTTGAAAGGGAGCGTAGAGCGCTGGCTGTACGGGGAAACATGATCGCGCGTAGGTTCGCACGCTGCTCGAGAGAAGTGAAAGTCACTCTTTTTAAGGCCTACTGCCAGTCCTTCTACTCGAGTAGCCTCTGGCTGAACTGCACCCGACGGGCAGCCAGCGCTCTACGTGTCCAGTACAATAACATTTTCAGGATGCTGATGCGGCTGCCTCGCTTTTGCAGCGCATCTGGTATGTTCGCAGAAGCGCGCACGGGTGGCTTTCATGCGATCATTCGCAAAAAAGTCGCTTCCCTACTCCAGCGTGCGCGAGCCAGTAGCAACGGCATCCTGAAAATGATTGTTTCGCGTCTGGACTGTCCCATCCAAAATAAATGGATGAAAATATTGATGGGATCTGTCTCTATTTAAATGTGTCTCAATTTAAATGTATTTAAATTCAATTATTGTGTTATTATTTGTCTTAATTTTTTTATTATTTAATCTTATTTCTAGTTAATTTTAATTCTATTTTGTTTGGTTTTATTGTGCATTTAAGTGACATTTTATAAATTTATACTTAATTGTGTTATGGATTCTATTGTGATCTGAAATAAATGAGTTAATAATAATAATACCTAAGCTCAATATTAGATAAGTAATACTTAGGTACCTCATAAAAATATCAGAGACTTAAGCACCGAGTTACTTTTACTACGTAGATTTCACTCGTCCCTGTACGTAGTAGTTCAATGGATTTAAGTAGGTAAAAGACTAGGCACTTTTACTTTACGGGGGCGCGTATTGGGTATAGGGAGAATAGTAGACCTATGTAAAGTGGGTAAATAAACGGAGAATGGTGTGGTGAGGCACTAGGCTAGCTGAGCAGGTATCTAAGTAGGTGGGACCTGCGCGGCGCGACAGAGCGGCATCAGCCGGCGCGCTGGGGTGGAGGTAGTGCGGCGGCTGCGGGGCGGTGCGGGGCTCGCTCGGCCCGTTACGTGGAGCGCGCGGCGCGCGCGCAGCCGCGGTGCCACGACGCGGACGTGCTTCACTCAGTTCGTGCGCGAAAGTCGTTACCTTCGTCACTCCACACAGTTTCCCCACACGCGAACACCATTTCGTTCTCCCAAACAATTAGGTAAAACGGATCATTTAGCGAAGAATACCAGAGTTTGTTTGTTGTTCTGCCAGTGCAAGTGTGCGGTGCACTTGTGGTGCAACCTTGTGTAGTGAGTGGTGAGAAAAGGCGTGACGTCAGAAAAACCGGCAGTGATCCGATCATATGTTGATTTGGACGCGGATGCAGTGATGGAATGTGGCGTGTTGTTATGGTGACGTGATGGTGCAGTGCCTGAGACTACCTGGTGTGTGACCACGCCACCGCCGCAGCGCGGTTCCTCCACGGGAGCCATGCGTGGAAAAAGATGAACCAGGATGCTGAGAGCTTGGTAATATCACTTTTATATTTTCATCGCTCGCCGTATTAGATATACCTACTTCAAGTTCCATGATCATTACAACCTGTGAAAGGATCGTATTTATCAACTATGATTACAATAGTCAGAGGTCAGAACCAAGAAGCAATAAGTTCAAACTAGTCGGTAAACCTGGCTGAGAACCCCTTACTTCCATAGGACGGACACTTGCTTGAACCACTGATTGACAAAACTTTGCACAAACAAAACTAAAAATAAATTAATAACGGTATAAGAACTCAGGCAGGACAAGACAAAGCAGGATAAATGCGTGATTGAGGTCTATTTATATACCTTGCTAGACATGTCAGGTAAGGTACCCATTCAATAACGTTAATCAATGATCAATACATCTAACAAACACACACACCCCACGCACGTACCTACCATGATGAATCTCCCAAAACAGCTTCTGACGTAACTTCATAGCACTGCTCTATCGGTTGACTGGCTTTACGAAGGCATTGATTCAGAAAATTACCGTATTTGGGTTACTTTGATTACATTTCGTTTATTCATCACTCTGGATCAGGTTTCTATGTAAATAGGTAACGTGCACATGATTAAATTTGTGATAGTTGATAGTTACAATAAAAGTTATTAACACATCGCCGTCGTAACTTTGCTATTACAAAACAAAGTGATCTAGTGTCGAAAGCGCTCGTGGGACCAAAGGCTTGCTTCACGTAGGTAGTAAATATCTACTTACGATTGTATTCCATTGTGTGAGATTCCTATGAATTCTTGGATTCGTGTGCATGGGCATAGGTACTTTTGAGATACTGTGTATAAATAATCGAAGAACATAAAAAGTATTTTTGATAGCTTGCATTCATCGTTTCATTCGTTTTCATTCGTCAGTCATTTTGAATCCGAATATGCACCATTCATACCATAGCTACACGTGTGCAGTTATGCGTCGATATAGTTTTGGTCTTTAGTGGTTTTCTTGTTGTAACTTTGTTTTGTTCTCGTCTGTTATTTTATTGACTTATCAGTTGTTGTGAAAATTATCATTTACATGTATAAAAATATCTTGGATTTATCTGTAGGTACTTATCAATAGTTTAATGGAAAAATGTTTAATCTCAGACAAATTGTCCACTCCTTGGTAGGTTTATATACCTACCCTGAAATCGTTAGTATTTTACGAATTTACACATTTCATGTGTAATCCTTTGGTTATATATGCTTGCACAGAATAACATAGATACATTATACTACCTTAGCCTAACTCCTTGTAGAATTTTTGTAAACAAACCGCCCAAGCCCATACCCTACCGCTTCCCATCAGGTGGGCCACACACATGTTTGCCACCTTGGTGGTATAAAAAAACCCTAAAATTCACTCTGTTCCCGCGTCTTTTTACACGCAATTTAAGTTACTTGTCGATTTATACCCTTTTCAATAAATATTGCTTAGAATAATACCTGAAACTTGACGTCAAGCAATTTTTAGCTAATTGTCTCCGGTTTGTTTACAAACACTAAGAGTTTGGTTATGGTATAGTACTAAAATGCTTGATAAAATATCGTTTTTCGGTCTACCTACCATTTTTGTTAGGATATCTTAAGTTGATGTGACATGTTTTATATTAATAAAAGTTTTATTAAGTATTAACTTTGGACCAAAATTTAGGTTCATTTCAATCAGATATGGCTACTGGTGTCTATTCTAGTCAATGCCTAGATTTCTGAGGATGTGGCTTACTTTCTATGAAGATTTTTCGTAAAACCTTTGTGACCTGCCTTATTCCTTAAACTAGTATTAACAATTGAAACAATATTGAGTTTACTGCAGACTGTTGCAAAAAATCAAATACTATACAGAGCTCAACTGATCCATATGAATACCAGTCAGAACTTACCTACACAGTGTGTTCATTGGTTCATTGCCTCTACTTCAGTTCATTGATTCAACGTTACTTTCAATAATTCCTAAACAGGCTCGGCATTTACGTGGATGATCATGGCATTGGTTGCCGCTGTGCGTGTAGATATAGTACGAACAATTCGACAGCGTCGCATTTTTACGTAGAAAGTGAAACGCTTCGGACCTTCGGTAACCACTTTCACGTTTCATTACGTATTATGGAACCGGAAAATGACGTTTAGAAATGCCGTAGCCCTAGAACCCATGACACTTAGAGGTGTGCAACAAGCAATGGAGAAAACCCAAAAAAAAACATATTGTACCTATCCTTTTTTGGGTTATGAATTTTGTAGTAATGTTTTTGGGTTTCCCCGTTGCTTGTTGAAAAGTTCAAATTTTCGGCTGTTTATAAAAAATTCTGCGCAGATTGTTGTTGTTGTTTGGTGATGATCCTTCTAAACGAATTTGCCCAAATGATTATTATAGTGCAAACGCAAGCACTTGTTCTCGTGTTATTCAATTCAATACTGAAGGTCGTGCCCGCTTTGAAAAGTCGTAATTGAGGAATTGATCAGCTGCTTCCTCGCCACTCTATATTCGGGTTGTCTGAGAGTAGTGGTCAATAGGAGTCCCCAAATCTCTTTCACAATATCAAACCAGCGGTTTGGTGATCGGCCTCGTGGTCTTGACCCGTCCACTTTGCTCACAACAACCAGTAATCATAGTAGCTGAGAACACGTTGGTAACAGATAGTAGGTAGTCTGTTTT
Organism: Eupithecia exiguata; assembly: GCA_947086465.1. NCBI lineage: Eukaryota > Metazoa > Arthropoda > Insecta > Lepidoptera > Geometridae > Eupithecia > Eupithecia exiguata. Next base: position 10,648,168 of record OX352229.1, read on the forward strand.
CATAGAAATAGAAATAACTGACTCCCAGGCGAAAACAATCAATTTGTTTATAGTAATTAAACCTAGAACATTTATAGATTACGAACGCAGCGCGTTGAAGTCTTTTCTATTTAATGTATTGTGCGTAGCAGCTTCGTAGCAGCCGTAGCAACCCTCTACGAAGTTTAAAATTAGCTTGGAAAAGAATTAAATAATAGATTATTTTGCTTCGCGGACAAACGATTGTTTATTATTATGTTGTTTTACTTCAACCTTTTGACCTGGGTAGGCTACAGACACGACAAACAAAGAACGTATAGTTATCTCGATCACAATATTGAAATGATCCAAGCACGGAGCGCATGTGACGCGGAGCGTGACGTCACCATTGTGACGTTTATCGGGAAAGCCGAGGAAATCTTGCGCTTGCGTAGTTTCTTGTTTTGCCCTCGTATGACAGCTCGGCTCGGATCGGCTCGGCTGGCAGGCTGACTCAGTCAGACGTCGCGCGGCCAGCGCTCGGAACAGTGCGGAAGGGCATAACTTCTAAACGCGTCTCTGTAAATGTATAAAATACCCGCCACAATTGAATAAATTTTATATATGTTGTTATAGTGAAATAATACATTAAGCGAATCACAGTGTGAGAAGACTGTTTTCGAATGTGAATGTTTGTGAAATGTGATTATGTGTTGTTGTATGAACCGGTGCCGGTGTTTTAACGTGAGCGCAATTTGCATGGTAATTAGGTGGTTATTGTAGTTGGGTTTATCCTCAAGAAGACGGAATGTTGTCAATGCCAAGTTTATCGATCCCTACTTGAAAAAACAATAATTTGTTGATATCAGCTAGCCCTGAATCACAATGTGTTGAATGTTGTGTATTATTCATTTCCTTTTTTCATTTGATCATACCTATAAACTGTTTTGTTTGATTATGTCCGAGTACACAGTCAAACATTACAATCCTATATCCTATCGGTAGATATGTCGATACTTGCATGGGTTGCTGAGCTGTTTTGATTGCGATAGCTGTCAATAACGTTCCTATCAAAGTGAACTATGAATGACAGCAATAGCGACAAGTGGTGAGGATCGTGAATCAGCCAGACAGCCCAGATCACCCGTGGACAAATTAGGTGGTGGTGATTGGTGAAATTTAAAGATACCGTTTTACAAATTATTGGAATCTGTGCACCTATTTGAGACAAATTCCAATAATTTGTGTTCATTCCGTCTCTCTCGTTTAATTAAAAAATAAACAAACTTGTGTCATGCGTTCCATTTTGTAATGTCAAACATCGACAAGACAACAACAAACAACTGTTTTGTTTAACTACATCCGGATCAGTGACAAACATTAACATTCAATCGATTTGAAAACTGATGGAGAGATTTGATGGATTGGACTGATGGAAACATTACAAGATAAAGTTAAAAACTACAACCCGACTACGTAAAAGTTATAAAAGTTTGAAACATGAGACGAATCAATCGATACATAATTTGTTGAAATCGAACCAGTAGTTTCAGCGCTACGTGGGAACAAAGAAATCGGCCACATACATACAAACATACAAACATAGGGTGCTAACCTCATAACCCTCCCCTGTTGGTAGTCGGGTAAAAAGCTTAGTAAAATATAGGAAGATAAACGAACACAGTAAGGGAACACAATGCAACCAGGCAGGTACTGCAGGTAGATTTGAGATTTTTTGTGTCACCTGAGCGATGCATGCACAGCTTGCCACCTGTCGTCTTTCAAATCCGGCGTCCGTCGTCAGGGTGAATAAATTTTATAAAATGCCATCTGCTATTATGGGCTCTTCAAATTGGTTTTTAATGCCACCAAGATGGCAAACAAGATGATTTTATATTATGTAAATATATTTTATTATTTTTAGTAATATGCTCATTACGAGAATATTATTTTAACGATTTTTGATCCACAAACGATAGGCAGGCTTGTTAATTACCTACTCGTAACAGTGCTGGTGCCTCTTATTTAATATCAAATCAAAAACGTACCATAAATATTTTCATTCATTATTATTTTGTTAATCGCGTACGCCTGCACGCGTCACGTACTTAGTAGCTACTAAAAGCAAAGACATTTTCCACATTAAAAGCCTTAAAAAGCATTAATTCGCATTCCAATGTCTTACGAAACATTTCTATCTTTAGTCAGTATTTTACAACTTACCAGTTAAGGAACTTACGACATTAGTACACACCTTTTATGTTCCATAATATTTCTGTTTGTCTGTACCTATCTATACGGTTACACACGTTGTGTTTGTGTCTCGTATGTTGGCATAGCGCTCTGGCCGGCCGCTCCCTTCCTCAATTATCCAATTTCCTCGTCAGTTATCGACCTAGTATGCAGCCAATGATCATGTAATCGTCTCAGAAATCGTTTAACTAGGTTTTGAGTTTCGGTTTACGTTCTAACTGTACAAATTTACAAGCTTTCTGATTTTGTGTTGGTAATGGTAGGTACCTACTAGGGCTTGCATTCAAAGATTCGAATATTCGAATACTGAAATTGCAATATTCGAATATTCGATTAAAATCAATAACACCAAACTCAGAACTCTTAGGTGCATACCACTTAAAAGTTTGCGCGATGTATCCAAATCCATGCAAGACAATACGAGTTTACGTCGTCGGGTAACCAACATGACAAAGTTACAGGGTTCGGAAACATCAATTGCTAATTTTGTTATGATTATCTGATTTATAGGACCTCTGAAAATTGTTTGTGTACATACTTACTTACTCTAGTAACTACTTACTTCCGTGTTATCGTTACTTACCGTGTTTATTTACTTGTCATTTTGTTAAATTTTATTGTAGATATTGTTAAAATACCTACTCGCCTAGATTTTGAAAACTTTTTGTGGTCGATTGTGTGTGTAAATCGCCAATGTCTCGATATGGCGACTTGGCGACACAACCTTTTGATAATTTTATTTCAATTTGATATTTTAAATGTGCTCGTGCAAATAACACGAAAAGAATACAAGAACATGTGATTATAATAAAAACAGTGTTTTTTGTCTATTATTCGAATAATTCGAATTGGGGTACTCCCCAAAAAAAAATCGAATATTCGAATATCAAAATTTTCGAATGTTTGCAAGCCGTTGTCGCAAGTTTTGCTTTCAAAAATCCCAAAAGGAATCAACAAAACAAACAAACAACAATGAAATTCCTACATAGAATACCTTTATTTGTCCTCACGTCACGTGAATGCGTGTTGTGTCCTCAATGAATTTAATTGCACGTGTTTATGTTCGTCACTCGACGAGGCAGCGGATATGATGAATTAAAATTACCTTTACTGTGATACCTATACCAGCTTGGTAATAGGTATAAATATGCGTAGACCTTTTTTTATTTCATCGATTACTAGCTGTTACCCGCTACTTCGTCAGTTCAGCTACTCAACCTATTTACAATAACGACAATTCCCTATTTTTCCTCTTTTAAACCACCTCTGTACTTATTAGAACAAAGTAAAACAAAGATTTACTTTAAAAAAAAAAACGAAAAATAAAACTGCACTCTTCGGGTGATAAAAATGCTGCCCTTTTTCTGTGATGTCACCGCTCAGTTTGTCAACACAAAGTGCTTCTAAAATAAATAAGATTAAATAAATGATAAAAACCATCATGTTTGTTGTTTGTGTGTTGTGGGTAGTCCAATACATAATTTATTTTCTTTCTTTTTATTCTTTCTAAAATCTTTCCAGATTTTCTTTGGATGCCTGTCCAAAGAAAATCTCGAAAGATTTTTGTCATCTTTTCAGAAGTAAACAAACAGCATCAGTTATTGAATAACTCTTTTGGACTAAGAATGATTCAAGGAACCAGGAGGAACTTGTGTTAGTGATTGCATATCACACTTATCACGTTGTCTCTGGTGTGTGACCTTATTAACGGACCTAGACCTTGGCCGTGCGTCTCGTCTAATCTTGTTACGGAACACGTGGGCTGCTGAAAGCATTTACCTACTATTTAAAATAGACTGCAAAACATTGATATCTATAGTAGATTATCCACCAAGGGCTCAAAGCAGTGTCTTACGTCACGGACGTTATCGAGCCGATATCCCGAGCGCAACTTGAGATTCTAGAATAACTCACGAACGAAGCAAGGGAGTTAATAGAAAACTGAGTGCGAGAGGGATCAAGAAAAAGACAGCTTTGTGCACGAGGAGAATACTCTACTTTTCTCACATTCTGCGAGTAAATAGTAACATTTTGGTAACGTGTTTCGTGGCATTTGTTCGTTGTTCAGCATTATTTATTTATTTATTTTATTTTGTATTCCGCATTCAGAACAGTTGTCATTTCGAATTACGTTTAAGATATCACTGTACGGATCTTCTTGATAAAAAATCACCCATAACTTGATGTTCCAAATTCAATCTCATTATTCCCTTGGGAGTAGATAGATAGTTCACAGTTATCACAATTAGGGTACGAAATACATGACGAATAAAGTGCATTTTACGAGCATAGAGTGTTAATAGTAAATTTTATAACAAGAGACCAAACCACTTTAATAAAAACAAGGTTTTTTATGCTTCCGAGCGTAGCGAGGGAGGATGACAAGACCGAGTTATGATGGGTGGTTTTTGGCCCGCGTGAAAAACAATACTTTTCACTTCGTTTGTGAGAAAATAGAACAATCAAAACTTATCTTCAGTAAATATTTCACACCGATTTCACTTCTCAACTTCACAAATTTGTCGTTAGTCTTAAAATACCATATTTAATTTGATGCACAACAGATAAATATAATCATATTGATTATTTCTTTGCCATTCTGTCCAATTTGCATATTAAATTGATATTAGCTTGATGGCATAGTTTATCTTCAGTTTTTCCAAACATTTTGCGCTGATTGATACCAACTTTTTTGTGTCTTCGTTACGCGCTACACAAAGTTACTACCTACACGCATTCTACCATGGAGAAAGAATCACCATACAAAACATACAACAAACACAACAACAAAACAAAAAGGCGCTTTCAGTTCCAATTTCAAAAATTAATTGAAATTAAATATAAAAAGTTGAGTTTATGCTAGAGGACGAATGTATTGTACTGGCTGATGATTTAAAAAAAATATAAATATTACTTTATATCCGAAAACGAGACCCTAAAAACGAATTTTATGCCCGCTAAGCTACGCTATATTGACACACTTTTTGAGCAAGAAAAGTGAAAACAGTATTTACATAGGTACTAGGTACATGTCATAAGTTACATAGTACTCGTATCAAGAAATGAAACTTTCGGTGAAAGAAGGTAAATGAATTTAAATATTCTTTGTTATCTACCTGAGAAGGTTTAGTTAACTTGGCATTGAAAACTTCATTGAAATTTGAAATGTTTTAACAGTCACCTGCTGATATCGACACGAAAACCTCGATCTAATAAGTAGAGACTTTTTGTTTTCAATCACAAATCAGATTACCTAAGTGCTAGATAATAAAAGGTGAAGAACAACCACAATGAGCGTCGATGAGGATAATGGAGTGAGCGAGTTCGGCGGAGGTTGAGATAGAATGTTGGTGCGAGGGTGCGCGGGCGGCGACCTGCGGCATTCGCTGGCCGAACGCACCAAGGCGCTGGCGGCTCGGTGCCACGCGCTGGCCGGCTCTCGGTCTCCAGCGCGCCCGGACCGCAGCGCCGAGCGGCGCCGTCCCAGGCACCGCAAGTCGCAGACGCGATGGTATGTCAAGGTGAGTTGTGCTCCTGCCCTTGATGTGTCCCTGGCATCGATATAGTCCTTGGTGAAAGAATGTCGGCTTTAGAAATCGGTGACAAGAATTTAACACAAAAGCCTGATTAACGGAGACGTGGGACGTCGCGCGTCGAGTGTGGTGTGGCGTCTCTCCTCTCTCTCGCACTCTACTACGCAATATGTTTGCAAAGCAACGCGCGACGCTCCGTGTCTCCGTAAATGAGACCTTAGGTGGCCCAAGATGCACTTGTCCGTCTGCAGCACCACGTGGCGGCGGCGCGCTCCGGGTCGAGGCTGAGTAGTGAATGCGATATAATATATAAAAGACGTCTTGGGGATCTTTGCTCTACGTAGTTGCCACTGCTTGCGGTCGTTACTTTCCTTCTTTGATATACCTACACTAGCCAAACTCGATGTAGAATGTTTGTAAACAAACCATGACAATATTAACTAAAACTCGCTAGCTTGGCGTCGAGTTTCAGATATAATTGTTAGCAATATTTGTTGAAGAAAGGATCTCCTATCGGCTAGTATTATAGTAAAGCGTATAAAAAGACGCGGCAAAAGAGTGATTTTTAGGTTTTTTAAAGGCGGTTGTGTACAAACATGATAGTATTTAATACAATGCATTACACTGATAGAGATTTTCTAGTATATATAGAAAATACCCATACCACCCGGAAAAAATAGTACAGAGGTTGTTGTGAATACGACCTACGCACCTACAAGCAATGAAGTGCATTTAGGCATGGTGAACTTAGCGTGGACAATGGACATTTGGACATAAAACGCTAAGGTTTATAATAAGCCATACAAACACGTCTGACGATTAGAGACCTACGTACGTATACCTACCTAGTATTGTAATTATCATTGCTAACGTGCTTGTTTCAATTTTATGTTCATTATGGTTCCCGTGGTTGTTTGTTATCAGAAGGGCATCTGGCATGTTGATCAAACAAATTAACAACTGTTGTATTAAGAAATGCAGATTCCAGCTGTTGGCCAAATTACATACATATTATGTAGTATAGCCGAAATGGGTGATTCTGACCTAATATAATATATAATGACACTTGTTATATATTTTTTTAATTCTTTTATAACGTAGGTAAGCACTATTATATGATTATGCAGATACCTATTTTTATGTATATTTATAACAACGACGATTACAATCAACTAATAGTAACAAATTATACTTAACTAATATTAAATTTTGAACTTTTAATATATTTTTTGCATCGATATCAGTTTTTTTTCTTCTTCGTGTTCTTTTACACGCACTTTGCCATTATTAAACATAATTTGCTTGTTTTTCAGCAAAACCGGTGTTTCATTCGAATTTGTACTCATTGAATACACGTAAAAGAACATGAATAAGAAGAAAGGGGATCTTTTTTTTTCATAAAAAGTAAAAATGTTTGAAAAACGTAAAAAAGTTTATCGCGGTCCAAAATCACCCTCTTTCGATTTAGTACCACATAGATTCAGATTCAGATTTTCAGATTTTTATTGGCAACACAGTTACAGGTCTTATACAGGTCATAACTACCTAGTCAGGCTTAGAGACATGACACGAAATATGTGTAGGTACTACCTACACATATTCTGTGTCTATAAGCCTGAGTAGATAAATCAACATCAACAGCGGATGTCGAACAATACATTCGGTTTGAGCGGATATAGCCCCTTGATACGATTCATCTCAGCTCCTATGAATCAATATAAATGTTTTATGACACGCTATTTACACGACAAATGAGTCTAAGTTCATTCGTTGACGTCATTTACGGTGTTTGTGGACTTGGTACAGTAGTAGGTGGAATGATCCGTATATGACACTATTTCAACTGTTTAAACAAAGAGCTTGTGTTAAAATCCCCTATAAGTTTAGTTACATACACATGAATGATATAGATACATAATAGGATACATACATTACATAGATAAATATGTTTACTATATCTACACATAAAACACCCAGAACACATATCTGTATCTGTACTTATCTGTATCTAAATTGTTAAAAAGTCAAGCAATTATGATGATGATGATTGATGAGTGATGATTTAGATGGGCAGGTACTGCCCTACGCAAGTGTACACTTGCGTAGGGCAATTTAGGAACTGTTAACCGTGGTAGTGTAGTTAACTATAATTCACGGTTAACTAAAATGTTTCAGTGGAACAAACAACATTAGTCACTGAGATCTATAACGTGGTTAGTGAGTTTGGTCATGTATTGTGTGTTTTGTACATTAACAATAAGTAGGTACTTATGCTTTTAATTGATCTAACAACGTTGAAAATCCAAAAAAAATGATTCATTCTGTTCACTGAAAACACGTAGAACGGGTCACTTTTTACAGACTAGATCATTTTACAAATCAATAATATTTTATGGTATACCAGAGTAAAACGTTGTTTTCTCTGTTTTCTAGTCATTATTCGACAGCCATCTTATTTTGGTCAGTGAAGTGTCACAGTGTTACAGTTAGATGCCTAGATGGAAAGTATTCGCAATGTTCTCGAGTGTTACAACAACGGTGCCAGTGAATTGTGTTATCGTGTGTTCGCCTGATGGCTACGTTAGCAATGCAGGTCAAGGCTTGTTGGCAAGTTATGTGAGCGTCGGTATCGGTGCATGCCGTGGTGCATACGCAAGCCTCAGCCGAAGAATGCCATCTAGCTATGAGCCGGCCAGCCTGCGATGCATGTCTACGCTCACTATGCAACCTCCTTGCATACAAACTAAGGTATTTTGTGGTTATTTCACGGCGATAGGATTTATTATTACCGATACCATTTACCGTTTTGTCTTTTTAGATAGGTAGACGTTTACATAACTGAATTGTAGAGACTCGCATTTCGCAGCCATTTCGCAAGTAGCTGAATAAGAATAAGAATCATTTATTTGCTTAAAACATGAGTATTAACATGGTATGAGCATGCAATTATGTTAAAATATAAATTAAATAAGATCCGCATGTTTTGCCATTACTGGCGTGCAAATAGGATCGCTATATATCGCGAGGAGGATAGGATAGCTGCTTAATAATAAAAGTACTGCCTGTTCGTTTTACTCAAAAAGAAAGTATTATAGATACCTAATAATTTCAAAACGAATCCAGTTTCAATTGAGACGTTCTCACAACTTTACGATTATTTCACCTGTCCTCATACTGAAGGACACTTTGAGGGTTTTACTGGGTCAAGGACGTATTTCACTGGGTCAATTGGATTTACAATCACATTTGACGCGGGAGTCTGTTTATTGAAATGAATCAAATGCCTAGGGAAAACTAATTTGTAGGTACCGAGAAGCTTATATCCTGTTACAGGATATACAGAAAATACTGATCAAAGCTAATAATAATAAAGATAATTTAATAATCTGAGCTAGATCAGTCATAGATAGAGAGTTTATTCCATAGAAAAGCGTTACCCAAGCCTAGTATAGTGTTATTAAATCTGTGCTCAATCAAGCATAGATCATGATTTATGATTATGACTGAGCAATCTTTCATAATACGGGCCTTATAGAGAGCCAGCTCTATTCTCAGCATGATGGTAGCAAATTTTCCTTCGTAATTTGATAGGTACTTACTTGGCTTTGATTTCAAATCATAGGTCCGTACAGTGTTCACTCACAAACACACCGAACGAACGTTCCCCGGTAACGAAACATACAAGTGAGTTATTTGCAATATGCGAGTGAATCATCGCCTGCGAATATGGTTCATTGTTTCGCGGTGATCGTGGTTTTCTTGGGGTAATATTGCTCATACTCGGTTCCACGAAGTCACAAAATCAAACTTCGAACTTGTTTATACAACCAAGCCATGGTATAGGTATAGAAAACAGGCAGTTACCAGATCCGTCTTCTGTTCGTTACGTTTTTCTTTGTCTTTCAATACCATCTAGAGAAAGGGAACGAGGCTACGTTTATGTCCAGAGTTGACATGTGTACAAATGCAAGTTTATGGTGTAGATCATATGATCTTTTCAGATATTTATGTTATATTTATGTCATGTAGGGTAGGTATATCAGTATCTAGTACCCATAACACAAGCTCTGCTTAGCTTGGGGCTAGATAATGTTGTGTGAATTGTCTAGCATTACTATTATTATTATTAGATATGTACCATTTTGTACAAACTACAAAATGGTGGCAATTGCTACTAGGATATTATTATTATGTTTTCTGACTTAGATACCCAATGTACGAGTACCTTCCTTATTTCTGTATATTTGGATCTGTGTCTGAAAATAAAGAATTTATGTACCTAGTATAATAGAATTTGTGTAGTATTTGTGTATGTGTTTGATAGCACGTTCTCTAGCTTCATCAAACATCAATTAAATTGATGTTTGATGAAGAAATTAAATTGATTATTCTGATTATTCTGATTGTGTAAACTTGTACAATTTCAATTATGATTGTAAACTACAAAACGCTTACCTTTGTCATCATTATAAGTAAAAACAAACTAACAAACTTACTAAATTCGTTTGTTTAGTTGGCCTGCATATCGCGTTTCATCGATTATAAGTACCTTTGTTAAGTTAATTAACATACAGTAGCGATTTGGAAAGAATACAGGTCATCGGGCACCTGGGGTCGTTGTCACTGTGCGCTTCAGTGCTTACGTCTAGAACTTGGTAGGTACCTATAAATGGTATTGATTGCGGTGCCGACGAACTCTAGCTTACAATACAATCTCCACTTGTTCAGAATATTAATAGAAAACGTGTGCAGCCCTCGCCTTTAGATTAACTCTCATCTCGGCCTCTGTGCTGTTGGCTTCGGCCCCACGCATGCCTCCCCAAAGACCGGGTCACAAGGTACCTACCTATATGGTCCGAGATCATGAAAATAAGAAACACTAATAACCATCTAGCCTCAAGCAAAGCCGAGTTTGAGTTATTTATGGGTACCAAATGACTGATATACCTGCATAGTCGAATGCCTACGTTTTCACTGTGAGGTTATGCAAGGGTATGTCATGCCACCAACGTTTTTCAGACCTACTTATACAGTTCCTCTCTGTTTTTCTGTGTAAAATAAGGGAAACATCTGTGTGGCGACTCGAGTAGGTACCACTTGACCACACATACTGTAACACAATGATATCAAACCAAGTGTTATTTTGCACTTAGTTAGGTACTAAGCTGCATTAATACCTAACTACAGACAGTAAAATACTTGTTTATAGATCATATTACGATACGGCAAACAACCTATGTTCAAGTATTCTACAAGGCTATTGAAATGAAACACAACGGTATATTCCTAACCAATACATTAATCGACTACTTACATAGGCAAAGTGAATGCTATGTTGTTTGGCCAAAACGTAGAAAATCTCTTTTTATAGCCGAGGAAATCTCGGCTTTCATTGCACAGCAATGCCCTACATTTCAGATGTACTGTCTCTGTCTTGTTCAACTTCAAGGGGTGCTTTTCATCAATGTTGCGTACAAAGAAACTAGGCTCGTATTTTCAAAAGAGTCAGCCCAGTTTTTTATGCTGAATGATTAGTGATTCAGCATTAAAAGCCCGTTATTTGAGTTTGGCCTATTATTGGAAAAGGAACTATGTCAGCTATTTCATAGCCGATTTTTGGGGACACCACACATTTTCCCTCGTCGATCGAATTATATACCCCCTACTGATGACGACAATTATCCATCGACCACTGAATTCTCTCTGAGGTGTGTAAGATGTCAGGAAGATATCACGAATTATTAAATCCATAGTGCCTCTTAACAACAGCAGTTAGAACAAATGCAACTTATGCAAGTGGGTTTTTTTATAGTCAACAGACCTTCCTTTGACCACAATCTCACCTGATAGTAATGACGATGTGGTCGAACATGTATCACGAAGGTCTTGAAGAATTCATTGAAGAAGACACACTTCGTCTTCAAGAGACACAGGTACACTTCTGTCGGTTACGTCTCAGGCAGGCTAACCGTCCAACGCAACACAGAGGTCGTCGTGTTCCCATGTTGTCATGCTCAGTGTTGCCTAACAGCGGGCGAGTGTTCCGGGTACCGTCGGAGGGCCGGCCGGCAGTCGAGCGGAGCCGTCACGCCAGCCAGCACAATGCCCTCAGACGCCCCGCGACAGTTTTCTAATCGACCAAGTTTTCGTTATACCACTTATGTAATGCTGCACTGGCTTTTTATTTGTGCACGACATGCTAGCGTCTAACTCTAATGCAATTAGTGTCGTCATTAGTCATTCATTACATTAGGTAGGTACCTTAGTGTAGTGTCACGGGAAACAAACGGTCCATATCTTTATTTATAGTTATTTAACATTTTCAGTAGGTGTTCTCGTCTCGTCCTCGTCGTAGCAGACAGTGAAGGCCTGTGATATTAGTAGCCTAGCCTGGTGATGGTGACTATCAAATCGTTTTATTCACTAATGCATTATCAATAAACTTCTTTATCAATATTAGTATTACTTAGTAGGTAGATATTAGAAATTGCACGGATGAAAATAAGGCAGGTACCTATCCTTGTATATACACTATGCATGCATGGTTTGTTGGTTGGGTAAAGTACCTATGTACCTATATGCATGTACATAGATACTTTCTTGATTAGGGCACGGGTCTGTACCTACTGTGTTGCATGATTACTGTCAGGATAGCTATAACGAGTTTGTAAAGAACCAAAATATAGCAAAAACATTAAAAAAGCAATTGTATCTCTGAAGGATAAAATAAATACCAACCAAAGATCTCTCCTCATCTCAATTGGTACCTAATCTAATCTCGGTTTCATGTTATTGATCGTGCCAATATTGTCGTGATAATGAAAGTACCACGACAATCGCGCCAGACAGTGGATTGGATGATCGAGCCTGAAAGGTCATGGCAACATTTTTTTGCGGAGGATAATGATAATTGTTTGTGATTGGATGAAACCTTGGGACAAAAATACACCACAAATACACTTTAGCAGAGAAGCTATGCATCACCACTAATAACAACTGATGAGGTTACTTATTGTTGTAGAATTAAAATGTTTTTTACCTACTTACAATATTGCCCGCTCTCTAAATGGTTTCCAGACATAACAGCGCGCGGCAGTCTAGCTGTTTCTATGCTATATTTAGATCACCGCTGCAGGTTCGATCGATAAGATGTTTTCTTGTACCTAGGTACACCTAAACACGTTTCATAGATTATACCAAATTAAACAGAGTGACGTAGAATGTAGGTATTTATTTACTTAGGTCTTTTGCCTTTATAATATTATTACTTTAGGTACCTACCTACCTATAAAGTAATCTATATTTATAAAAGAGACGAGAAAACTGGGTTACACATCAAAAGAACTCTGATACTAAAAGACCTACGAAGCTGAAATTTTGCGTGGAGCTTCTTTTAGGACGCAGGAGAAGAAGACGCTAAGAACGGATTTTCGGAAATTCGTTTTCTAAAGTAGGTACCTACTTACCTAGTAATATTATAAAGGCAAAAGTTTGTATTAATTAATGTGTGTTGTTAATCCTTCACGCTTTAACAACTAAACGGATTTGGCTGAAATTAGTTGCTAGGATAGCTTATACCTAGGTATCCTGAACTAAAACATGGGCTACTTTTGATCCCGGAAAAGTGCAGTGTTCTTTTGGGATGTTTAAATACTTTAGATCATTCAAACATGTTTATCGACGCGCGGCACAGCTAGTTGTAGATATTTTAGTATGTGCTTAGGTTGATATACTTGTGCCTGTGATCGAAGGGTCAACCAAAATCAGGGAGACTGCCTCTTAAAAAGATTAAGCGAAAGGTCAGACGGTAAATATTCAGTTGAGTGACTTTCCAAGCGCAAGTGATTACGAAGGGCGCCTCTCGCTCGAGTGTACGAAACGACAGAGATTTTATTAAACTTGCCATACCTACAATTCACCGATTTTATGTTCGGCGATAAATCGATTTTAGACAGGAGGTTATTGAATTGTTGAGGGTGATGGTGGGAATACCTGTGTTTTCATCATCACCATAGTACCTACGACTGGTAATCATCACCATAGTACGATTGGTACCTACGCATTATCTTTCGAATAAGTACTTCCATCGAATTAGAGTAACGCATTATCTTTCGAATACTTCCATCGAATTAGAGTTCTTCATTTAGCGCCTTGTAGCGCCCCCCTGCCGGATCGAGAGGAACTACTTATCGTAGTTTGACAACGATCCAATCGTTTGGAGGCATCCATTAATTACGTGAGGTCATTTTGGCAATTTTTCAACCCCCCGCTCCCCTTTGTGAGATGTCGTGAGATTTGGGTCGACCAATAATCTCACGTGACGTTTTTCTAAACACATATTTTAATGTAATTAAGTTAACCTGTACTTGATTGTATAGGATTTAAGACTTTTAAGAAAGTACCAAGTCTACAATCACAGTGACAAAATCGAACAATCAAAACTCAATGAAGATCAAGAGAGGATCTTGCGCCAACACGAAACGAACAACTGGACTAAATTTCGCGGAAAAATAATTACGTGATATATGCCGAGACCCCCCTCTCCCCCACGTGAGATAAGGTGAGATTTGGCTCGACCCCCCCCCCCCCAAAGCATCACGTAATTAATGCGCCCCCTTTCTTACAAGCTCGATGATAGTTTTCGAATGATTTTGAGTGATTGGTGGTCTCATAAAATTTGATCCTGAGGGATTAGTATTTATCCCGCATAAGGTAAAAATCAATCAATCAATCAATCGTCAATTTAAGGGATTCGAAGTTGGATGATAGTTTTTCAAAAATAATCCAATTAAGAAAGTAGAAATAGGTACCTACATAGTTGGTATTTACACCGAAACATAGGTACCTACCTATAGGTTACCTACCTACTTATCTAACCAAAATTTGCCAAACAGTCACGGTTGAACAATTTTCGTTTTATTTTCGTTTCTCAGAAGTAAAATAAAATTAAAGGTTAAAATTACGAAGAAAACCTACAACTTGGGAGGTCATCTGAGTTCAGATTCACTGGCGCCGACTGGGCTCTTGGCGCGGAGTCAACACAGTCCATGTACCTAACTGAAGTAATTTAAAGTAGAGTTCTGTATCATAATCGTAGAAATGGAACCAACACAAAGATGACTTGAACAATATTTACTTGTAGGTTATCACGGTAGTAATTTCTATGTCCTTACAGGGTAGGCATGTTGGACTTCAATGAATACTTCATTAAAAGATCTTTATGTCAAAGATATAAATAAATACGCCCTGACACCAAAAACTGTAGCATTTTCTTTGAATGCGTGCGTTAACAAAATGCCGACGCGCGCACACTAATAATGAGTAGCTAAGATAGTATTTTTGACAAATTATACCAATCCTATTAAAACTAAAACCGGATCGATTTGGTTTTCACCTTTGTCTATTGCGTACGACCTATTAAGTTCTCCTCGTAGTGTAGTTTTTTTTAGTTGTATACAAAAATGTGGCTTTTGGTTCCATCCAATCCTTTTCACGCTTTCCTGATAATTATTCTCATTCTCTGGTTGGTAACTATAAATATCAGATTTTTGTTTATGGGCTGTCTAGAAACACAGTCGTCAAAAATCTGGCTAATGGTTCCAAGCGTATTCACGCACACCATGATGTTAACATAGCATTGTGTTGTACACCTGGGTAGACGAAGTACTTGTGCATCGCCATTGACGTGCTCTATCGGAGTTTTTCACGCGATCTCTCCAACAAGAGAGCAGTCGATTTGCGTTCGTCTTGCAGCGCCAGCGCATCTGGTAAACATGATTTAGTTCTGTTTAGAGAATTGTGAAATACGGCTCTGCTCTCGGTTCCCTTAAGGAATGATAAGTTTTCTAAATCTGCGAGTTAAGTTCATTGAATCATTTGTCCCTGGTGCATGCGTGAAAGTGTTTCGTTTCGCGACGTTTACATTTACATATCGCTATTTCATAACATAAGGTGTTTAGATACACAATTTACCTGCAATGTAACTTTGTGAGTTCTCACATTGGAGACGGCGGCGGCGTTTGCAGTGTTAGTGATAAAAGAGTGTTTGAGCCGGATGCCGAGGAAGTGTGTCGCCGTCCGCGCCACGATTTCACCGCGTCACGCACGTCCGTCTCACATACTGGCTCGCCTCTCGCTGCTGATTGATCCAATTAAACTGTTATTACATTTGCATGGACGCGAAAATGCCAAAAGTTTCATAAATACCTAACTAAACATTTGTGTCGCGCACGCGAGTGCATCAGTCAATGACTCAGTTAAGCCGCTCGTGCTCTGATAAACTTAATGTTTGCTATCAAACTTTTTAGAATGAAACAATTTATGTTTTAAACGCAAAAGTGGTGTGATAAAGCTTATTTTAGTTTGTAAGCTGGTAGCATTGAGATCGGTTGTGTTTGAGTGCGGTACTGCACGGTACGCTGGTGGTAGGTGAAAGTGAGCGTGATGCAGCTCAGCTGAGTAGTGACGTCGCGTGACGCGGACATGGGCCATGTGGAAGATATGCGGCGGTAGTAAGGTCGTGCCCGCACTCTTCGATAACGCGCACGATGATTATGTAAGTGATGATATTGCATTATGATACGATTATATCACAAACGTTATCATTAGAAACTGCTGTAACTTACACAAGAAACTAGAAAAGTAGAAAGTTTCCATTGAAGTCCCACACCTTGTCAGATTTCTTCGCTGTTTCCTTTCTTTATTCAATTCAAACAAATCAAACTTTGTCAGTTTGATTTGTTTGTTTATGGTCCAACAGTCATATAAGGGCTAGCAATTCTGAGACACCCAGTTTCCAGCTGGTACCTACTCGTATACCTTTCTTCATAATATGAGCATTATAAACGTTGTCTCAAAAGTCAAATAAAATATCGTGTTTTCGTGAGTTATTCAAGGTCAAATGTCATTGGTTTTACGCAATTATCTAGGTTTCTATGATGTTGACATATGTACATTATGTATGTTATAATATTGTGAAGCCTAAAATATGCAGCAAATTTTTTACGTAAAATTTGTCGTTTCTGAGATAGAGTGCGAAGAGCGCTCTGTGCTCAGCCTCACCTTTACAGTGTTTTTTTAAACTGGGACAGATTATGCTACCTATAACCAGAGGAGGTACAGGTACCTAAATTTTTTTTTAAACATCATCTTTTTCTTGGACTTTCAAAAGACCAAAAAGTGACAGAAGTAACTCCTATTTTTACCCGACTACCAACAGGGGAGGGTTATGAGGTTAGCACCCTATGTTTGTATGTTTGTATATTTGTATGTTTGTATGTTTGTATGTATGTGGCCGATTTCTTTGTTCCCACGTAGCGCTGAAACTACTGGTTCGATTTCAACAAATTATGTATCGATTGATTCGTCTCAATACCCCGATGGTTATAGGCTATAGGATTTAGGGCTCCGACCCCGAATAAGCCAACAAAACGCGTATTAAAGTTTAGGTAGCCGCAGGCTGCAGGCCCCATAGAGAAAAATTACAATACGACCTATTTTCATTTTCAACTCTATGCCCTTAGAGTATGCCTAATTATTCTAAGTCTATGCCTATCAAATATGACCGATACGTCATTCTATTTTGTCAATGTAAATGTTTCAAACTTTTATAACTTTCACGTAGTCGGGTTGTAGTTTTTAACTTTATCTTGTATAATATGTGACTGTTACGACTTACGTCATAGAACTGTCTTAACATAATTTTGTAAAGCTATTGAAAAGAAACATGGCCCATTTATTTATTTATTGATTTAGGGATAATAAAGGTAAATTAAATTATTAAAATCGAAATTCATTATGTAAGTAATTAAACATTTAGGTTACCTACTACTATTTTTAGATCTTACATGATACTTTGTTCACTTATGTTTGACATGAAACCACAAAATGGCAATCTCACTAATATTATAAACGTGAAAGTTTAGATGGATGGATGGATAGATAGATGGATGTTTGTTCCTTTATCACGCCAGAACGGCAAAACGGATCTGGATGGAATTTGGCACAGAGATAGATTATAGTCTGGAATAGGACATAGGCTACTTTTTATTCCGAAATTCCTACGGGAACGGGAACTACGCGGGTGAAACCGCGAGGCGCTGCTAGTATATTTATATTTGTTCTTTATGGAATCGATGACGTCAATGTTTTGGAAAATCAGCACTACGGATTTTGGAATTTATTACTTTTAACACAGCGGGTTAAATGTCTAAGCTTTTAACCGAAAAAAGATCCAATTTCACCGTTGATGAACGCGATTAATATAAGATAAAACTCAGTTAAGCGCTAACGAGTTCAATGCATTTTACCGAAAAGTTAATCAGGATCAACCGATCTTAGTTTAACTTTTGAACGTCCAATTTTCAGGGTTTCGGCTATAAACCTTTTGATGAATACGCCTATAATCTAAGTTTCGGGTGACGGATCCTCCTGACATTAATACATTCTATGCTGGATGTAAACTTCGATTTCGTAAAGGCGATCAAAATGTTAGCTGGTGGTGGTGTGTAACATTTTAACTCGATTTAGCTGAACTTTATTCTGTTGAACTAAGTTTTGGCAGCGAACGGTGAAATTGGACCTAAGTAGTCCATACCTACCGAGTTCGATAAAATTAGAAGGTAGAAGGAATTAAAAACGCCTACTGGGCACACTCAAAATTGGTAGAGATCAATAATCGCGTTTGTTCTTTCAGGTTTTTGGGCCTAATTTTACACCCGGTCTTCCTCTCAGACTATAGAAAGTGTTCTTCTTGATACCAGAAAAATAATAGGGCTCCTTAACTAAACCTAGCGATTCTACTTTGAGTTTAATCTCTCTTCCACTTTAATCCACCCATGGATTAGATTCAATATCATGCTTGGGCCGTCCCGTCCCATACTGATCGTTTTGACACGGACACCTTCATATACATTGAGTCTGCATAATTATATGCTACAAACAATTAGATCCCAGGAAAACTAGGGGCTCTACAATTTATAATGTGTCCAACTTGATACCAGAAAAATTTGCATTCTTTAGCTAACGATTGTGGTTAAGTTTAATCTCATTCAAAGTGAGTAGAGGATACTTGATACAAAAGTCGCTATTGTCTCTGAGGTAATGAACCTTAAGAGTATAAGAAGGTGAGACAAATTGAGGGTTCCATAAGCTCTTAATTTCAATCTTAGTTTAAACCTCTCTCAAACTTATTAGAGTAGTAGAACCAATCTTTCAAATAACTACCTATTTTATAATGGTAGTAGGTATAGACTGTCATGAATGTCTCATGACAGTCTATACCAACTATGGCCAACTAGATACCAGAAAATAACTTTATTGAGGTCTCTTTGAGCCTGTTAACGTTGGTAAAGTATCAACTATGCACAATAGTTTGTATACGTACACTGCACTACCTATATATAAGTGACCATATTGTGTTGAATTCAAAACATCACGGGGTTTGCTCCGTTACTGGCCAAATCAACACCAGACAGGTATATTGAGTTAATCTTGTTGGTAGAGCATATACAAAGTTTCTCTTCGTCCTCTACCTATTTTAAGAATCCGGCGACAGCTGCTCGCAACTTCAATTCGTGAATTATTATGTTCCGTAATACCAAAAATGATGACTGAAAAGTTGTTGAATCTTAGACATTGTGTGGTTATTCTGTAACTAGACAATATAAGCTGTGTTCCTTAATAAACAAAACGTTCGATATTGTTATTTTTAATACGAAACAAATAGGACGAAAAATGACATTTTCGACGTAAAAATTTGCATTTTTCATATTTTTGCTCGCATTCCATTATAGGCGTGTAGGTATTATGAAGAAAAAAACAACCAGGGACCTAGATAAATACTATTCGAATACAAAAAACAACATGACATGGTGGAAATATGGCCGAATTACAAATCATTTTGGTAGTACGTTTGTATGGGCAAATCATCATCCGCAGGCCCCTTAATGTGACTATATGTGACTATCATGTGTTGACCTGTGCCTGGTGTGTTCCAGCAGCCGACATGGCGGTTGTGGGGCGAAGAACGCGTCGACGGAGCCATCTACACCGTGTATCTCAAGAAGGTGCGTTACCATCGACCGACGAGGAGCGCGTCCAGCGTAAGTATTACATCTTTATTTATTTACAGGGTTTTGGGAAAACTTACTGCTAAGTTTATTTGTAAATTGCAACAAAAAATTAAACGTCTGGTTAGAGCAGTGCATGGTTGATGATGGTCGATTAAAAGTTTCTGCAGATAGGTAAACTCAAAATAGCGTGATAGAAAGTAAGTTGACGACATAATGGAAATAATATAAACAATAAATTATTAGAATAACAATAATTAAACAACAAGAATTGAGTCAAAAGGTAACATACTTAGCGTACCAACCTATTACTAGCTCCGGCCCGTAGGTTCTCCCACACGACACTCATGTAATTATACCTGACTGGTATTGATATGGGTCAGTTGATCTACCTGTAGGTTGTTAGCCACAGTCTGCAGTTAGCTCAAGTGTTTCAATTCTAAATACTTGTTCCAATTCGTTTCTATTATTTGATTTTAGTAATAGAAATAAAAGCTTAGCTTGCTTAGTTTATGTCTAAGTCATGATTATAATGCGGGTTTGTACCCGCATTATAATCATGACTTAGACATAAGCGATAAGTGATAATAAGATAGATAAGTGTTAGCATCCCGGGTCTGACGAAAAGTTGTTACTGATATTCTTCTAGCAAGAAAAATTCTCAGTAAGTAGGTTAGGTACCTTATCGTAGTCAGGAAGTTGGCGGTGCTACAACCACGTGCATTGGAAAGCACGTTAAGTCGTTGGTCGACGCCTAAATATATCCTGCATACTAGTATTCGTTGAGACTGGCCGCCCCGCTCTAATTTATTTAGCCTTACACTTACTGTTGGCTTCATGCGATTATCAACCTATGTATCCTCTCTATTTTCTAGACTCATGCAAATTTTCCCGGGAATACGTGTAGGTACTTATTCCAATGAATCTAAACATGGTAGAGACAGAAAATTTAGGGAGTCGTGTCGTCTAAAGTACCATAATATAAAATCAAGGGATGTCGCTAATTCGTCAGCTTATTAAGGTGATGTTAAAAAATATTCCCAATAATAAAGGAAAGTACCGTGTTTCGATGACGAATTCCTTTAAATTTCGTAGATTTTTAGGGTTTGGTACCTCAAAAGGAAAAAAGGAACCCTTATAGGATCACTTTGTTGTCCGTCTGTACGTCTGTCAACCCTCTTTTCTCAGAAACGCGTGGAGGTATCGATTTGAAATTCCCATTCGAAGTTCGGTTCGAAACCTCTTGGAGCCACGATATAAATCAAACTTCTTAGTCAACGAAATCAAAAGTCACAGCCGTTTATTTATGCCTAATTTTTTTGAATTTTCCAAGGGAATCACATGCACACAAAACCTGTAGGGTACTTCCCATTGACCTAGAATCATGGAATTGAGCAAGAAGTCAAGAAGTCTTATAGCACAAGTAAAGGTAAAAATCTGAAAACCGTAAATTTGTATTCACAGAAAAAATCTTTATTTTATTCTCGCCATGGACCAAAACCTTTAGGGTACCTACTTCTCGTTGAGCTACAATCATGATATTGGCAAGAAACGTACTCTTATAATTATAAAATTAATATAATGTTCAGTTAAGGTCTGATTCGCACTTGACGGTTTATTTATATACCTAGTACATAAATAGTTTTTCTCGTAAGAAACTCAATTGTACGACTTGGTGTAAGCTCTTTGGCTCCTGGCTGAGCGCAGACAACACATTAACCAAGTCAATAGGTATATTATGCATGTATGGATACCTAAATGTTGTATGAAATGGAGTTGGTTAGGTACCTACCACAATACCACAGCGATACAGATAGATAGCGTCAGAGCACAATAACACTGTTTATAGCTGTAATAGCTTCCCGGACGCGCGGCGCTCACGTTCAAGGTTCCACGGTACCCACGCGAATATGTATTCATTCTGTTAATGAAATAATGACAAACCTTTCAGCTCTGTCCACATTGTTGGTGTAAAAATAACATGAGCAGTATTTTGTCATGTTTAAAGCATGTTGTCAGGTGTCAACTTTGTCCTTCTTTTATGAAATCCATGTTGCCTCTTCAAATTGTCAGGCAAAACCATCACGATAAATTTTGAAGATGTTCTTCAAATGTTTCAGGAGTCAGACGACGAAATATCTCATTTGGAGTGGGAGACAGTGCGAGTGCGCTTCGTGAAGGCAGGCACCGTGGAGCGGCTGGTGGAGGCGCTGGCCACGGACGACGGCGAACTCGAATCTACCTACGTCAACGTGTTCCTTGCTACATACCGGTATGTGAATTTACTTGTGGGAGACAGTCCGCTTCGTGAAGGCAGGCACCGTGGAGCGGGTGGTGTAGGCGCTGGCCACGGACGATGGTGTAAAGCTTTCCCGTTGTCTGAGCCGAGTAGACGCCAGTGACGTAATTTACACCCTTATGACGTCGAAATAAAGCTATTTCTGACCGGCTAAAGCCCTTATTTCTATTTTTACCCCCGACTGAAGTTAGGAATATGCGTTAAGATAATCAGCCGGTTTGGATAATCTTTGAAGGTTTCCCCTGTAGGTGGAGTTAAACGAGGCTTAAGTCGAAAGAGGTCCCAGATATTTTCGACGAGGCACGTGTTGATCTCGTTGCTTTGTTGGTTAGAGCGCACCTGTACTGAAGGTGACGCGCGGGTTCGAATCCTGTTGAAATCAAAAATTGTTGGGACGTTATTAAATTTTCGTAGAGGACATATTTTGGCATTTTACCTGTGATAAAATAAACTTTAGATGGAGGGATCCTTGTCAAAAGTGTAAAGATTGAAACCAATACATCAATCTCTGCGTGCAAACAGCACCGCATACACAATTTAGAGTTTCTTATATCAATGGGAGATAAATTAATTGTCCGTGATGTTTTTCAGATCATTTGCGGAATGCAACAAAGTGTTGGACCTCCTCCTCCGACGATATGAAGCGTTGGCAGCGGAGGATACACTACCGACAGCCGTGGACACTTCACAACAGCATCGGAAGTAAGAAATACATTCTTTTTATGCTACATCAAAAATCAATCAGTCAGATCAGTCCTACTCAGCTGAACAGTATTTTGCATACAGTTGATAACTGATAACAATTTATTAATTAAACTTACATTAATTTCGAAACATTTTATTGTGTCTGGGAAGCAAAACAATTAAAGATATAACATTATTGTGTTGGGATCCCTAAATCTTTAAAACGCATCGGTATCTCACAGGCTATTTAGATCAACGACAGATGCTGTGGCATTTCAAAATTCATTTGCGGCAGGTCAACTACTGATGCCGATGTTGAGTTAGCACAGTTCACTATGACTAGTTTAGTCAGAGAGTTAGTATCGCATTCTTGTGTTAGTTAAATAAAAAAAAACATGAAAGTCAATAATCGTATGTTGTACATTTTTTAAAAGAAGAACCTCATAGGTACCATGTGACAAAAGTTTCGCTCAAAAATCTCAAACCATGAAGGTTCTATGTCAATTTGAAGTTCCTACCTTTTACAATAAAACGGCAATTTCATACTTTAACCCCTATTATTAACGACCTGCCTCATCTTGTAAAGAATAATCACGAGATTGTACTGTTTGCTGATAATACTTCATAAATTTTTAAAATGAAACGACAAAATACAAATTTTGGCTATGTGAATCTATTTGGACTATGTGCATCCGAGAAGTTTTAGCAGCTTCTCGGGGATAGATATGTTGCCTTTTAGCCCACCCTGATGACGTTGTGACCAGATTGTGACCAGATTGTGTAGGATCAGTGTGTGTGTCACACTGATCCTACACAATCTGGTCCATACGTTCAGGGACTGGTAAGAAGTCCTTACTCTCGAATAAGACTCTTGGGCGGATGACAAAAAGGCGGGAAGCCACCAAAGTGACTTTGTCGCTTCTACAACAAAACTCCAAATGGGTTGCAAAAATAATTGTCAATGAATAAATTCAAACAAATTGTCAAACATATCCTTTGTGAAAAGGCTTACTACAAATATCAGATTATTTAGAGGATTATAAAGCTTAGGGCCAGTTTTGGTCCAACTCGAAAACTAACAACCTAACAAGGTGAAGGTTTCTTGTTCGCTTCTTTACCTCGAAGTAAACAAAAACTCAAAGGGATCACTTTATTTCCTGGTTTTACTTATGTTATTTGAACTTTCTGACGTGTCCAAAGTAAATAAGCTTTATTTCCTGTCTATACATGATCGATGTATGGAACACATCTTGTCTTAGCAAGTCCCTAGGTTGACTTGAGATCTATTCTGTTCCAGGACCTTGGTAGCGTGTCTGCACGTCTGGCTAGACTCGTACCCGGAAGACTTCCGGCAGCCGCCGCACCATCCCGCGCTGCAGCAGCTACTCGCCTTCACGCAGCTGCATCTGCCCGGCTCAGAGCTGCATATGAAGGTAAGAGACCTACATTAAGATCCTGGCAGCGTGTCTGCACGTGGCTGGACACATACCACATGGACTTCCCGCGGCCGCCGCAGCATCATACGCTGCAGCAGCTACATCTGCCCAGCTGCATATGTAGGGTCATCTACGTCCCAACTGAAAAAAAATATCGGGTAGCCTGTTTCAGGGGCGCAGCTGCAGTGAACGTTTCACGTACTAAAACATCTTGTGTCTGCTAGAGACCAGCACACAGCGCGGCCCACTTTGCTCGCCATACTGGCACAGAATATCAATAGGTACAGTCAGCTGCTCAGATATGTATACAGTCCCAAGTTTTCACTTTTATTTTACTTAGAACTTTTCAAATAGAAGTCGATGCACACATTTTACGTACAAAGTAGTCATCGTTCTTGTCAAAATGCGGTTTAATAAATTATCAAAATTACCATGCACTGATTATTCAGTAAAATTGAAAACATGGCAGTGTATACATATTTTCGCAGCTGACTGTACATACACGCATCTCGTTTCGCTCGCCAGGGCCCGTACTCGTCAAAACGAAATCGAAGTTTCTGATTCGTTTTCGTGCAAACGCTTATCTTATGCAAGCGACATAAGAGTTGGTTGTGCACGAAAACGTATCAGAAACTTAGTTTTTTCTTTTCCGAGTAGGTTGGGATGATTGTTGCCTCAATCAAACGCTTTCCCGTTCAAATTTATCAATGTACTGCCGCTAGTATCGAATCATTAAATTGTTACCTACGTAAAGGTAGCGTCCAAAATCTGTGCAGGGCGCGGTTACAGCGCCATTTACGCCAAGAGTGAGCTTTCTATTATGTAGGTACTACCAAGTAATGGCTTCTATCCTCTAAACTATGGTGGCAGGTAATTAAATAATGCCGGCAGGTTCAAATATTAAGCGATCTTGCATCTTCATATTTTCGTTACATTCTAGTTTTGACAAGGTAACCGATTTGTATGTCGTTTTACGTCAAGCGCAATAATGCGTCGTTCGTACCCTTATTGCGTTTTATTGAATGTCTGTTTTCGTTGCAGGTTTTACAGAAGTTAGCAGTATTCAGCGCGGAGCGAAACGGGGTCAGTACAGGCGGGGCGGGGGTGTGCCTAGCGGCCGGTATGCGGCTGGCGGCTCACCACACCGCCACGTACCGCCTGCCGCACGCGCCGCATCGCCACTTCGCGGAACAACTGACCCGTATGGACATGGAGCTGTTCAAGCGACTGGTCCCGCATCAGTGCCTCGGCGCCGTTTGGTCGCGCCGCGATAAGGACCGTGACCACGATGCCGCCACCGTTCTCGCCACTGTCAACCAATTCAACGCGGTCTCCTTCCGCGTCATCTCTACTGTGTTAGTCGAACCAGGGTTAAGACCTGCCGAGCGCGCGGATATCCTCGCCGCGTGGTTGGACATTGCGCGAGAGCTCAGGGTCCTTAAAAACTTCTCATCGCTAAAGGCGATCATATCAGGTCTCCAGAGCAACAATGTCTACCGACTGCGGAAAACCTGGGCACTGCTGGACCGTGAGAGCGCAGAGCTGTTTGACGAGCTGGCTCGCATCTTCAGCGAAGACAACAACCGCTGGGCGCAGCGGGAGTTACTCATGCGTGAGGGAACCGCCAAGTTCGCTGATACGGTGGGTGAAAACGACCGCCATCTGCAGAAACTGCTAACCGAACGTGGCTCACCCGGCGTCAGCCATGGAACCATACCCTACCTCGGCACCTTCCTAACAGATCTTACCATGATAGATACCGCCATTCCCGACACCGTCGCCGGAGGTCTTATCAACTTCGACAAGCGCCGCAAGGAGTTTGAAGTCCTCGCCCAAATCAAGCTGCTCCAAGGCGCAGCGAATGCTTACCACCTCGTCAGCGACCCCTTGTTCGACCGGTGGTTCGATTCCGTTATAGTCCTGGACGACCGAGAGGCGTACCAGCTCTCCTGTCAAATTGAACCCATGACCAACCCACCGAAAGAAAGACGGCCGAAGAAAGCCGAGAGTAACGGACAGGGGCATCGAAAGAACGATTCTATAGCAAGTACAAGTTCGAGCAACAGCTCCCAGTTTTATTGCGAAACAGACGGCGCGAATGGCGCGTGGAAGCGAGACAGCCTGGAGAGGCGGATATCTCCGACGCGGCTATCCCACGGCTCGTCATCCTCCTCTCTGCCTTCCCTTGATGCTTCTTTATCCAGCGCTAACAGCGGACAGAAACCAGCTAACGGTAAACAGGGTATCAGCCCAGCGCACCCACAGAAGTCCGGACCAGACTTCTACATAATCCGTGTGACGTATGAGAGTGATAACGTGGAGACAGAAGGCGTAGTGTTATACAAGTCGATAATGCTGAGCAACAACGAACGCACGCCGCAAGTCATCCGGAACGCCATGCTCAAACTTAATCTGGAAGGCGATCCTGATGGCTATACGCTAGCTCAAGTTCTACCGGAGAGAGGTAAGCTCATCATTATTTTCTGGTCTGTAATTTGATTCTTCATCATTTGATAATAAAAACTCCTGAATAATCGTTACAGGTAGGAAGGTACAGTTTTTTATATTGCACAAAACAAATACCTAAAACAATGTTTTTTTATAAAACCACCTCGACATTATTATGCTTTACAAAAGCAATGATAATACAAAAATAACCTCTGAGATCCTCCTTCGTTTTGGCCTATTTAAAAAAAACTGTTAATACGAGCAAATTAATTCTGAATCAACATAAAGCCATGGCCTTGTCTAAGGAACAAAAGTGTGAAAAACGTAAAATTTATCAACGATATATTTTATAAAAAACTTGCTACTAGCGAGTTTCAATGAGATCAGAATATTTTTGAACTGTCTTCTTTGTTGGTAAAAACTGTGTCAGATTTCCAGAAGTTTACCTGACATACCTATTTGTTTTGTTCGCAGAGATGTTGCTTCCTGCGAATGCCAACGTGTACTACGCAGTGAACACAGCGTACAATCTGAACTTCATCTTGCGCCCGCGCAAGGCGCCAGTCGACCCGGTAGTCAACGGGAAAACTAAGAAACGACCTTGATTGTGGACTTGCTAAAAGGAGAATGGGCAAATTTGTAAGCAATTTGGTTCATTGTGGGTTTTTGAAGTGCTAATATAAATAATATACTTACTTATAGGAAAGTGCTTCATAGATTGACCAAGTTAGAGTAGGTAAACATAAGTACCTACTACCGATGCAAACATTGTCTCAATTAAGAAGACTGATAAAATTTGAATTTTTACAAGGTTTTAGAGCTCTCTTCATAAAATATTGTTGATATTTGCTTCGCTCTGTGGTTTTGCAGCAAGGTCACTGACCAGTTTTTTACCCGACTGCGCAAGGAGAGTTATTGAGTCCCATCTGCGAAGTTTGAACAAAATTGCTACGTTTACCTATTCTCTTTTTAGTGTGGAGAAGACAGTATTACATCTCATAAACAAAGTTCCTTTCTTTCGGCTTTGTATATATTTGTGTCCCTAGATGGATCATTTGAGACCAAACCACCTAAACAAACCCATTTAATATGACTTCGATGTGTTCAGTTTGTGAAACATTCTATGGTGTCTATATTTTGTAAGTTTGTAAATATTTTTTTTACCTAAATTCTTAAGTCGTATTGCCATCCAGCCCGATGTAATGCGTTCGATATCTTTTTACTGTTTCTCTCTCTCTTAAATATAATGTACCTACTTACTGCCTGCTTGACATAGGTAAAGCCGGAGGTCTAGCCATTTGTAATGGAAAAAAATCCTTTAGCGCTGGAAACCTTTTCATTAATAAAATAATACATATTTGACAACTTTGTATCATGGAATTCAACTTGCTGCCATGAACAAAATAATGGGAGCATAAAATTATATCCTACTGAACCCACCAAGAATTGTTTAAAGAAAGATTTGTGTATATTTCGCAAATATCATATTCGTGGGTCGAAAGATTATCTCCTCTATATCGGGCTTATTTAAACGTCTGTCAAAATCATTATAATGTATGTTACTCATTTGTTTAATTTATAGTCCCTTTATAAAACCCTCTCTCAACTATTGGCAACAAAGTATTAAAGCATGTTTTGTTTTTTTTGTATTTTGTATGTCGTATGTATGAACAGAAGGAAACAAATGAGTTTTAAAAAGTTCAGAGAGGTTTTTATGTATTTAAAAGGGAAAGTGTATATAGAATCTCATTAGTTTGTTTATTTGATGAATATTAACAGCCAAAGGCAAATTTCTTACGGCAAGGTGCTGTTTCGTAGCTATTTATTTAGAAGCTTTAACTTGGTAAACCGAATTTGTATATTATCTGTAAATATTTGTGTGTTTGGCGTAGTTAAGAAAATTATACAGTCGGGTACTGAACGGTGTTACGGGGCGTAACGTAATGTATCATTCGCAGCGAGCATGAAACATCATAATCTCGTTACGCGAGCGCCTTCTTTCGCCGCCGCGCGCCGTACTGGCTTCATGAACGCTCGCTGTGTCACACGGTAGTAGGTACGCTACGCCCCGTAACACCGGGCAGTACCTGAATTTAGAAAAACCCATAAAAAAATTGCCTTAGTTATCAAATTTTCAGATAAATAGGTTCTCTATTAACTAGGAAGATAACTTTTCATATAAGATATACTGCAAATAATCGTATTTATTTTAAATCTTGCTTTAAAATAAACAAGTAAGTATTAAAAAGTGTCGTGACGTTACCTGCCTGATATTATTTAATTATTTAATAAAATGGTGTAAATATTGTTACTTACTTAGACTTAATGTAATTTTTGTAGTTTTTCACCAGTGTCTTTATATGTATATTGTTTAGGACATGTAACAATAAAGGTTAACGATAATTTGGTTATGTTTTTTACCCGACTGGCGCGAAAGAAGGAGGCTTATCTATTTATATTTCAATAACATTCAAGCTTAGCTGGAGCTAACAATCCTTTGCAGTAAAAATAAGACACAACGTACTGCAAAGGATTGTTCGGAAATCGAATACCATGCACTTAGAACCTACTCAGGTTTTATCTTTTGAAATACTTTTTATCTGTTTTGCATTCAAAATTTAATATAAAGCGTATGCTTTCTTCTTAAGTTATGTATGACATATCTGCAATTCAAAAAGCTTCTCCGAGATGAAAGTGAGAAATGGCGTCCAAGTAGAACAGGGAATTCTATTAAGCTGTTGGCAGAGCTAGCGGCTATTGTGCGGTGAACTCGGTCCGAATGGCATGCGGACGGAGCGCTTTGTTCACCTGCGTGCCGCCACCGGTTGACAGCAACTCGGCTGAAATTTTCATGGGCAGTGTATCGAGCGGTAGTACCGTGGTCTTGATGCGCAGTCGCGCGTCGTCTACCGGAGTCTCCCGCGGCACTCGCAGCCCCGCCGCCGCCGGGCCGACACACGCGCGCCCCTCTGTCGGACACAGTGCAACCTCTCCACGCCAGCCACTCAGTCATGCCGATAACAAACACCGCGCACCAAACCCTTCGACCGACATGAGGACACGGTCGCTGGCGCACACAATGAAATAATAAGGTAAGTTGTCAACCATCCTCAGAATAAACAAACCACCGTCTTACGGCTTCCGTCGAATTCCGCAGCTGAAGGTCAAATTAGTTGAAAGCATTTCCGGTTGTCTTCGAGTTCAAATTATGTGCGTGATGACAGCCCATGAAACTGTAACAGTTCACGTAGAGGGAGCGGCCTAAGTTTGCCCGTAGCGAAGCTCTACAAATGCCGCAATCTGATTATGGCACACCCGTCTAGCTCTTGATCCAACTACCTGAGAATGTTTTAAGTAACTGAGTACAAAGTTAAGGTACATATTTCCAATAAGAAAATGTTACAAAGCTTAAATTCAATTTAGGCGTGTTTAGAGCTTTCGTAGCGGCACCGTAGCCCCGTAGCACTTATCCGTAGCACTGTATTTTTATTTGATAATAATTACTATTATTAAGCTGTTTATGTATAAAATTTGACTTGTCTAAGTGCTTATTTTGTAAGCCTAAAGAAATAAAGTTATTGAATTTTGAATTTTGAATTTTGAATTTAACACACAAAAAGTGTTATCAAAATAAATGGGTCCTAACTACCATGCACGAGTAGTAGGTATCTCAACATTTCAAAAAGGTCACGCTAGAACACAAAGTTAATAATCCTTGTTCGAAAAGTTAGTTTCAAATTATTCCGAACTTTATACATCGTCATATAATTTCAGGTTTATTATTAGGTATAAGCTAAAATATCGTGTGACGGTTTACGCAGGTTTGCGTGATTAGAAGCAAGCGTGCACGCGACCTACAAGAACAGTGCAATAATTTAGTCCGCAGGCAGCATCGATCAAAAATGTCCGGCTTTGCCGGCCCCCCTTAGATTCACAATGCGCACGCCACAACCTTCAGTAGCAAAAGAGAGGCATTTTGACATGTTAGGAACGCTTTTCAACTAGTGTCATTTTAGCGTTCAGACAAAAAGCATGGGTACAAAAAATGCAAGAATCACTCTTCCAAAGTGCTGAAAAAGGATGGAATTTCTTATTTTCAGTAAGTTTATATATATTTTTTACCCGTATATTGAGATGTGAGTCATATACTTGTGAAATCAGCATAAAATATTGTTGTTTGGTTTGCCTATGTTAAAATATTAATTTTGTTCTAAATTGATAAATGGAGAGGCTATTTCTTCTAAATTTTTTTTTTCATTTATAGTATGTATTAATATATTTTTCATAAAAATAAGTTTAATATTACTAGTTGATGATTTTTAAAATAATTAGTTGGCCCGCCCTAAAATTTCATTTGCGTAGACTCTCTAATAAAAGAAAGACTAGGTTCTTACCTACCTACCAGAAGTATGAATTTATAAAACGTTTATTTTTTTCCCGTAAAAAAAACTCGTGCAAAGCCGCAGACAGGAACCAGTTCTTTTTAATCTAGAGTGCCTGCCTGAAATTGTATTGTAAGTTTAAATTATTGTATGTCTGAAATGACCCTTTTGTATAAATACCTACTGTTGAGACACCAATTTATAGTTTCATCAATAAATGATTCGTTATCTTTACCTGAATTCTGTTAATTAATCCTTATAGAAAATAAACTGAGTAGGTAGGTATATAATTCTCAGGTAGGTACCTACCTACTTACAAAATAAAATAAAATGAATTCGACTCCACCAATCTCTTGTTCCGTATGGAAAAAACTTGTCAGGCTCTGCGCAAACTGTCTGCGTCAAAACAAAACGAACCCAATTTTGAGTGACATTTTTGTAAGGCTCTAGGTATCTACGGGGGAGGCCGCGAACTCCTTATTTTTGATCGAAGGCAGGCAGTAATAATTTGATAGGTAATCTTGTGCCTTCGCCGCACTATATATAAACGAATCTGTGCCGTGCTATGTCTATGCCTACGAACCCGACAATCAAGGTTTCAGTAGGAAAATAAACGACTTGCAATTAGTTGGCCGCGTGGAACTAACAATAGGAAACGGAAAGATAAATGTGGCCATTATTTTAGTCTCTACTCTAATATATACAGCCAATCAACGTATCGACAGCTTATACTAAAAATACTACTGCTTTTGAATTTTAAAGGTACTCAAATGAAACAAAGTCTTCGAGTTTGTTTGCGCGTCTCGGAAGAATTATTCTGAATTCTTAGATAAACCTCGGTAAAGGAAAAGGAAATTCCTATGTTTAGAGCACTTTTTAAAATCACGGCTCCGTGAAAGGACTTTCTTTGTTCAACGCTTTAGTCACTAAAAAGTAGGTACTTACTTCATTGGTTCAACTAAACGAAATAGTTTTCAGTTGTTTATTTATGACTAGCGGTCCGCCCCGGCTTTGCACGTGTATTTTATATCGCCTATGTTCATCAGGGATACTGTAGTATTTAATGGTGAATGAATTTTTCTAATCGGTCCAGTCCAGTAGTTTCGGATCCTATTCAATTCAAACAAGCTAACAAACAAATCTTTCCTCTTTATAATATTAGTGTAGAAAAATAACCTGTCCTTCTGTTTATGTTATTTTAAACAATAAAAAAAAACCTATCTTAAAAACTCTAAAACTCCTATTAGCCACTTTCTGGTATACCTGGTACACCTGGTAGGTAGGTTACCTGTGTATGTATATGAGGCGATTATCGACTTTCCCTACTGCATAGAACAGCGCTATTATTCAGTTTCCAGCGATAATTCAGGCAATATCCCTATTTTATGGACCGTGCACAAGGGCCATTTACTCATTTACGGCGCCTATTGCATATTCGAATGCCACAGTCCAAATAATTGTCCCTCAGTACAAAATGTATAAAACCATTTTGTCTTTTATGTTGTTTGTGTGAGTTGTAAAAATTTACTGGTCGTTTCAGCCAGGCTCCTTTACGGCTGGGGCGGCGAGCTCCTGCTGTAAATGTAATATCTTGTCTTGCGTCGGAGAGGATTTTCGTGTTCACATGACGGTTTCCCTAGATATTGCGCATATTTGCTCCATATCAGAATATGGTTTAGTTAAAACCAGTTTACGTTGTAGGCTTCTTGGGCAAAAGCCTACCAGAGATTTGGTTATTTCTTTTAAACTTTAGCGTTGTTTAAATAATAATTTAGTTTTCTATTGCTTTTTTCTTTAGTATTTCTTGTAATCTATTTAAATATAGATTTAAATAGTCTAAAATAATAAAAATCTTAAATAGTCTGTTTAATGTAAATGGCCTGTTATAGAACTGTCTAATTATAACGGTTCATGAGATACAGCCTGGTGACACGGACAGCAGAGTCTTAGTAATAGCGTCCCGTTTTACTCTTTGGGTACGGAACCCTAAAAAATGGGTATAAACGGCTGTAACTTTTCATTGCGTTGACTTAGAAGTTTGATTTATATCACGGCTCCTCGAGGTTACGAACCTGAGTACAATATTATGTGAATATCAACTCGATACCTCCACGCGTTTCTGAGAAAAGAGGGTTGACAGATGGACAGACAGACAGACGGACAACAAAGTGCTCCTATAAGGATTCCCCGTTTTCCTTTTGAGGTACGGAACCCTAAAATTATCTAAATGTTTAAATGTACATTTTTGTGCTGCGCTTCAACATTGAAGTAGGTACTATTAGCACGTAGTAAGTACTTATATTACAACTCAATGTGCTATAGCGATGCTTTTCAGTGCCATAAGCTTTAATGCTATCTAAGAATTACCCGCTGAAGTGCACCCTCGTCATAAGGCCGCGACCGTGAAAGGCTAATCCCCTTATTACGCGTATAAATAAATACGATAAGACAACAATGAGGTTGCGGTAAATGTAAGAACAATTGTTGAGATTACGGCACCAAACGGGTTCTTTGAGGGATAAAAATGTAGCAATAGCTTTTTTAGATAAAGTTCCTACAATCAAATAATAGAAACAAATTAGAACTAGATAATACAATTGAAAATGGATCTAACTGCAGACTGTTGCAAACAATCTACAGGTAGCTCAATTCTGACATTTCACAATTCATTGTGACTCCGCACCAAGGGTTCCGTATAATTTTATGACCTTGTTTATTACCATATCATGATTCTAGGTAAACGGAAAGTAGGTAGAGGGTCCCTATACTAACTCATAGGCTTTGGTCCCTTGTGAGACTAGTACATTTTTTTTGAGAATTAAATACAAATTTTAATTTTTTTTCTTGATAGTCAGCTTTTACTTTCGAGACGTGCAGTTAAGACCTTGCTTCTCGCCAAATTTTACGTTTCTAGGTCAACGAGAAGTACCTACCCTGTATGAGGTAATGGCGACAAAAACGGTTTTTAAATATTAAGGAATTTAAGTTAGTAGTTTTAAACATCTACCTAACACTAACCTACCAACTTATAACGAGTACTTAGTAGGTAAGGTCTATATCTAGTAGGTACATGTTTACAAAAAAATATTTGTAGGTCTCTGTACCCTTAAAAAACCTCAATATTGAAAACCAATTCGGCAGAATCTATCTGTAAACTTATTAAAATTAAAGGCAATTCAGTCGTGCAGTGGTGCCTAATAAAGCAGAAAAGCCAATCGGAAAGCTATATTTAGAATTCCGGTAGTTTTCCTCATTTTGGCTGCAAATGAATTCCGCACAGAGAGCGAATAGATTGCCGAATGGAATACCAATGAGGGAGGTACACGGAATGCAACTCTGAGATATTGGGGAAATACGTAGAGAGCTATGGAATAATTTGAAAAGCTTTGAGTAGATTCTATTGAAATCTACTGCGAAGAGTTTTTTGATTAACTATATATATATAACTACTCGTCTACGTAGGCCTGCCTATAGAGTACCTTTCTCTGAAGTAAAATAGTTATTTGTTAAACAAGAGTGAAAAGTTGCTTTTGAACCGCGTGCTCAATTTTGATGACCGACATGCAAATTCACAATGATTGCTAATAATAAAATACACTTACAATTTAAATTGCTGGAGAAAACTCAATCAGCCTTTTGTATACCTAATAAACCGGCAAAGTGGGTGTCGGGCCACCCGCGTTCCGGGATTGCACGGTTCATTAAGTGAAATAGTTTAAAAAAGTTATTAGTGTGTATTTATTTCGCACCAATTTTTTACCAAATTTCGTATTCAATTTTTATTTTATTACGTAAGTAATATTTCCATCGTAGTCATTTACAGTGGAAATTGTACGAAGTAGCAGTAGGAAATTGTAGTACCTAGTAGCCTCATCATAAACTTTCCTACATAGCGAAACTACAAAGGTTCCTCGTGAACTAAAAATAAGACATTTATTTTATATCTATATTACTAAAAGTTATCTAAATAAAAACCTTGCAATTTTCTACATTGTTATTTTGAAACATCATGCTCCATCTAAGTACGGTTGTGTTCCAAATGAAAAGACAGACGCCTACGATCACACAGGTTTAAAGTAAATTCTACTGTATTTTCTTTGCAAGTTGTCTCTCTCTGTTTAGAAGTTTCTAGGACGTGGGGATTATTTTAAGATTCGTATGAATCGATTGCTGTAAATGATTTAGGTATACAAACGATTACCTGAAATAATAAGAGATGGCGCTTCCTCCAATATATTTAAGCACCGAATTATAAAAACTTACGGTACCTATATAATAATTTCCCTTATCACAATTTTCCTATCCTAACTCTTCTGATCCTTATCCTGTTTTGTCTCTTAAACAGAAGGTTTCTTTAAAAGTTGTAAATGTTTCCCAATTTTTTTTTCTTATCAATTATTACGTAGTTTATTCAAAAAATAAAAAGACATGGCTACTGGAGAGAGCGTTCTACAGTTTCGGTAGGTTCCTAGATTTACCTACCTGAACTGTGAAATGCAATTCCCGTGCCCGTGCATGATGTAGGTGAATGAAAATGTTACCTTTACAAACCGAAATTATTTTGGTCGATAACTTTTATTTCTCTATGCTTATAAAGTAAGAGTAGAAAATAAGTTTGAAATGTTTATCAGTTATGAAATAAAATGTTAATTGATATCTCATAAATGTTTGTAGCGGGTAAGAATTTTTACTTAGTGAAATAATTCGAATATAATTTAACTTTAATTAAATTGAAATGAAGATGATTATTTGAATTATAATCATTAACTTGAACGACGATGATAATCAAGAAATTTAATAAAAAATAGCATTAAGTTATGTTTCCCTACTTGAGTTTGAGTAAAATCAACTCAAACATTCAACTTTATTTAAACATTTTAACATCTATGTAAAAGTCAACCTTTCCGGCTTAACCCGAAAAGGCCCCAGCAATTTGATTACTGTACAGTCATGATGAAATTTACCAATAAAATCTTGTAATTGTATCCTGTTGGCGAGGCACGTTCTGCGTTGGAGGGATGTGTTAAAGAAAGACGAATGCAAGTTAAGCCGGGACTCGTTATTTATTATCTGTTGTCACCGAAAGATAGGAAGGTACAATACGATTCCGTTCAGCCAACATGCTCTAGTTTCCAACTTGTTTTTTAAACTTAACTATCCGAATAGAAGGACTTCCCTCTTGTCTTTTGTGCCGCAGTCAGCATTCATTGTGACAGTAAAATCTTGTTAAAACTTGCGGAAGTTATTTTCCGATTGTAGGTTTTCCGTAGTCTACTTTCAGACTAAATCGACTAGTTTCGGAGCGTCATGTAATGTGTCGCACAGCGTGCGTTCGTTCTTTCCATACGGGGGAAAGAATACGCTCACAATGAGATGGATTTTTGACGTTTTATACTCGCTGAGAATGGCCTCTTACGCCTCTTAACAGCAGCCAGGGGCCTTAGTATAGTAAGACTGGTACGCATTATCTTTCGAATACCTACTTCCATCGAATTTGAGTCCGTTTGTGTCTACTACCTACATTCTAAGCCTTTATCGTTGTACGAGCCGTACAGATTTAGCTAGCTAGACTTCTACGTGATCTTGTAAGTTACTTAGATGTACGAGCCGTACAGATTTGGCTAGCTAGAGGAATGCGGAATATATTAATAGCACGTTTCTACGTGATCTTGTAATTTACTTAGTTCTAAATCACGCTTCAATAAACACTTTCTTACTTACAGTCAGTCAACAAGCTTGGTTGTATTATTCTCCTATACGGAGATCAACCTCTCATCAGCTCGAAGCTTTAGGGGAGCAACCCTAAGCTTCTACTCAGCTCACTATAGCTAACTTAACTTACTGTTGGGCAAACTGCCTCAACATATGGTCCTTCGAGCTACCGTTAGCGGGACTTTACGGGAGTGATACGTACGCCTTCGGTTCCGCGACCAGTGTACTGTGACGACGCCACTGGCCAGCAGCTCCAGCTATCAAGTAAGATCGTTTTATTTACTTGACATCCCAGCTACTATGGCCGACTACGAAGCCATCTTCAACCGCCAAGCGGAATTATCTTCTGAACTTCAGCGCATAGGTTCCAACTTTGATAAAGATGCTGCGCACCGAAAGACCTCGGAGTACATAAAGCTTCGATTAAACGCTTTAGATAACCTCTGGGGAGAGTTCTATAATAATAACTGTAATTTAGCTAACGTGCCGATCAAAGAGCAAAGGTAAATACCTTTGCTCTTTGATTTTTGCTCTAGATAATATATACGACCGTGTTCATGAGTACTATAACAGCACTCGTGAAAAGATTGCAACGTTTTTACCGACCAAGGTACAGTCAGCGTCAGGGTCAGGTATAGGTAAAGGTACGACGGACGTTGCAGCGGAAACTCAAGCGAACTCAAGCAAAGTAGACGAACTTTTGTCCCTACAACGGACAAATTTTAGAGCTTTCAAGCGTCTAGTAACAAGTATCAAGGTGAATGAGATATGTGAGAGATGGGAGCTTGAAGACGAGTTACGCAGCGTCCAGGAGAGATGGAAAGCGATCGACCAGCTGCATCTCCAGATCGACAATATCTTGGAAGGGGAGGATGAGGTTTACCTAGATGAGTTTACGCGACAGGAGGCCTCATTCAAGGACATCAAGAAAGCTCTTCATCAGAAACTATCGGCATCTGCTCACGTGGAAAAATCAACGCCTGTATTAGAAATCCCTACCTTTACAGGAAGATACTCTCTCTGGCCTACCTTCTTCGATCTGTTCAGCGAGGCCATTCACAACAACAGCTTCCTGTCTAAGGCTCAGAAGATGCAGCACCTGAAAGGAAAACTTAAGGGGGAAGCAGAGCG
The DNA here is from genome assembly GCA_947086465.1 of Eupithecia exiguata. Taxonomy (NCBI): domain Eukaryota; kingdom Metazoa; phylum Arthropoda; class Insecta; order Lepidoptera; family Geometridae; genus Eupithecia; species Eupithecia exiguata. The sequence continues at coordinate 10,686,073 of OX352229.1, forward strand.
TCTGATCCAGCACTTGAATATATCGGCTGACAATTATGACTTGGCCTGGGAGATACTGGTGCACCGCTACAATAACCCCCAGGTACTTTTCACTAACCTCATAGAAAGCTTTTTAAATCAGCCGAGTATTATCAAACAGACGTCGCACGATATCAAACGCCTCTTCGACACTTCTACAGAGTGTATACATGCCATTGACAATTTAGGTATTGATACCAGCTCATGGGATCCAATCCTGGTCCATTTGATAACAAAAAAGCTAGATCGAGAAACTTGTAACGCCTACAAGGAGTCACGTAAAGCTCCGAGAGAGTTGCCTTCATTGAACGAATTAATGTCTTTCCTTGAATCTAAATTCATAGCTTTAGAACCAATTTTTAAGAAGGAGAATAATTCCTCAGCTACAGCAAAACCAGCTCCACAACAATCTTATAATCATACTAAATTTAATAACAATTATAATAAGCTATCATCTAAGCATCAATCAGCTTCTACATTCGTACATCGCGCGTGCCCGCTTTGCTCAAACGGTCACGAACTGTTTCGTTGCCAACAATTCCTCAAGATGTCCGCGGATGAGAAACTAGGGATCGTTGCGAAACTTCAGCTATGCCGAAACTGCCTTTTTAAACATACTAATAATAAATGTGTCTCATTTAAACGGTGCAAGGAATGCGATGGCGAACATCACACTCAGTTGCATAATTCATGCATGTCACTCAGTGTCAAGGCCACGCGCTCCGTCGATGGGCAAACGAGTTCATCTTCGTCAGCAAGGTCGTCTAATAACAAGCCCCACGCAGCAAATCACGTATCTGCTGACGACGAGGAGGTTTTATTAGCGACTGTCCTAGTTAGGATTAAAGCGATAGATGGTAACTACATAACTTTAAGGGCTTTGTTAGACCAAGGCTCACAGATCGCACTTATATCGGAAAATGCTGCACAGCTTTTAGGGTTGCCGCGACAACCGTTTAGCGCTTCCGTATCGGGTGTAGGTATTGTATCTAGGAGAAGTAAGCAACTTATTTCCCTGGAATGCAAATCTATTTACAATGACTATAGCTTTAATACTGAAGCTTGTATAATTCCTCGGGTTATAAGTGACTTGCCTCACGTGTCGTTCACTAGACAGTCGTGGCCTCACATTCAACATTTAAAGCTAGCGGACCCCGAGTATAATATATCCAAGCCAATCGATCTTTTGCTAGATGCCAGCATTTACTCGGAAATTATAATGAGCGGTTTAGTAAAAGGTACTTGCAATGCACCCATAGCTCAGCACACAAAACTAGGCTGGATTTTATCTGGCAACGTGAAGAGATTTAACTGTAGTATAGTTGTTAATAATCTAGAGGAAATAGCTAGATATTGGGAGATGGAAGAAATGCCCAACTCGTCGTCTGCCCTGACTAGAGAGGAGCAGTACTGCGAGGAGCATTATCAAGCTACTACTAAGCGACGTTCAGACGGTAGGTACGAGGTAGCCCTACCAGTGAAAGATAATTCCTTAGATAAACTAGGGTCGACTAAAGCAAAAGCTATAGCTCAATTCAAACAGCTAGAGAGTAAGATGGCAAAAAACGAAGCATATTCTGATAGCTATAAGCAGTTTATGCGCGAGTACCTTCGACAAGGTCACATGCGTCCAGCCAGCCAAGGAGACCACATCTCATATCATATGCCGCATCACGGAGTACTTAGACCTGAGTCCAGTACGACGCGGATGAGGGTGGTGTTCAATGGTTCAGCTAAATCCAGTTCCGGCCTTAGTCTTAATGACGTCATGGTGTGTGGTCCGAACTTACAACAGAACTTACCAACTCTGATCTTAAACTGGAGGCAGTATAAATACGTCGTAACTGCAGACATAGAGAAAATGTTTCTCCAGGTTATGGTCAGAGAGAGCGATCAGCATCTTCAAGGTATTGTCTGGAGAGAGTCTTCGAGTGATATCCTTCAGGAATACTTTCTAACTACTATCCCGTTCGGGATTAAAGCATCTCCTTACTTAGCTATGCGCACCCTGCGTCAACTAGCTAAAGACGATGCCTCTAAGTATCCTCTTGCAGCCAAAGCAGTAGAAAACCATTTTTATATGGATGATTTACTCAGCGGTGAAAACTCTATTGAAACTACAAGAGAGCTTCAGCGTCAGCTAATAGAGATGCTCAGAGGCGCAGGGATGAATTTGCGCAAGTGGTCAGCTAACGACCCTCAGCTTTTAGCTAGCTTGTCCACTGAGCAGCTTGACAAACCTTTCGATTTTGTGAGCCACGAATCTCGCAAAACGTTGGGACTTAGGTGGACACCCTCATCTGATTCATTTAAATTTACATACAAACTAGAACAGGCAGAGAATGTCAGGACGAAACGTCAGCTCCTTTCGGAGATCTCCAGGATATATGATCCTTTGGGGTGGCTATCAGCGTTGACTATTCGAGCTAAGCTTATTTTCCAGGAAACATGGGCATCCGGCATAGGTTGGGATGACCCTATCCCGGAAAAAACCCAAAGAGAATGGGTACAGCTACGTAACGATCTTCAAAACTTAAGTCACTTTGAGATTCCTAGGTATCTCGGGAATACACAAAGGGCTTTTCAGCTTCACGGCTTCAGCGATGCCTCAGAAAAGGCTTACGCTTGTGTTGTGTACTTAGTCGCGTGCGATGAAAAGGGCGAGTGCACACGAACTCTGGTCGCAGCTAAGACTAAACTAGCACCTATGAAAAGGAAAATTTCATTACCTTGTCTCGAATTATGTGGTTCTCTACTTTTAGCTCAGCTTATAAAAGTAATAAAAGCATCGTTACCTAATAGCGACTTTGTTACTTATGCTTGGACCGACTCCATGGTAGTCTTGGGTTGGCTCCATGGCGATTTAGCTCGATGGAAACAGTTCGTTGCTAACCGTGTTCAGCAGATTACGGAAATAATACCGGCATCGAACTGGAACCATGTCCGATCTGAGGATAACAGCGCAGACTGTGCTACTAGAGGGCTTTCAGTTGCAAAGCTCCAGAATACTTCCCTCTGGTGGACTGGACCAGAGTGGTTGGCAAACTTTAATGCTAGCAACTTACACAACAAAACTTACGAACCACCGAATATCGAAACTAAAAGAAACAAGGTAACCTCAGCTTTACTTAAACCTAAGTCATCATTTATAGATGACCTGCTATTACGAAACAGCTCTGTCACGCGCGTAGTGAAAATAGTAGCGTGGGTGGTACGTTTTATAACAGTGATGCGTCGGCAAAATACGGAACGTGCTACATTTTTGTCTACCGCGGAAGTAAACAAAGCGCACGATTTAATCTCTAAGCACGAGCAAGAGAAATACTTTGCAAACGATTTAGAAGTTGTTAAGACTAAAGGTTACGTTCCACCTAACAGCGAAATAGCTAACCTTTATCCCTTTTTAGATAAAGACGGGATTTTAAGGGTGGGTGGTCGTCTTAGTCGCGCTATAGTAAGCAGCTCAGCCAAACATCCAGTGATTGTGTCTAACCACAGCCGGTTTAGTGACTTGATTATAAATCAAGCGCATGCTGTTACTCTACACGGCGGGCCAAGACTTACCCTATCTTACATAAGGGAAAGATATTGGATTTTAAGTCACACTTCCGATCAGCTAACAGCTTCGCAACCTCCAATTCCCGGCAACTCATCTCCCGCGGCTCCGCAAACATCTCGTGGAAAGGTTAAGCGTAAACCTTTTAAGAATTACCTTTCATTAGCGCTCTTATTGATGGCGATGATGATAGCTCCAACAAAGCAAAGCAGCTCGTATATAAGATCTACCGCATTAAACTCAACCGCTCTTTACTTCGATAAAATATCAACCCTGCAGTATGTCAGGGATGAGTGGAAGCTGGTGGTTTACTATAATCTTACAGGCTATTGGCAAGCCATAAATCACTTAGAGTTTTACGTGAGGCACCTTAAAAAAGCTACAAGGAATTCTCAATATCAGCAGATAACGGACCAGCTAGCTCACGAAATGTCCGAAATCGAGCACAACAACAAACTTTTACAAAATCCTAGCCACAAACGACAGACAAGAGGTTTGGTAAACGGCATAGGAAGCGTTGCGAATTATCTTTTCGGCGTATTGGATGATGATTTTGCGCAGAAATACGCCAAAGACATAGAGAAAATCTCTAGTAGTGAAAACCATCTGAGAAAGCTTATAAAAAATCAGACGGTGGTCATGGAAGCTGAAGCGAATATATTGCAACGTAACGAGCAGATTATGAACAAGCGGTTTTCAGAACTAAACGAACATTTATTCAGCTTTACTGCCAGTATGAATCAACTACAATCGGACGTCGATAAGGGTCTGTACATAACGTCCTCAGCTTTAACGACCAGCATCGTACTAGAAAACCTGAGACGCATCCAGAATGCCCTCGTGGACACCGTGACAGGCATAAGGCATGGACGCATCGACACTCATCTTATTTCCAGTGAGCAGTTAGAAGAACAGGTAAACTTCATCGCAAGTCAGTTACATGGTGATTTGAAACTACCGACAGATAAAGGTAACATAAAGGACTTGTACAAACTTCTAAGGGTATTCGCCAAGATGTACCAACAATACCTAATAATTGAAATTAACATTCCACTCGTCACCAGCGAAATATACGAGGTTGATAAAATTATAAGCTTACCACAGAATAAAGACGGAGTTTCTTACCTTACCATACCTACCTATCCATATCTCGCCTTTAACTTGCAAAAGGACGCAGTAATATTTCTAACAGATTACGATTTGCAAGACTGCCTTCACGCGTCGGAAGAAAGAATACTATGTTCCCTCGATAAACCTACGTATAACTTAAATATACAACAAAATATCTGCATGATAACTTTATTAGAAGCTAGTAGTCAATCAGCTTGTACCTACGAACGACTACCGTGTGTAAATAGATGGGTCAAATTACACGGGCCGAACAAGTGGATGTACTCGTGTTGCGATAAATGCAACATCCGCACATATTGCACAGCTGATGTTAGTGTGAACACCTTATCGGGCAATGGCCTTCTTGACGTAGGTCAGGGTTGCACCGTCAAGGGGGATCACTTTACCATTCACGGTCACAATAATTTTTTGCGTAAAGTTAGCATACAGCCGTCGATAGAAGCCCCAGAGGTATCTGTTTTGAATAGCGTTCTAAAGACTTCTGGGAATAGCAGCTACAACTACACTACGGAGAGTCACGCGCAGATCTACCAGCAAATAAGGAAGGAAATTAACGATCTGAAGCAACAATCAAACTCCGACTTCAGCATCCACGATGTACACCAGTACTCCATTATGTATGGCATGCTCGTCGTACTTGGGGTAGGAGTCATCGTGGCGGCAGCACTTCGAGCTAAGAGACGCAGGAAGATTCCCGTTCCAGCAGCTTCTCCTGGGCGGGGAGCCCCGGTGAGCTACGAAAGCGCGCGGGCCCTCGCACGTGCCCACGCTGCCGCCTTCCCCTTCGTCAGCGACCTTCAGCGTCAGTCTAGTGAAATAGTGAACGCTAGTGCGAATATAGGCGCCGTGCCTCCTAAACCCCCGCGGTCGGAGTATAGGGTTAAGATCCCTTGTGAATCCTACGGTGAGGTAGTCTCGCCCACCGAAGACAATACAGTGTAGCTTGTGCGGTATCAATGAAATGAAAGTGAACATGGACACGGACAATATTAGTATTAAGTCTATCCTAAATGTTGTATTATTTATTCACTTTAAGATTGTATAATTTAAGAACCTTTAACTCACTTCTGTGTTTAAATTGTGTCATAGCTTTACTTGTTACTAAATGTTGTATTATTTAGGTAGGCACTTTAAGATTGTATAATTTAAGAACCTTTAACTCACTTCTGTGTTTAAATTGTGTTATAGCTTTACTTGTTTAACTTATACGAGAATACACATCATAGCTTTAACTTGTCATAACCACGTTTAGCTTCTTGAACTAGGTTTAACTTAGCCGCTTTCCTTTCTTTCTTTGGTTGGCAAGATGTACGAGCCGTACAGATTTAGCTAGCTAGACTTCTACGTGATCTTGTAAGTTACTTAGATGTACGAGCCGTACAGATTTGGCTAGCTAGAGGAATGCGGAATATATTAATAGCACGTTTCTACGTGATCTTGTAATTTACTTAGTTCTAAATCACGCTTCAATAAACACTTTCTTACTTACAGTCAGTCAACAAGCTTGGTTGTATTATTCTCCTATACGGAGATCAACCTCTCATCAGCTCGAAGCTTTAGGGGAGCAACCCTAAGCTTCTACTCAGCTCACTATAGCTAACTTAACTTACTGTTGGGCAAACTGCCTCAACAATCGTGGAAGACATCAATGGTTCTCAATCACGTTTATCGAATGTTTTTTGTATAAACTCAGACTAACGCCTCTGAAGCCTTAGTCAGTACCCGGCAAAAAACTATTCACCTATGTAGTAGGTATTCAATTCAGTATGATGATGACTGAAAGCGAAGCGCAGTTTCACGCCATCACAGCGCAGTCAGCAATGTAGCTCCTGAAGGACAAGCTGAAATAAAGGCCGAGACCGAAGGCCGAGGCCGGATTTATAGCGCGGACAGCAAGGACTGCAGTGATGACCAAAGACTGTAGCTAAGACTGTAGCAACAAAAATTAACCAATAATTTAAAAAAAATTTGCTACGTTATGGAAAATTGAAAAATTTCACAGCCACTACTTAAAGTTAAGTCACTGTTTTTTAGCAACTAATAAAGTTTTTCTTATTCAGATAAGTAATTGACATCGTCTAGCACCAACAAAAATAAGCCTTGAGCTGAACTAACCACAGTTCTAATTTTTTTCTATTATTTGAGTGTAATTTATTTTGTTAATAAACTATCATGCAGTGTTTCGCATAAAGACACAGTATTCCAATGCAGAACGGTAAGCAGGTACCTATATCTACTACACTACATTGAACAAAATGGCTTCCGTTCCGTCTGATCTGACTTGAAGGTCTCTGTAGTTCTCTTCAGAAACGATTTGTGTTGGAAATAAGTTTCGAAACAATAAACAAAGAATAAAAGAAAAGTAAGGTGTCTACATTTTCATTGAATTTTCTTCCTTGGGGTTACCTAAAACATTTAGTTAGTACTAGAGTAGATACAATGGAAAAGTCTCTGGCTGACTCTATGTACTCAGTACCTACCAGAGTTATCATAAACTTTAAAAATGTAGGTAGCTCTTGCGAGGTTACATAATGCCTCCCATTTCACCCGGTTCTTTCATTCCATTCGTCCCTTTGAACCGGAACACAATCATGCGAGCATGAGAGACGAAAAGATCCAACACAAAAGTTGCAGCAGGCATTATGTCTTTTATTTTCAAACAAGCTTTTGCCGGAGGCTCCGCTACCTCTCCGCTTATAGCATACAAGTTATTAAAAACGTCTGCGGTTTTCTTAAGCGAAATGCCTTTTCATGATCCACCTGCTTAAAAATTGTCTCATGGACTCTATATACTTAACCCGTTGACTCCGCCGACCAGCGTGGCTTGCTGTCTTTGGCTAGAAACATGTTGGTGGCTAAATTTCTGTGTATGAATATTGCAGGCCGATTGACAGTACTTTTTTCCAAATTCTAAGTCTCTGACATACCGCCTACTAAGGCTGTGTCGACGGAATGTGTCGGCAGGCCGGCCGGCGACTTTATTGTGTATATAGGCTCCATTAATTTATTGCACTGCTGGTCCTTTGTTTCCCTATTCGTGATTATATCAACTTTAGCGTGATGCTTTCAATGTGAATGAAGGAGTTCAAAGTCCTGTAATGTTTCGTGTTCAGGACTTTACGATTTAAAATTGCATGAAAAAGGGGTGCTGACGATTTTCCGTGATTTGCAAATCTTGGTTTGGCACGCTACTGGATTTGATTGTTTGTGCATTTTTATTTAATCCAGTTAATTGAGGTACCTACTTACCTGCTCTACGTGTGCCAGTAGCCATAGAGACCATCAACAACGGGTCCATAGAAAATAAAAACATCCTGGAGGTGACACAGTAGTAAGGAGAATGTTCACGGGAAATTTAATTCGAATTGACTTTTCGACATTTGCGTTTTTCTGAACGACGATAGGTACCTACTTATGCTAACACACAATTCGTGTTCCAATTGAATTTTGTCAGGCAGTTACCTCTATGCAAATATACAACCCAATCGTCGCGTCGTTCGACAGCTCGTTGTGAGGACAAAGAACATATCCTGAATGAAGTCTACACTACACACCAAAGTCGGCGACACAGCCCAGTGGCAGAGATTATACAGGTGCCACGTAACACGTGTACTAAGCTGCAACGGGGTGGTTCTGGACCCCGGGGATAAATTATTTTCTACTGTTTTATGAATTTCGTTTTTTTGACAAAAAATTGAGTTTTTTTTCTTCTTAATCGTGTTCTTTTACGTGTATTCTTTCATTATTATTTTAAACTTTAAAGGATTTATGTTTTATTTAAATTTCATGACAGAACACTGGTTTTACTAAACAGTCTAAAAGCACTTAATAATGTTACATATCTTACAATTTTAACTACCGCAAGAGTGCGTGTAAAATTTAAAAAAATCGTTATTCACATGTTGATTCCCTTGGGGTCCAGAATCACCCCCTTTCGTCTTAATACACTGATACGTATCCCGTGGCACCCCGTACAATAATACTAAAAGGCGCGTGTTGGTGCGACATTTCTGTCAGTATATAATTATTGTGGCAGCCGACAGTATTCGCAACTTTCTGAAGGCCCGCTGACTTTAGTGAGTAGGTATTAGAATAGGATAAAACAAGGTCCCGAGACAAATCTGACAGTTCATCTGACTCGACCTGGACTCCGCGCATACAAGTGTGCAATTCGATTTCTTTAATCTCGGCGTGCCTGGCTCGGAAAGGTGTTCAGTGTGAGTGTTGAGTGAGAGTGTTAGAAGACCAGTTTGTAAAATACCAAAACGGAAAATGTTTACGAGAAGTCAGTAATACTGCCAAAATGTAACAAATCACTCACAAACATTCGAAATCTGTAATCGAGTTCGAAAGAAACTATTGGATCACCGTCATACTACTCACGAACGAAAAAAAGTTCTTATAGATCCGGCAGAGGCGCTGCAAGGCGCTACATGTATGGAAGGAAACGATAGCTTGTAAATGAAGCAAAACTCATCCTAAAACAACAGCTTTATGTTTCTTTTGAAACAACAAGCGGACGAACCACTCGCCTGGAAAGTATTTAGGTAGGTAGAGAATGATCGCTGAACCAGAAGATTCTGCGGGCTGATTATTTCTGCTTCGTCGTCTGTAATGGGTCGCTGCCGATGATTAAATCTGATCCTTAAATAGGTTAAAGATATCAAAGAAGATGTAAAATTGATTTAATGTAGCGGGTTGAGAAAATATATTTTACGGTCTTTCAAAAGAAACCTTATTTGATCAAAAATTATCAAGATGCTACAGAATTACGATGCTTTACGTTATTCATGATTTAGAAATATTTTTTAATAAAGCTTAGTAGAAACTCAGGGTACAAACTAATTAAAACTAATAACATATAAATAGAAAAAAGCTTTCATTAAACAGTTTACATGTTGGAACTTCAGTAGAAACTTATTTAAGAGTTTATGTGCGCGTCCTGTCGCATGCTGTGTTCGCGGAGTGTGATAATGAAATAGTCGGTGATGTCCACGGCCGCATCTCGTATAGTTCGGTTCGATATACGAGATTGGATTGTGATGGGATTGTATAATTTACTCCGCACTATAAGGCAGTAGTGAAAAGCTAACTCAATTGCAGCTCGCAAACTGATCTAGAGAGTCTAATCCTACCATACCAGTCAAAAAGAGGAAAGGGAATAAAAACAGATAGTACCCATACATACGTTTGTTAAAATAAGAAATACCTGGTAGTCTTTCTTTGCAGTCTCTCAATAAGAATAGCGTACTTAGTCTCTGATAAAGCATCATCAGGGTGAGTGCAGCTCTAAATTTACTTACCTGTGAGAGAGAATCTCCCATCCCACGCTAGTTAGGTAGTAGTAGGTTAGGTAGTAGATTTACGTATCTGTGAGAGAGAATCTCCCAGCCCACGCTAGTTAGGTAGTAGTAGGTTAGGTAGTAGATTTACGTATCTGTGAGAGAGAATCTCCCATCCCACGCTAGTTAGGTAGTAGTAGGTTAGGTAGTAGATTTACGTATCTGTGAGAGAGAATCTCCCAGCCCACGCTAGTTAGGTAGTAGTAGGTTAGGTAGTAGATTTACGTATCTGTGAGAGAGAATCTCCCAGCCCACGCTAGTTCACCGCTGGCTATGATCAGCAATGAACCAGCCATCACTAATGAGCGCCTAAGCTCTGTGTCTTCAACATCTGCCAGCTCTCGTAAATCGGTCATCCCACCTGGCCAAATAGTCTTACACTTCGTTAACCAAGTCGCGCGATTGAATCTCGTAGGTAATCTTAGAAAACCAACCTTTATTCACATTTTATTATGCATTAAAATCCCTAATCCCGACTCAACCATAATTGCACTGAAGAATAAACATCTGTGCTCTGATAAACAGAGACAATCCACATGTACCGTCCCATGGTTCCAACAAACTCCTCAAGTTAATCCCTAGTAATGCCTGTAACCCCTCTTGAATGGGGTAGTTAAATACAAGACAATGAGGATGGCAAATAGAACTGCGAACCAATCAGGGAGAGATCTCGCAGCTGCCTTTCGTAGTAACCCAACTTTGCCCGTGTCCCATTGACCTACATTTGCGCCCTTGAACCATACCTCGTCCCTCGCCCCGCGTTCCCGTGACGTCATAAATGCCCTCCGTATTTCATTGTTTCTTAACTGAATTGTTTTGTTGCATAGTCATGGTTTTGTGTCAACAAACCTATAAATCTATTGAGTTTATCCTCCCCAAAAAAAACCGAACAACTTTCTCGATATGTATAAACTTTTGAGTAATCGAAACTTTTGGATTTTAAACGTGTTTTGATATGTAGGTAGGTATGATAAGTAGAAGTAGAACCTACTTACCTAGCACAAAAGGAAAAATATCCAGCGTGCAATTCTGACTCAACTCTTTAATTTTTACTCTCATTTGACTATATACCGACTACCCACATGACTGTGCTCGTTTTTCGAACCAGTGGCTCGCTCAATAACTCAACTGTGAAATTATGTTCCTAATATGTACCGTCAGCAGCAGAACGTATTTTAATCGAACGTTATTTAATTATTTATTATTTATTTATTATTATTATTATTTTAAATATTTTTGGGTTTTTAGGATTTAAAGTATTTATTCATTAATAAAACTCCTCAAGTTAATCCTAAGTAATGCCTGTAACCCCTCTTGAATGGGGTAGTTAAATAAAAGACAATGAGGATGGCAACCCATCCAGTGGGGTTCAAGCCACTTATTTTCAGGAATCAACGCAGAAAATGTTTTTTTTACAAGCTTTTAATTTGCAATGTAGGTTTGTTACAGGCTCTTCAAATCTTGCAAGCCCAATTTGAAAACTTCTTCCTAACAACTTATGGCTTTGAAATTTTACATGCTTATACATTTCTGATAGGACCTGTAGTTCTAAAAATGACAGAAATGAACCTGATGGTGCAGCCAGGGTTGTTCTTAGCGAGGGAACTCCTCAGCGGTGCAAGGACACGACATTTAGGATATACTCATGATAGCTAATAAAAGCTTGTTATTAAAATACTCGTAATGTTGTAGTTCAATCCTTCAAAGAAAAATATAAAGCCCTGTTTAAAATTCCTTCAAAGATAAATTATTGTACCAAACAACAAAGTAAATTCTAGCGAGTCAAAAAGTAAAACCGGCCAATTGCGAGTCGGACTCGCGCACAAAGGGTTCCGTACCATTATCTATAAAAACTGCTTAAAATACACGTTTGTTGTATGGGAGCCCCCTTAAATATTTATTTAATTCTGTTTAGTATTTGTAAACCTTAAAATAAACCAATTAATGATCTAGTATGCCTGTTGAATTTAGAATTCGCATTTAGAATGTAAGATAAATAGTTTAGCCTAGGAAATGAGCGATCTACAAACGGGCTACAAAGTGCTACGCGAGCTCTGCGGGCGCTACGGCGTAGACCCTGGAAGTTCGTTCCTTACGTAGATTATTTTGTATACTTTTCCAACTTTAAACAAACAAACTTTACAGGGCCGTTTCAGACGCTCTGGCTAAAAGGTTTCTATTGAGTTATAAAAAAAAATTGAGTAACTACCAACCGTAACTTCAAGGGGTTCGATCTTGTCTAGCTAAGTAATAGAAACAAATCTAGAGCTAGTATTTACGATGGAAACAGTTGAGCTAACTGCAAACTGGTTGCAAGTAATCTAGAGTTAGCTCAACAAAATAATTTTGAAATATTTATCGCAGATGAAAGAAATATCCATAAGTTGGTAGTGTTGGTACCAACTAGGAACACAGTACCGATCCTAAATGCTTCCGACATAAAATATATTTCTAGATGTAAGCATGCCTCCAGTCGTTCGGCGGTACATTGATGCTGACAGCTTGACATAAAGTTGAAGGATGTAAAATAAGAGCAATATCTACAGGATGTGTGGTGTTGGAGCCGATTGGCTGGCTGCCAAAGGCTCGGCTCATCCGCCCGGGGATATAAACTATTGCCGACCAAATTGGAATCTTTTTGACAACTTCCTTCTATAAGTCGCCTCGGTATTGCAACTGATTTAAATTTTGGATGATCTCTTGATGAATTATAGCAATATGAGCGAGTTTTAATAATTATAGCATAATAGAAACTTATTATATAATAACACCTGCACAGAGTAGGCAATTAAGCACAGATTTTGGTGGCAAAATTGTAATAATTGGCGGTTTCATTATCATTAGCCTGTTGACACCAACGATGATTTAGGTGGCATAATTTGCGATTTCGGTTGCTGCAAAATATGCCCAAATAAATAAGCCGTCAGATTGTGTATACCTCTAGTTATCTTCACATTTCTGCTGACCTAGCGCTCTCCACTGGCAGCAAAGAGCCAGGTCGCCCCTCGTCACCCTAACAACGTAAAGTACTCTTCAAATTTCCGAAGTTCGACTTCGTCCGGTCATTTCTTATTAAATTAGGTAGCGTGTGACTGCAGTGCGGAGGTTATGTAACCGGGCTAGCTGACAGCCATCAAGTGGACGTGATCTGGGCTTGCCGCATCAAGGAAATTGCCACAGAATATTGGGGTTCGACCTCGAACTGTTTCATACATAACGTTATCGATAGTACTGTTGGTTTGTTAACTCACTTCTGCCCGGCTTGCATGTTTGCATGTTTTTCTGAGAGAGAAAGTAACCTATAGCTGCTGCCCTTGGCTTCGCACGCGCTTTTCAAGTATCCTAAGTCCATCACCGGGATACGGTTTACCTTCCTCACCTTCCTGCCAAATTCCATTAAGATTCGTTCAGTCGTTAAGGCGTGAAAAGGTTACAGACAGACAGACAGAGTTACTTCCTAATTTATAATATTAGTATAGATTCAGTCTATAGGACATCGAAATCGTTCACCAGAGTAGAGGCTCTGCTTTGTTGTCTAATATCTTAGATGCCAGTGTTGGTGGTGATCAAATAATGAATATGGATGTGCTCCTTGGTAGCAGAATACCAGGTTAGTTTGCATAGAGGGGTGTGGAGTATTTGTCGGTCGCAGTGTGCTTAATATCAGGGGGAGGCTTGCGTTCAGCAGTGGACCATTATATGCTGTTGAGGAGGAGAAGGAGCAGTGGACTGATTACTATTAACACCTACATGGTAGGCGAATATCACTAACGTGGTTCCTTTGATGGTCTAAGATCCGGTCTGAGAAATTAACTCTCCTATCTGTTATTTTATAGGCTTATGTGGTAGTTATTATATCGCACATAAGTTGCCACGCAAAATTGCGTACACAACAGATGGGTGAGTCAATTTCTTAGACGGGATCTCCCACTACGATAGTCTGTGCGCGTGCAGGCTTGATCAAGTCAACGCAACGGTCACCAAACTCGGTTAAGGAACGGAAATAGCCACGAAAGTCTCTTTAAGAAGTATAAAACATCATTCCAAAAAAACTACCACGTTTATAATATTACTAGTGTGATGTTATTATTTAGAAGACACGTTATTGGTTATCCCAGTACAATGAAAAGGTTAGCACTTCACACCTAGGAACATTGCTTCCGCTGAATTCCGTTGTGTTATTTACGGCGTAGCTGGGCGTTCACCTATGTTTAGGGGTGGAGGTCATTTTAGTGTGCCATAAACACGTCTGACGGAAGTGGCTGGCACCCGGATGTTTTGGAGCGTGCCGCTGGCCTGGCCTCAAGGAAGTATTACCTAAGAAGGGTTTTATGATAGCGTTCATTTAAATTTACTGCTGACTGCTGAATTTAAATCAAGACGCTTGACGCTTTGGCTATAAAAAGCTTGATGGGGTACTTTGGGGTATTGTGTACCGTGTTTTATTTATCCGCCAGTAGGGAATTTACCTACGATAGATCACCAATGATAATAAAATACGATGGCGCAGGACCGAGGCGTAGGCATTACCTAACGAAGGGAGGGATCAGACTTTGGAGATAGGTCCAGCAGTGGAGAAAGACTGATCCTCTGATGATGATGACACGAACCGCGGTCCTGCAGATGTGTAGTTCTAACTATGATTGATGAAACCTTTTTTTGCAAAGGACAAATAAAAAACATAAAAACGAGAATGAGGTATGATTTCAACACAAAATGATGACGCGGAAAAGAAGTTCTTAGGCGCTTTTTATGAAAGCTTGATCAGTCATAGATGTATGCTTGAGTGACGTTTATGCCATAAAAAGCGTTACTCAAGCATAGATCGACGACTGAGTAAGCTTTCATAATACGAACCTTTTAGTGTCCCTACCAAAGTATTGCCTTTCAAGCAGCTTAGGTAGGTACATATATACAGGCTACCACCGAAAGGGTGTACTAAGCCTAAAAGGGGGTGATTCTGGACCCCGAGGGGATCAACTCCAAAATTCAAAAACTTAACAAAAATATCGTCACTGACTGTTTTTTTTTTGCAAAAACTAAGGTACTTTTTACCCGACTACCGACAGGGGAGGGTTATGAGGTTATGAGGTTAGCACCCTATTTCATAATTATTCTTGTTCTTTTACGCCCACTTTTGCATTATTTAACATTAAAAAATATATTTCAAAACGTTGTTGTTGGCTTGTTTTTTCAGTGTTTTGTCATCAAATGATTACCAAAAAATTATGTACCTACTTTGAAATTTCAGAGCAAGAATAAAAATACAAATATACACGAATATGAAGAAAAAATATATCCAATTTAAAAAAAAAAGTTGAAGAATTTTCTAAATTCAATAAATTTCCACCCCCTTCCGTGGCTCCCTGTATGTATAAGTTATTTTAAAGTTCATAAATAAATTTGTAATGAATAATAATGATCTATCAGGCGTCCAATCTGATTAAAAAACAGCCATAAGTTGCTGTTTCTCTTGCAACTGGGCCCGCCTCGAAGTTTTATAATAATTGTAAACTGAGTTATGCGAAGTAATATGGATTTTAAACTTGGTCCTTGCTTGGTCAATACAATTTATCGCTCGTAAAACTTTTACGGCGTAGGTTACCTACCTACGCCGCAAAAGTTTGCGATAAATTGTATTGAGCGTTAAATTGTATTGGCCGTACCAGTATTCGTAGATACCGATTATTTCGATTATTATAGTTTTTTTAGGAGTCTGAGGTCTTAATCTGAGCATATACGAAAACCATTCGATAAACGTAATCGAGAACCATTTGATGTCTTCCACGAAAAAGGCTTAGAATTACACACACACAGTAGACACAAATTAAGTGTAGCCAAAAAAATGCGATGAATGAGTCTTATTTTCCTATTCGTATTAGCGCTATGCGTGAAAGCACTGAAGTTGTCGTTATGTTTGTCAACTCACACATGTATAGATTTGTTCTTATTTTTCTTGAAGCACCAATTGAAGGCATATCTGTGATCAAGCTATGTTGGGGTGCTCTATCTACTTACTATGCCGCAACATCAATGCTGCAAATAAAAAGTGCAACAAATCACTCAAATTCGATAGGATCGTTGTCAAACTACGATCCTCACGATCCAGTAGGGGCGCTACGAGGCGTTAAATGTATAGGAAGGACTCAAATTCGATGCGGAAGTATTCGAAATTCGAGTATTCGAAAACCACACCATTCGTACTAGGGTCTCTGAAGCCGTTTAACTACGAACCTAGTTTGTGTTAGAAGAACACCAACGTTTCATCACCTTACGAGGGACTTCTTCAGTGTGAGTGCGGTTCGAGTCGCGCGCGTTGCACGTATCTGCGAACACTGCGCAGGAGAGTTGGATTTGCACGACACAAATTAGAACTTACATTCATAATGATTGAAATCACAAAAGGTTCGGATTCCAGGCAAGGTTTCTAATTCTTTGAGGGAGAACTGACATTTGACTGAGTCTACGAGTTCGGAGACTTTTCAAAATCCCGTCTGAGCTGTCTCAATTGCTGGTTAAGGTTTAACACGTGTCTGGTAGCTATAGTTTAGCTGATGTATTCATCAGCTTGCTATATCAGCTCATCATTGTTATGCCTTGTGTCACGTGTAACATGTGGTTGGTTATTGCAGAGTGTAGGCGGGACCCCCGGCATGAGGTCGGGGGAAGCGGGCGAGGGCTCAGAGCTGGCAGAGTTCGGCGCGCGCTGGCCGCCCCCCTACGCGCAGGCGCAGGGCTACGGATGGACGCGCTCCGCCACACCGCAGCACCCGCCCGCGCACCACCTCGCCAGGCACTCGCGCTCGCAGCAGGTTCTTACTACTTTGTTTTACTTTACTTAGTCAAGAAGGGGTAGCTTGGAGTAATCAGCTGGGACATCTGAGGACTTCATTGACGGATAATGTATTATTAGGTGGGAACCGGTGATGCACCACCCTTCGCTCATTAACGCTCAAAACACACTATGTATATGAGAGTAAGAGGGTGGCTCTGCTTTACCGGTCGCAAGATAGCAAGCGACGTCGAAGGCAACTTTCCAGTCACTTCAATGATAAATTTTGTATGTTAGCAATGGAGATGAAGTTTAAAATGATCTGAAACTGAACTGCTCGCCATTGCCTTGCCGAGCCGTGCCTCTTCGGTGTGTGTTTAAGGTTAAGTCTGAGGTACTTTTAACTAAAGCATCAGGAGAACTCTAAAGAATCTGGTGTTATGCAGTTGTAATCTGTGCAGAGGTTGCAGGACAACCGACACACGAGCTACGAGGCAGAAGACGCGCGGTCGCGGGCGCGTGGAGGCGTCTACTACTCTCCCCCTGGAACCTCCTACACTATCGTGGAACGGCCGGCTTCCTCGCACGGCCACCACCCTTCCTACTCACATCACTATACGGGGAAGCTGTCCAGACAGAGCTATCTTGGTTCGTCGACTATTGCAAATAGTGCAGGTGAGTTTACTATAACATATTTTTAGAAATCGCCTTGCGTATGATACAACTATACGTATAGTAGAGTCTACTGTGCCCGACTACAAGATCCATACTAGATCTCTTCTCTATCAGTTTAATTGGCAATTAGGATGCTCCACTATACGGTATTGATAGTTCTATGCTACGACGCCGCTGTTGAAGTCTACGTCAAAGATCAAAATGAACCCATCTAATGTATTCTGTACCTTCGCCGGGCTTCGACTACATATTATATATTGCTTGGACCCGTTTCGGTATCTTCTTATATTTATAAATCAATCTATCATATTTTAATCAAGAGGAAATTCATAGTGCTGTAAATTGTAGCAGGTGCTACGAGCCTCCGCAACAGTACCAACCACTTGAGCGCCGCTACTAACGGCAAGAAGCGGCCGATCTCGCCGGAGCAGGTCCTCCGGCTGTTCGGGCAAGGCGGAGCCGCGGCGCTGGGCAAGGCGCTCCCGCCATCGCATCCGCCGGCGGCCCCCGCCCCGCTCCCCGCTCGGAGACACTCCCCGGCCAGCAGTCCTAGTAGTACAACACATCATGTAAGTTACTTTCAAAACAAGTATTTCATGCGTCCAAATATAGGTGTCCCCTATACGACGCCACAAATAGCGGTTCTGAGCAGCCCCTATCCATCGACTCTCTGCGACCGTAAGAATGTCGTCGGTCATAGAGTGGATACTCTCCCAACCTCGCGAGTATCTTTACTTCTTGGGAGTGGTGATCGGTTCTACAAGCAATACCTATGGCCTGCCCGTTCTTATTTCAGCTTAGTATTTCACATATTATTCTAATATTATGTATGACTTTAAAACGTACGGTAGCAAGCAGGTCTTCAGATTGGAAAACGTTGCCAAATCTCATTTCTGTTAATGAAGTTAAAGCCTTGAACCGAATTAACAATGAATTTCCATTAACAGATCAATAAAGTGACGTCAAAGGTAACACGGTGAGTAAACTAGTCCAAAAATAAGAACGATGTTACCATCGCGGGGGCGGGTGTCGTGTGTGTAAATTATTCCTGGGTGAGGCCGACGGCAGTCGATTCCACTACTTTATTCATGACCACGGTGGCCAGCGTTTAGACTGGCAAATGGATTTGTCCGCAGCTTATACGAAACAGCACCGACCCAGTACTTATAAATAATCTACTATTTTCACACAAAAATATATCTTCGTACTACAATGTTCTGGGTTAACTTCGTGATTAGTTGGCTAGTATGAACGAGTAGGGTGTGGGTGGTCACTTGCCCGTCTACACCAAGCCCAGCATGTCATGGTCACCGGTAATAATAAGCTGCCATCGTTATCGGCAGTTGTAGACAGACGTCCGTACTATAACCGCGTTTTTTCCGGTCTCTATAGAAAAATTTCGTTAAAAAACTGTCCATACAGCAAACTTTTGCCAGCATTTAACGCCTCGTCGAAGTTGAAGCGTTGGTTTGACCCAATTAAATATAGTTTCGTTTTTCTTAAAAGCGACAACGGCGAGAATTATTTCAATTTGCTCTGTGGTTTAATTTAAACGTTTAGCTGAATTGGTTAGTCGTCGATATTCCAGTAATTATCAGCTGCGAGCTTTCCCACACTTATACACAGTTGTAATAATTTAAGAAGCCTGACTTTCGGATTGGACTCTTTAGACCCACGTGCGCCAGAATGGTTGGCTTTATTCTATAGATACGTTCACGATGAAATCATAAAATTGACTGTAGAGGGTGCCAAAGTAGGTGCCAAAGCAGTACGTGATGTGCTTAAGTTCGGCGTGGTTCTGTGAAGTGTTGCAAACGTCGACACCAAATTGGATTCCGCGGAGGATCATGAGGTAAAGTATCGGCTCTACTGTCGATGTAAGAAGGAGGAGTGGAAGTTAGAAAGTTTCCGGGGGCTGTCAGCGTGGGCGCCCGGGAGTCGTTTGAGTGATAACACCTACTAAGCACTTGTTGAGCAGAATTTGCCTTCTAAGAGTGAAATATAGAAGAAAAATCAATCCCTTGTGAGATAAAAATTGCATACTTTGCTAAGTGCTGAATTTCGCGTATCCCTCACAAGAAGACCAGGGACTAGGGTACCTAGGTTTTAAAACTTACAAGTTTTTAAATAAGCGATTCACTACTTTTGAATATATGAATACCTAAATCTCAGACCAAAAAAGAAAAGAAAAATAAGTAACCCAACTAAAAGATGTAGTTTCGAAAGAATAAAAATAAACATGAGCAATTTTCTCAGGAAAAGTGAATCTGTAGAAAATACTTTTCAGAAGCTTCTAGCGCAAGGGGCGGGCGCGTTTAGTTGGCGACGACGACGGCCCGCCGTTTGTAAGTACTACTTCTTTGATATGCTAAACGTTTGCTTCGAAAAACATTGTTGACGCGGAACAAGGGGATCGCTCTTACTTTATTGCTTATGAACGCCCGCCTCGAGAGCAATATCGCGGAAAACAAGAGCTTTAACTCTTATTGGCTCTACAAGAAATATTTCCATTCGGCGATAGATGGCAGTAGGAGTTGGAATGTTGTAATATGCCTTCGGACGTGCACGCTTGCAATGCTATGCGGTCTATATTGACACGAAAGCCGAGCGCTGCGCTATTTGCGGAATGTAGGTAAGCCGTCATTTACGCGAGTGCTGCAAGGCATAATATAATCTATACCTACGTGGTAAACCAGATATAGATAGATAGATAGATAGATTATTACTTTATTGCACCATCAACATATACAAAAAAAAACAATTAAACATAAACTTAATACTAACTATATCTAGTGGCACAATCGGTGATAGATAGATCGGAGATATAGGATTCAACTAGAAATTAATGACTTGCTGCTCACTAGTAAATAGCTAGGTAATATTCAGTTGAAAGTTAGCGTGAGAGAGGAATTTATGGTATGCCAGAATGTAATGGGTAGCGAACAATTCCCCGATTTTACGAAGGGAGCGAATAAATGGTCAAGGTCACCGAAATGTTCTCGAAATATTCGGTAATAAATCAGAGTTTACTGCTTATAAATTTTAGAGTAGGCTGCTGTTAATTATTTCAGTTGATTAATGTTTATCGCGTGGTTCACCCGTGCTTGTTCCAATGTGTTGTATTTCGTTGTGGAACGCAGATTCCGTGAGCTTTTATTTGCTATATTCTAGCTGCAACCAAACATTTTGTTTTGATGCTCATAAAGCGATTTTTGGATTAACCGAAACAAGCAAGGTTGTTGTGAAGTAAGGCGTGAAATGTGTCTTTCTAACCATAGAGGGTTTCAATTTAGTGCGCTATAGATAAAACACTTAATTTCAATCACCTGCACGATTTTTACAAGGGCGGTCTTATTATATTCAATGCGCAAGATATATACTTGCCCAATACACACAAGCACAGCCCATCTGAGATTCTGTATCAACTAAAATACCTACTAAAAGGTATTTGTAGTCCATGTGGAATTCTGTGTCAATATTTACTAGTTAATTATATTGTACCCAAACAACACACTGAATCGAGTGTTTTACAAGCTTATTTGTCTGTAGGCGATATACCGAACCGGCGAGCGGGAGCGTCCGTACTCGTCGGGGGGCGCGCCGCCGCCGCCGATGGAGCCCATCACGCGGACGGTCACCATGAGCCGCGACCCCAACGACTCGCACGGCTTCGGGATATGCGTGAAGGGAGGCAAGGAAGCAGGTGAGATGAAAAGTGGACACTTGGAACCATAGATACCATAGAATAGAACCAAAAGAACCGCGACCTCAATAACTTGCATGGCTTCGGGATCTGCGTCAAGCCAGGGAGGGAAAGGAGGCTGGTGAGATGAACAGTGGATACTTGGCACGCACCTCATTTATTAAATTCCCTTTGTATGTTTTGATTCTCGAAGGTTGGTACTTAATAAAGAGTGTCTTACCATTACCTCGCCGCGCCGGTTTAAAAGGAGCTTCCACCTTTTGAAATTACTACAAATGATTAAACAAACATTTGAAATTACTGCTTGACATTACCGATGCGAGATTTATAAAATAGGTATATACGAGTATATCTATAACAAGGTATAAAGGTTCGTAAAAAAACTATGAGTAGTAAGGAGAAAGAATACCTACCCGAAAGATTTTTTCTAACATACGTGCAAATAAAACTTAATGGGAAATACCTTCTATCCACTCAGTTAACATTTCCTCTCGTGTGTGTGGTTACATGAAACACAATGGGCTGCTTTGTCCAATTTGCAACGTAATGCGCCAGCAGGCTACATAACGTTGCTCATATTGCTGAGCTCTGAAAGAAGCATAACTTTTAAGCACACTAAAAGGCTCTCCGAGTAAGTTGCCCTATCCCATGTGCAAACTAGCGAGATTAATTTTATCCTATAACACTGTCTCGGTATGTGGGAGAATTCATTGTAGAAGCAAGCATGGAGGAACAAAGGGCTAACGTCTTCTGAGAAAATTTGTGTTGTGGGTTATTTGAGCGTGTTTATTTGCAAATATTTACACAGCTTTCACAGTTTAAGTAGACAATGGCCAACCAAGGTCCCATTATCGATTAGTGACCCTCGTTGGTGGCACATAAATAGCAGCAAGCGGTCAGAGCGACCTAACCAATGACCTGGGGTTATTTGCGAAACATCTTCAGCCTACGCTCTTTGTACTGGGATTGAAAAGGCGACTTATAATGTTAACAACGTTTAATAAAAATAAATCATGGTACTTTTTATGAAACACTAGCAGCGCCTCGCGGTTTCACCCGCGTAGTTCCTGTTTCCAGGAATTTCGGGATAAAAAGTAGCCTATGTCCTATTCCAGACTATAATCTATCTCTGTGCCAAATTTCATCCAGATCCGTTTTGCCGTTCTGGCGTGATAAAGGAACAAACATCCATCCATCCATCTAAACTTTCACGTTTATAATATTAGTGAGATTTGACCACGTTGGTCGTAACGTGTACTTTTTATTCCATTCACGCAATTTATGCTGATTGCTCATGATTAGCTATTCAAAAGCCTGCAGGTAGCTTTTTGTAACGAAACAATTATTCCATGCCTGGTTCATAAAAATGCTAAAAGTCGCGGAAAAGCCGAGAATTAGGTACGAACCGTCGTCGTCCAATTACAGAACGGATTTTTTAAATTGGATTTTCCTTTTGTGATCCATTTTACTGATCATTCAATTTTCCGGTTGTTTTACGAGACTGAACGAGCAGGTGGCATCCCCGTGGGAACCGCACCGTCCCTTTGATCTAAAATATGCTGTGCTATATATTATTTACTTCTACCTACCCAAAGCCACAACGATATCCCTGTTATTAGAAGACGCTATTAACGACACACCTGCATTACCCTAAATATGGGCTGTCATGATTCGTAGCTGTCATGCCATGCCACAAAGATACGTTGAGTTAGCATCATTACCATCCTATTATTAGAAATATGATAATTATTATTATCATAATCATCAATAATAAAAAAGGCTACATCACAGCAAACTTTCAAGAGAAAAGTCTACAATCATTATCTAGGTATAACGTCAGATTAGAGTATGAGCATGTACCTATGTTTTTAAATGTTGCTTTAATTTATTATGTTGTAGTGTATTAGTATATTAATCGATTTGTATTTGTGTATTAATATAGGTAATTGATTTGTATTAGCTTAGCATAAACACCGCCATCCTATGATTTTTTCCGTACACCTTGGTTGCCTGGAAGAAATCGCTTTAAGCGATAAAGCCGCCAATTCCATTGCCTTTCTATACTATTAGTTTAATAATGTACTGAATGTTTTGGTTTATGAAAGCATTATCTATCAATCTATCTAATATAAATGTGAAAGTTTGAGAAGATGTGAATTTGTGAGACGATGGGCCGAAGAAGACGCCAAAACTCAATATTCAAGTAACTAATAATAATTAATTTTAATGTTTAACACAAAATTCTGCATGAAATTTTGAATAGATGTCGACAAAGACCTAATGTTAATTATAGACTTCTTGTAGCCTGAAAAAGTGTGCGAAATTGCGGGCGGAAGCTAGTTTTTAATACCAGCCTTTCATAATGGTAGATATTGTACCTACTAATAGATGCGCATATGCAGGTGTAGGAGTGTACATATCGCGGGTGGAAGAAGGCTCAGTGGCAGAGCGAGCGGGGTTGCGCCCCGGGGACTCCATCATGCAAGTCAATGGAACTCCCTTTTCTGGCATCTCACACGAAGATGCGCTCAAGGTACGTCTTAGTATTTTATTATGCTTACAATAAAACTGTAACAGGTCCAATTCTGTTTATTGCAGATATTTAAAAAAAATTGTATGGCTTTTTCGGTAATTATGTGAAAAACACTTCCCGTTTAACAAGTTTTAGTGATACCAGAAAAGCGCTCATCAGGGGTGCGTCCATCGGTAGACCAGTATGAAGATGTATGTATGTATATGTGTATGATTCTTAAGAGCTGATGGATGATGGATATCATTATATAAAACGTTACGAGATGGAAAGGTTGCGAGATGGAAATAATTTCCTCTTGTATGTTTTTGACAGGGTGAATTTTGTATGGTGTTCCTTTACACAAAAATATGTGAAGCTGGGCCACGACTAAGGCCTAAAATCGTTAAAATTTTGCTCCTAAAAAACCTAGTATAAAACATAACAAAGAAAATATCGCTAGGTAAACGTCGTCGACGTAAAGGCTAACTAACACCCAGCCAAGAAGAGTCAGAAAACGACCCCACCATTTTGTAACTCAGTTTGATGGCCCTACATTAGTACAAATATGTCAGCCGACGCACTTCAGTAGTCCGGGGTCGCGTAATTACGTCCATATGGTATTACAAAGAGTGTGACCTGTTGCCCCTGGCAGGCTACCCTGAGTTGTCGCCAAATTACTGCGACACAGCTTGATTCGCGCCAAACTGACACAGCTAAGTGTTATCGCTTCACAAATGCGGTATCAACTTGTTAACCCTTAACTCACAGTTTCGTGAACTGATTATAATTAGATTCGTATAATTAGTAAAACAATCTCTACTTCTTGACCTCTCAGGCCAAGTTTCAGATAGGTATGGTCAGTGTGATTCACGTCAATCAACCATCGATTCAAAGTGTCTTTTTCATTTCTGTCTTATTGATGTCTTTCCTATCGATCGGCTCTAATTTAATCATGACATAGTTGGGAAAGGGAAGATTAATTTGCAAACATTCAAATTCAATTCTGGATTTATTTAAAACTCACAGTTTTTCAACAGAAAGCTGCAAGGTAAACAGAGCGGGAGGTAGTAAAATATTAGCTCAATTTACAACTGTTTGTAGTTCGCTAAACATTTCTGAGTCACGTTTCGACGATTGTGAGTTACGAAGCAAATTACACCGGCCTTTTGATTAACGTGAAGGTTGTTAATTGAATTTCCCGGAATCAGTGTTTGTTGAGGAAATAGGCCGGTAAAACTTCAAATACATGTCAGATAATCTGCCACGTAGAACCGAATTGCGTAACGACATTTTTATAAATAGACATTTTAAGGTTTTGATCCGTTCTCTGTTATATTCTAAGCGCACCGTGGGATGTGTCTTTTGGATCATGATTCATTTTTGCTAAGTAAACTTAGAGTCTTGGCTTTCGAAAGTACTATGTTTTTTTTTGAGTCTACATGCTGCATTACTTCCTGCACGGCCCATAGTTTTTACGTATTCGTACAAGGGGTGACTAATAGGGTTGTATACTGTTGGATATTCTAAGTGTATTCCGTTTGTTTTGACCTGAATGTTGACATGGAAAAGGCATTTGCGCACGTTTGGAAATGACAGGCGGACACGTGAGGTTGGCGTTTCTATTTCCGCGTTCGTAGGCGGGCTCCGTGGTAGGCGGCGTAGAACTGCTACGAGTACTGCTACGCCACAGTCACTAAT
The DNA here is from genome assembly GCA_947086465.1 of Eupithecia exiguata. Taxonomy (NCBI): domain Eukaryota; kingdom Metazoa; phylum Arthropoda; class Insecta; order Lepidoptera; family Geometridae; genus Eupithecia; species Eupithecia exiguata. The sequence continues at coordinate 10,711,480 of OX352229.1, forward strand.
CGCTACGGCGTAGCAAAGCTCATTAAATAAAATTATCCATGCAGGCAGGGATCAATTTATATCAATGCATTTTGTTATTTTAGAACGTTCAATTTCGTAATCATAATCTAAACAAAACTACTGCAGTATTTTTTACCAAGTGCAGGTAAAATTACTGCAGTGGTTTTGCATAAAAATACCTATGATAATTCAGGGTTGCTTTCGTGTGTTCTAAACAAAATATTGTAAAGGTATAAAACAAATTACACTAGAAACGAAGTATTAAGGTTGTTAGTCCTGCGTCATATCGTGACTGGCCGGAATAAAGCTAACAAGAACCGGACGGTACTTTTCCGTTTGTTATTTTTGTGCTGGAAGGTTAATGGCTGCCAGCATTTCTAATGCATTTCAAGCATACCAAGGGGGTCGTGCAATAAACAAAACCTGTATCAGGTTTTTAGCTTTTCTTTTTAGCTAGGAATATATACACCGAATTCAAGTGCAATATGATGCATTATTCATTAATATAAACATTTGAATACAAGCACAAAATACAAACTTAACTGCACAACTGAGTTGATAACCCGCTGTGTACTTGCTCTACACCTAAATCACATTTTCTCGAAATAACTTTTGCTAACTCCGACGTATTTTCTATTCCTGCAACAGTAGTTTGGCTGGTCAGGTAGCAGAATTATTTCTGCAAACGTGGTTTCCCTCGGTGGCATCGCTTGATTTACGAGCGAGCTTCCTGACGCTCTCGGGAAGTTTTTATGAAACGATTTTACTACCTACACAATACCTGCGAACCAAAAGTTACGCAAACCAGAAAATTGAGTAAATTAGCGAAAGTTTAGAAGTGTCAGAATAACAGAGAAAATTACAAAAAAACCGCGAAATAAATATAGCGTTGCTAAGTCAAAAACTATGCAGCATATTTTCATATTTTCGTTCTATTCATTATCCAAACTAATCTCAGAGAACCAAGTATAACGGAAACTATTGTTGTAAAAACAACCTGGAACTTTCCTACGTATTCAATTCCAATGTTACGTAACAATATTAGCGATAGACTAATCAGATAAAGGTATCTATAGATAAGCGACGAGTGTCGCCGCGCTGGCTGCCGGTACCGTCGCCATACTGTCCGGTACGTCTCCTGATTTTATCACTCTCGTTTATGTGAGAGGTGACCCCTTTTCATATATGACCTACCGAAGACGTAGCGAGCCCCGGATTAAGTTATTGTTATTTTGACGGTCACGGCGAAAGTTTGTTGAATAATGTAAAGCTTCTTTAGAGTAGAAACTAACTTTATACTGTTGTATAGCTTATAGCTAAGATAAAAGTCATAGTTGCAAGATCTGTTTAATATTTGTTCAAAATATCTTTTTTAAAGTGGATAGTGTGGGAAGGATGACATGGTTATATGTAAGGTGTAAATAGGGACGATGACGGCTGAAAGAGGAGCGTGGAAGAAAAATATATGTTTTGCCGACACCACCTAGTGTAGGTTAGGGCCCGGAAGGTAATGATGATAAGTTAAAAACTTTTAAAGTAGTAAATATACTTCAACCACCAATGCTACTTTGTTATAAAAAAACGATTAAAACCCTGGGCTCAGCGACGACATGCACCAGTTGATGAAATACAACATGGTTTTTGAAACCCACGTGTTTGCCACAGATGCTGAAATCATGTCGTCAGCTGACGATGTCGGTGCGGACAGCGGGCGCGCTGGTCCCTCGGCCATCGTGCTCTTGGATGGACCGGTACGGCCGGCCAGCGTCGCCGCCCGCCGCTCGCGCCTCGCGCTCCGCTAGCAAAGATCGGTCTATACGAAGGGTAAGTGTATTCTATATGATGGTGTATGACGTCATGTCATCAGCTGGCGATGTCAGTGCGGACAGCAGGTGCGCTTGTCCGGCCAGCACCGCCGCCCGGCCATCAAACATCTAAATCCTTCTCTATTTCATCCTTTCACTAGGATCTAGACCGCGCTACTGGTCGACGGCCGACCGTTGCTCCTTGAAAAGCCGATGGCAATCTAATGAGTCGGAGGCCAAAACCTACGTTGCGGTTAATGCGTCAGGATGTTGTGTACAAAGTAGATCCAAGTGAAACCATCGCTATCGGACACCGGTAGCCATTTTTGGTGCCAACAAAAATGTTCCTTACGAAGTGATACCCTGTACCTATGTAGTCTGGTGCTAATAGATACCGAAGTTATGGCGACATTAAAATTTTACGATACCAACACAGATGTAGGTACTCGAGGTCCTCGTTATCCTGGACTTGTTTTTATCGCAATTCGATGCTGCTATCCAATTACAAAAACTACGTCACGGACGAACAATCCATTGAAATCGGATTTTTTCATCGATAGCCGATTGTAAAATTCGAATCAAATTGAACACAATTATTTCCATCCCTGTTGGAAATAATTTTGTTAAATCAAGTAAATAGCCATTAAAATACATTTTGCACTTTACTTCATGAGAAATAAAACGACACAAACAACATGCATATCAGGATGCGTATGTGGTTTATACAGTGGTTTTACACTGCAAGCGCATTATTTATTAGAAAGACAGCTGAAATGAACGTTATTGCGCTGCACCTAGAATCTAAAATGATTTTTCCAGGCCCAGAAAGATGGCCGGAAAAACTGGACCTAGGTAGTTCTGTAATAAAAAACCAATCCACACGATGATAGTTTGGGATAATGCAGATTTTGTGTAAAAGTTGTGTAGAAAAATGTGTTGGTATTACATTTTATTATTTTTATATTTTTATGTCGTGCATTTTCACTGTAACTCCAAAGTGCTAAGGTGTGTGAGCTTCCTCAAGTTAATTGATGATGCTAACCCAGTGTGGACCATTTTATGACGTCATACTCTTTTACGTTCAATTCCACGGTCGTAAATTTCCTCTAGTGCATATCGAAGGGTGTTAAAATGGTTTTTATTTGAGCTGGCAATAGAGCAACAGTTATGGCTTAGTGATCAGAATTCAAGATCAAAAGAAATGAAAAGATAAATTTATCGTTTCATAAAACCCCTGCTGTTATTTCACCAATTAGTCTATACGAGAGGTGCCCGAGCATCAGTGGTGGTCCATCTAGTACGAGTTAGCAAAACGCCAAAACGGAGGAAGTTCCAAGAGTGTGAAAATATAATAAATACCGCTACTTGTCGAAGTTGACTCATACTAACAAAATGCAAAAAATTACTCAAAATCATTCGTAAACATCAATTTACTTATAATCGGCAATCGAGTTCGTATGAACCTATTGGATCCCAGTCACACTACGAAAAGTTCCCCTGAGTGTCCAGTAAGGGCACTCCAAGGAGATCAATGCACGGAAACGACAAATTTTTATAGTTTTCGTAAGCAATTTAAAACCCATACTAAGGCCTCAGGCAGCATAAAGTCATAGTATGCTAATTGCAGTCCATCAGGCAGTTAACCGAGTCGTTAGCGGTTGTAATGAGGCTGGCAAACTGCCGGTCGAGCATCGATCCCGTCATAAACATTACCTTATGAATGAACGCTCAACTGATAGAACCTACTGATTTGCTTTTGATTGGTCGGCTACGGCTCAATTAATCATTGTGGGTACCAATCTTGCCTCATTACGTCATAAGTCGTTATCATTCAGAAAAGGTACTGATTTGAAAATGAAAAGAATAAACTACACACTACATACTAGGACTATAGAGACTATCTGGTCACTTTACTCCACCACCAATAAACAATCTCATGAGATACAGTGTTGGGCAATCAAAAGAGACATAATAACATAACCAAGGGGTAATTATGCACAATGGGACACGTAACCCGAGAGCTGGTGAGTATCTGGCGCAGCCCATCAGCATTGCCTTCAGCGGGGCAATGCAGCCAGCGTCTTGAGGACGCTTTCGACTGGTATTAAATTAGATTATTTGCAAATTGTATTTGGTAATTACATTTTAATTGGTTTTCAATCCACAAACAATTTCAATAGCAAAAGAATCCTCCAAATCGATCATCAAGAGGCTACTTGACTACTACTGGGAAATAATTCTAACGTATTGTCTGATAAAAATAATGCTAAGTATCTCTCAAGCAAGGCCAGTCGTATTAGATAAAAAAACTAATTTTAAAGTTTGCTTAAAATAATGGTGCGCCAAAACTGTAATCTCTGTCGCCATGACAGTCTGTCGACATGACTCGATGACGTCTCGCCTCATACCACACCTAACAAGAAGAACAACACGCACTGTAATCTGTGATACGTGTGACGTCACCAGCGATGCAATCAAACGCAGAGCGTTTTCGGTCACGTGACTGATCACATATAAAAAATGTGTAATTTTAATCCCGTTTTTTTACGTAATAAAAATCACCTGATACGTTGTCACTGACTAGGATGAAAACAATTTGCAACTTATTTTCAATGTAGTCAAATAGCCTATTGACGGAGTAATCGACAACCTTTTGAATTTTTTTTTTTTGAATACATAAAAAACATACATAGAGCCGAACGAAGAACCTCCTCATTGAACTCGGTTACAAATTTGTAATAATTTGTTTGTTTTTGTTGACCGAAAGTTTAGTAGATATAATTATTTTGGAATTTAGGTACGATACTTGATAAGCAATGTTAACCGGCTCTGGTCTTATTTTGTCTTGTTAGGTGGACCTTTGCATCGAACCCGGACAGTCGCTCGGGCTGATGATCCGAGGGGGTCTCGAGTACAACCTCGGTATCTACATCACTGGGGTCGATAAGGATTCCGTAGCCGACAGAGCTGGACTTATGGTAAGCTAAAAGATGAATGTACAAGATCTGAGATCTTCGATATCTTCTGCAGAAGTCGCTTGGAAAGAGTCACGTAATGAAATCTTCCGAGAACACGAGAACACATAGGTAAAACTAACTATTAAACATGGCTAAACTGATTTATAAATTCATGTTCTACATATGCAGTAGACTAAACATTTTATAAATTAGTTTTTACGCTTTCTTATTATGACGTCAAACATAATCATAAAAACTAGTTTAGTAAATATGATATAACAGATTAGGTATATTAATTTCAATTTAGTTAGCACATCGGAACAATTCCCAATTTCAAATAGATAGAGCAGTGGGCTGGTGAAATCCCCAAGTTATCAAAGCCGACGGATAATATCTCGAACGGCAGAGAAGAGACATTCCAAACTCCTAAGTGGGAGCCAAAGTTTAGCTGCATCAGAATAGAGCCATAATCGGGAATGTCTTCAACAGTAAATTGCTTGTTTGCTTCCCATTTAACCTCAGACGCGACGCTGCTGCATCGAAGTGTCACTGTATCACCTATCAAATAGACGGCAGAGTCTAATGACAGCACTATAAGGTAGTATAATAGTTATGCTTTGCTATAAGCCAAGTGTGCTTTACTAGTTCAGCAGTTCCATATTTTATTGGACTAAATTGCTTTTACCAGCTCGGAATTATCTCTAAAATTGCCTGTAGGTGGGTACTTTATTCTGGTCTGGCGCTTCTGCATAATTTATAGTAGTAGCAATTTTAAGATATCTTACCTATTTCTTTGTTGCAAGGCGACGCCACCTTTTAGGTATGGTGGGAAATTGTGTGCACGCTACTTCTCGATAATATTTTTACAGTTAGTTATGACTGGGTAAAAGACACAGTCATTTAAGCGGAATTTTAACTGCCCCTATCCTCTGACTACATTGCAAGTGTAGGTACCTAATAACCGCCTAGAGTTAAGGATTAAACTTCAGTTAAGTGTTTTTTAATGTACCTGCCTTACGACTAAGCTACGATTGAACATAAAGTCTTCAGGTACCGATTCCGTTTAATAGGGCCTCTAACTTTGTAATTGTTTTTGCGGTAGCTTCATTTTATGATGGTGGTATTTACCTGGAGTCGTCATCCGAGCTTTGTACCTACAGATTAACCTTTTGTTTCATTCACACAGTACCTCTTCACAAAGTAAAATTGAGAAGCGGAGTGCTTAATGACTCCTACGTGACCACTTTGCGGAAGTAAGGCAAACTTATTACACCCAAGTTGATCTTTACCGCTGTTGAAAACTTGTAAAAATTGCTTAGGTAAAAAACTTTTGTATTTTCATCAGGTCGGTGATCAAATACTTGAAGTGAACGGGCAGTCGTTCGTAGAGGTGACCCATGATGAGGCTGTGGGCCAGCTGAAGTACCACAAAAGGATGTCCTTGCTGGTGAAGGATGTGGGGAAAGTTCCTCATGCTTGCACGGCGTACGGGGGTGGGGAACAACGAGACGGGCAGAATGCTGCCAAGTTAGTTTTTTACTTTACATTAAATAAATTATGCTCATAGAATTTAAGAGAAATGTAGGAAAGAATTTCAGATCCTTGATGCAATTAGAACTTTAAATGTTCTATTCCAGAATAACACTGGTATTTTAAAGAGAATATAACCTTCAAAGTAAGCATCACAGCACAAGAAAACTCAATAATACCGTACCTACATATATTTTCGGGGCAAAAAGTCACAATTTGAACGTTTGCCAAATATATTTACACTTAGTTAAAAGTTTTTACTGTCGCTTCGGCTTGGAAACGGCACAATTTGCAACTCAACTTTGTTCAATATCTGAAGAAGTGAAACTGAATATTAGAAATTCTTTCTGAAATTGAACTTTTGCCAGGATCATGAACACTCGTGACCTTAGGATGGGATGCCTGCATTTATATGGGATCTGGTCAAGAGCCAAGTAGGGGAATAGTATGAAGGTTATTTTCATTGTGCAGGATTAGTGGTTGGGGAAAGCGAAGAGGGGCTGCGTCAACAGCAGTGGAGCAAAAGGCGCGGTCATTGTTACCTCCGAGTGAGCTTCCAGCTCTTGCATATTACATGGAGGAGTACGCGGCGAGAAGACTCACACCCGACGCCTTTCTAACTGTGCTGCGAGACCTTTTGGACACGCAACAAAAGGTCAGTCTTGATCAAAACTGAAGTAAGTGTAGTCTCAATATGAGATAGTCAGCCTCTATAAAAATCTTTAAATAAAATGGTTCATCTGGGTAGAGTCCTATAGATAAGCGGCAGCTAGCTAAATCACCTTCAAGTAAAGGAACACATAGATTTACGACCAACCTGTTATTATACATAACGTCTTTGTGATTATTTCGAATAAATAAATCACATTTGAGAAACACAAACTAACTTGAAAAATAAAGACTACTGCAGTCTATCTCTAGTTCAAATAAAGAAAGAAGTGTCGGCTACAAAGCGCCGAAAAGCGCATTCTTACTTGCCCCAAAGCCATGCCTCGGTAAAAGCCTGCCATTTCTGAAGTGAAGACTGGAAGGCCATTGTGTGCACCAATTTCTGTGAAAGGTTTCATCAAAACGAAGTGTAGAGATCACCACGCATCAAATATTCCGTAGATATTTATAACATATCTGGTAGTTTGTTATGTTGTATCATTCGTGCGTAAGCCGAAATGCCGCGTCATGTTTTGCCGCAAAGCGGTTTTTCGTGTCAGCATTGTGGTTTCCAGTGTCATGCATGATTAACGCATCTGTTACCTTCATAAAAATATATTCATAGCTCTTTATTTTATGAATAATGGTGTCTCAACAAAATAAGAAGCTTTTAAACTTGTGTATCTACAGTTTTTGCCGTAGAAAAGTAAGATTCTCATAAGTTCTTTGGAGTTGAGTTTATAATATCTGAAGCTATAATAAAAAAATGATCAAATTATTAAATTTACCATTCAGGAAACGATCAGAAGAAACGTAAAACGGACCTATATAACATCTAACGGTAGGTACACGTTATTTGTCCATTTTATCTCTCAGAGACTTAGAAATACTTACGAGAATGTTATTTGACGTTGAATTACATGAAGCTCACGGACTTGCAAGAGAATGAAGATAAATAGGCGAGAGATTTTATTCGCGTTGACTCTAAGCGAATCGTACAATAAAGTTATATATCTACATTGTTTGTTTTTATGTTTTAGTATTCGAACTAAACGTTTTTTTAGGTGTACCTAAATAGAGTCCCAAGCATTCTTTAATCTGTGATATAGGTACCTATCTGATGAAATGCTGTTCGCTCAGCTCACCCCACCTAGTCCTTGGATAAAAGAGAGATTTATAATTTGGCGTGTCTTATAAAAAACTATAAACGGGCTGCAAAATCCTAAATATTGAAAATGGAAGGAACACTTCGATATCGCGATCTAACTTTTCAAGTGGCGACATCTAGTAAATTTTCGAGTCTAATTTAGTTTGATGTTATGAAAACACACGTAAACGTAACTCCTTGGATAAAAGAGAGATTTTGAGAATTTGACGTGTTTTAAAAAACTATAAACGGGCTTCAAAATCCTAACGTTGAAAATGGGTTGGAAGGAACACTTCGATAGTGCGATCTACCGATCTACCGATAACTTTTCAATTGGCGACATGTAGTAAATATTCGAGTCGCATTTAGTTTAACGCTATGAAAAGAATTTGTTACCAGTTGTGAATATTATAATGTTTTAGATACGTTTTACGACGCACATATAAATTTATCGAGGGCCAAGCTTTTATGGGATCACCTCAAATTCAACTATTTTAGAACAACGAAGGAATCATCAAAATTTGTTAAGATTTGGCGAAGATAATCACCAAAATAATTGTAACTAGTTGTGATTTAAAAAAAAAAAGTTGTTTATTGGTCATTTCACGTATTGGTTATTTTGCGATTGGTCATTTTGCGTATTCATGATGCTTTTTTCATTGGTCATTATGCGTACTTATTAGTCAATGTGCGTCTAAACGTGTTTTAGGTTGATGGGATAAATACTAACAATAACTAGGGATTTTTTTATGCGGCCAATTCGGGATCATGTATTAGCAAAATAATTTTTAAAATCAGTGTATAAATAACGGAAAAATCGACGAACATACATACATAAAAAAATACATATAGCTGAACATTGAACCTCCTTAAGTCAGTAAAAATAAAAGAACCGAAACTAAAAATATAAATTGATGAATCAATCAAGACTCGTCGTTTGTTCAAATAGGTACTTGATTCATGAACAGTAACTGTTCAGACCTTTCAAAAGCGTTAATTGCGCTGCGTATGAATAGCTCGTTTAGTTCGCAGTATTCAAAACAAATAGAAGCCGTATTGATTAATTGACTGTCGCTCTGTATGTTTGTTAATAACAACTTCTGAACTAGACTACTTAATCTATAAAAGTAGATGACTAATGGTTTTGGCAAAGTCTCGAATTTCACGCATTCGAAAGCTTGCAATCTAGTGACTTTAGATGAAAATGTTATAAACCGTGTAAATTGATCAATAACTTGATTGTTTTGAAAATACTAAAAACAGACTTCGATCCCGTAATTTACACTGTTTTTAAGTATAGCGTTGCGGGATAAATACAATATAAACAGGGTCTGGATGGTGTTAACCTTACATGAAAGATGATTTTTGATTTAGATTTTTAGTTGTAGATACATAAATACCTACATATATTACTGACCACAAGCTGTATGGTACCACACTAACGCCCGAATACTCAAACGCAACTCTGATTTAAGCACGTCTCAAGTCGCGATTTTTTGACATTCAAAAATTTAAAATTCATCACTTGAGACGAGCTTAAATCTGAGATGCGTTTGAGTATTCGGGGGTGAGTCTATCACTAAGTTCACTGATAGGGTAAGAAGTTACAGTTTATGCCAGTTGCACGACCACAAGATTCACAGTAAAAGTTAAGTTTAATTACAATGTTTATTAGTAAGTACAAAGGTAAGGGGGCAAATCTTCCTATAAAAGTGTAGTGAGTACCTAATAAAAATTACGGCAGTCAAAGTTAACTGCAAAATGACGCGTGCGCTGTGTAATTTACATATGAAACCGTACATACTAATCCTTTGATAATAAAACTTTATGAGACCACTCTAGATCATTCTCTATCTATACACTAGCGAAAAATTATAAGCTCCTCCTTTTTTCAAAGCCAGATAAAAACATCAATCCCGCTTTAGATTACATTTTTTTGGCAAAAATGATCTGAGCGGGACAGCATGACATTTCAAACCCGACCTCTTTCTTCATGTCATATTATGTACCTACGTATATCCAATGAAAAAGAGATCCCCATGCGTATATCAGATTAGCTGTCAGAGAGAAGCAGTATTTACCAGTAACGGACTTATTGAACAGAAAGTTTACCAGTTTGACCATTTTGTATTGGTTATTTTTAGTAGAGCAATAAAATTGTAAAACGTCGCGACGTGACTGCTCTGAAAGTTTTTATTCTACTTTGCGAGTTTTCGCGCCCTAATTCGGAATTTATTTTTAAACTTCCACCGTAAATGGTAAGGCTGCCACAGCTTCATGCCTACAAGACATAGATTCCAATGCTGTCTTGACATAAACGTAGGTAGTAGAAATCTACTGGGTTTGTAGATCTGAGCTTGAGTCGGATTAGCCGCGCGCTGTGAGGTTTCCGGATCCTGCTGGCGGATGATTGAACCGTGGATTCCTGTTGGTACCATTTGCGAGAATAATAGGTACCTCCAGTTTCAATACTCATTTTTTCTTTTTACGCTTTGACGAAACTCTATCCATTCGCTAAACATCTCAAGATCCGTACCGACAGTTTACGTTGTAATAATACGAGTATTTTTACAACGCAGGTGGTTGCGTGCTCGATTCCCGCGTCGGGACAAATATTTGTACGATCTGAAAATATTTATTCGGGATGTTCTGGATGTTTTCTACGAATTTAATCTTTTAAGTACCTACCTACATACATAGATACTCGTAGGTATCAGTTATCTAATACCCATAACACAAGCTCTGCTTACATTGGGACTAGATGATGCTATGCTGGGTGGATTGCTTAGCATTATTATTATTATTTTGCTTTTGGTTGCAGTATACTCTACTTACGGAAATCCGTGAGTTCATGGTTCCCGAAGACAGGCCGAGGTTCGACGAGCTCGTGTACAGGAGAGGAGATGAGTCGGCTGAACATCATCTCAAGGTACCAAACAAAACTTAACCACCTTAATCCTAATTGCTTTAGTATGAATAGCATTTTAAATTACAAGCAGAAAAAATAGGTAGGATTCTTCAAATACTTTTCGTAATTGAAGTATCTACTTCCGTAAAGTTATCCGAAAAATTTGGGTACGGGAGCAATGTCGCGTAAAAACGTAATTTCACAGAGTTCATTATTCTGGATTCCATAATCTCGTAATCTGTGCCGACCTGGAGTCCTAATTACAAGTTTAGAGCCCAGCTTCTCCGGGACATGGGACAACCCAACTTAAAATTAAGACACTAAAGCTTAGTATAAACATTCCTAAATTCTCACAAACAAAGCAACAGCTTTATTAAAATTCGTAAATCGTTAGTTCGAAAAGGAATTCTAATTAACTTTCAACTTTGTTAATGAAGAAGACTCCGAAGATTTATTTCTTAAGCCTAAAAATTGTCTCGTCCGATTTCTCTAGAAAGATTCGCACATTGTTTTTAGGGTAGGAATTGACACATCGTAGTGATTTGTAAATAAGAAACCAAGCCCGTAGAGAATTCGACGTAGAAATTAGAAAAAGTAGATAATAGAGCAAAATTTTAAACATTCACTTAGGTACAACACAAATTTTCAACATAGTGAATTTTATAGAGCATTTAATGTTGCCGTCTATTTCAAAGATAGTATCAGCGAAATTAAACCTGTCTCGAACAAGTGTACGGATTCGATATATCGTTATACACGTTCTCGTTCAATTCGTTTAGCCTCGATTTGCTCCATAAATCGTATATGAAATTGCTACCTCGAAATTCAAACATAACAGCTGACGGGGATCAGAGTTGCAACGCTTTTCTCTAGCGGGATGTTTGTATGACGGTGACGGTTTGGTTGTAGCGCGGCGACCGCCACATGCTGCCCTCATCGACGATGCATGACTTGCACGACCCGGTAAGTGCCAACCCCCGACCCTGTTGGTGCATGTCCCATTGTTAATAGTGTGAACGCTTTCAATGGTAGATTTTGAGCTTTGAGTGTTGTTGTTACTACCCTTAATGTTCACAGAATGTTGTCTGTGTAGTTTTCATTCAAAACGAAATAGGACCACGTCCAAGGTACGAATTGGCGTTACAGTAGGTTCTGAAGTAATATGACAGATTCAACTTCATTTTTGCGCGAACAAAGCTCGCTTTATGTTAAATGAAAGCAAGGGAATAGGCAGTGTGTAAAGGGTTAATAGGTGAGGTTGAGGGTTATTGTTGTAGGAGGGAGGGGCGGACGCGCCACTCGCGGCCGAGCACCGCTCGCCCTCCGAGGACTCCGGCCTGGGCCTGCCACCGCAGGACGCTTACAGGTGACACCACCGTTACTATCACATGCCTTCTCTACTCATGAACGTAAGCTATTCAAAACTGTACGATGATAGAGAACAGGAAAAGCCGTGTTCGAGTTACGAGTCGCAATCGGCGGCTTTAATGAGCGAAGCGTAAATCCCTCGACGCGCCGCCCCGGCGGAATCTCTCATAAAGGCACTTAAACGCTAAAGCACCATTAGAGTGCAAAAGCAAAGGCTGGGTCCTCGAGCGTTCGCTTTCGTCCGCTCTTTTACATCTCACAGCGAAATAACCCACAGTTCAGAGCGAGCCCTTGTCTGCGCTCGGTGTCGGCCCGAGCATCTCATTGGCTGAACGCCAGCCACTTGTACTTTTATTCGGTATCGGAATCGATTGCTTTATAGGAGCATAAACGTTCACATTTTATTGTCACCAGCGGTTTAGTGCCGCTGTCCTGCAGCCGAAGGGATGTTTATATTTACTGCCAGTAAACCGATGCGAAATTGATGTTTAACCTCTTTAAAGTCACAATTCACTCTTTAGTATCGATAAAGGTCGTCTAGCTCAGCATGGAGCTGAAATTGAATCATTTATCTGCAAAATTTTTAACGGCATAAAACAGAACTTCATTAAAAAGATAAACTAAACCAGCACAGCCTTGAACAGCCAGTTTGTAACATTGGACGCGGCTCTTAGAGCCAAGTCCGTAGCACCCCAGCCTGCTTCTCCCACCGAGCTGAGCCACATGTAGTAGGTTAGGGTGCGGTCGACAAGTTTTATCTTAGGATGCGGTATAGCCATGTTTCTTGCATCGTGTAGCTGAAATGTTAGAATGTTGATAGTGACCGTGGTGTTGTGTGGGGCAGGAGCGGGCGGCCGTGGCGGGCCGACGCGCCGGACGACGAACTGGAGCCGCACCACGAGGTGATTTTGCCAGAATTACCTTACACACTCCTTCGACCACATTCACTACTCTAATAGCGGTGTCCCTGGGTGTCACTCGCTAACCTTTCACACTCACCTTCCTTTTACAAATGTAGATTAGGTATCTAAATGCGACCTCGGCAGGAGGGAAACGCTGATGTGGAAAGCAGACGCTTCGCATTTTTTTGTAGGTTCCTTTTTCCTGTTGACGAAGAGCTCAGTTTCAGAAGCTTTTGTTTGAGTGCCACCTCGGCATCTTCACCTGTAATACACTCTTTTGCATGTCCAACGGCTAACTGTAGAGCTCACGTCGTCGATGGCCGTTATTTCCTTTAAAATCTGTATTTCCAAATTTTTAGATGGGTAAATCTGGCAAAATTCAATTTGTTTTATGCAAAGTGGTATGCGAGAAAATTGGCTATAACTTATTCGATTCAGATTTCAGATATGAAGTCGGTTATAACGGCCAGCTATTGTACCTATTTCCTCTAACTCTATTAGCCTAGTTTTAGATTAGCAATAGCTTCTTCATTTATATAAATAATTATTATAATTGTTGTAAAACCTACTGCAATTTTAAGTGTAACTTAGTAAACATAATATATCGCTTTAAGCCTTCATCAACAAATTAATCTACCTACTTCAATTACTACCAGCAGCTTTTGCTGTTCCGATATTATTTGCTTGAAAAAAAAAACAGGCACCTAAAACGCACGTGTACCGCAGTTCATAGTTGGAAACTTTCAATACGGTTTCTAAAAATAAAACGCGCAAAAATAAGGCCTGATTATTCATACTTATGAAAGAGTTGGCAATAGCGTGATCGAAAATCCTAGTAGACACGGTCCATTCCGGCGTAGCGCGATAATAACATTTCTCGCTCAACTGTGACGTCATTGCCACTGATAAAAGTATCAACTGGCTTTTAGAACAGTAATTTCAACTCATTCAATATCGGCTCGTTGGTCTAGGGGTATGATTCTCGCTTCGGGTGCGAGAGGTCCCGGGTTCAAATCCCGGACGAGCCCATGTTGAATATTTTGCTTTTTTTACATTCAATATTTGTATAAAATTCTATTAATGTTAGAAACCTATTTTTATTTTCAGTTCAAAAGGATTAATAACTGAACTGAATTTTATGTTATTGCTATAATATCTTTCTTCCCAACCCAATTTTATAATGAGATAAGTACCTACATGAATTTCTTATGGAAAATAAACACTAACTAGGCTAAAGGCACTCAATACATTTTGAATGAAAACTTCTACCTTCCTTGGATAATAATCTTCGTTGTGACGTCAAACGCAGAGCTCATTCTGACGTCATAGAGATAAGCGAGTTTATTCTTGAAGCTGCGAGGCTCGCTCGAATTGAGTCCCTTTTATCCTGGTTTCGTTTACTTTAATTAAGGAGGTATTCATTTTCCATTTTGCGGTGAATGGTATTAAATACAATGTCCTTACTTTTGAATTTTTGCCAAAATCTTGTCGAAAAGAATTTTTAAAGATAACATCCACGTTAAAAGAGCTCAAAGAGGTCACACAGGCCGAAAAACATGTCTCTCGTAACAATAGTGTTTTATCACTCAATTACAAGCCCTACCGCAGAATAAATAAAACTGATAGGGCGTCCTTTACTAACAATGCTCACAGAAGGGCGCACAAGGTTTTTTGTCCCTAATTATGATAAGTCCCGCAGGAAGACGTAAGTCATGAAGGGTAACCCCTCATACGATTATCACGGAACACATTCTGGAGTACCCATATAAAACCGTCGTTCATTACTTACTCTAGGTAAGTTGGTGCCTACTTATCTTCAAGTTTAACAAAGTTAAATTACGAAGTTAGACAGGTGACTTTTACACAAGTACCTGGATAGAACAACATTAATCTCAATTTGATTTTGAAAAGTGTTAACACATGAAGTGAGTTTTTCCCTCAACCTCAAAAGTTTTCGTTTACCTATCAAAACATTAAAATAAGCTTACTCTTCTATCTATCTAACTTTTCCAAAAATATTAGTTCTGAAGAAAAAACTACTTACTAACATATGTCCACCGACCGACTCCTATATCAAAATTAGCTCATCCGTTTGGGAGATAATTGGGAATATTGGTTTGCACAAACACGCAATCTCTCACCCAAAACAAATCAAACTCAATAAAACCTACCCCATTTCGTGAAACGTAGAAACATAAGCAAGTCAATGTCAGACAAAGATGTTAGATAACCACGTAGCGGGGAGTAAGGAGGACTCCAACATCTCATCTCCCAAGCCAACCTAACCTGCAAGTGGTACACCCTGCTAGATAACGAACTAGGCTCTGGTGAAAAAATAAAATAATCTTCAAGATTTGATAACTCAGATATTTACATTACTTGACCCTGGCAGAATTGTGTCTAACCAGACACATGTTGCCATTAACAAAGTCATCATCAACTGTACGATGCACAATATAGTGTTCATTATTAGAATTATTACTTCGTATATAATCAACCCCGTAGCTGCTACATAGACATGTCTCATGCATAAAATGTTAATCTACAATCTAAGTGGAAATAGATG
The DNA here is from genome assembly GCA_947086465.1 of Eupithecia exiguata. Classification (NCBI taxonomy): domain Eukaryota; kingdom Metazoa; phylum Arthropoda; class Insecta; order Lepidoptera; family Geometridae; genus Eupithecia; species Eupithecia exiguata. The sequence continues at coordinate 10,727,311 of OX352229.1, forward strand.
ATAATAGGACAAAAGTCTTTCTTTTCACGACCATTTTACGTCCGATGAAGCTGAACGGGGTTTATTATTCATGACACAGTGTTTACGCAAGAGCCCTATAAATCTTTTAATGCATCTTCAAGTTACAAAATTGGCTCTTAGAACAAAATTTCAATGAGATGGATATAACTCTTCTAGAAGTTAGAAACCTGTGCCAAAACTTATAATAAACATGAAGTGTTTTTATAATTTGTTAACAAAATAATATCATCATAACCACAGATTTTGTTTGGCAAAAAGAAAGGAGGTTTTGTCTGGTTTTCCTTTATTCATTATTATTATTAATTCAGTTGATTACGTTAAATTCACTGAATATAGAAATGAGCAACCTGAACCTTATTTTAACTATTAAAAGCACCTCATCGCAAGACTTCCGCTTGGAAGTCTTGCGATGAGGTGGTCTAGGTACTTTTGGGCGCAGCTTAGTCTGGCCCTGGGTTGCTAAGTTTATGCCTTCAGTTATTATGGCCCGTATTATGAAAGCTTGCTCAGTCATAGATCTATGCTTGAGTGACGTTTATGCCATACAAAATCGTTACTCAAGCAGAGGTCGATGACTGAGCAAGCATTCATAATACGGGCCTATAAGTATCAAAGCTGCTACAATTTACGGTTTCAATTTTGAATGACACTGTTTAAACAAATCGTTAATAACTCGAGGTGTATGGTACACCTGGAGATATCAACGATTTGTTGTTAGGTAAACATTATTTTACTGAACATAAGTTATGGAAACAAAAGTATTGGAATCTTTCAAAAACCTATTCAAGATCTTGAGCTACGCAGGGCGGCGGGCGTCTTAAGTCAACGAAATCATAAAATGAGGTCCGTAGCTCAAATAGGTCGTCTATTTTAAAGGGATTCTTTGCATAAATATTTTCACAAGGAAAATTCTTATAACCAAGGGTAATTTAATTTAAGCCGCGAAAAATCCGCAACTTTTTACCTATAAACAAAAATCAGCCTTCCAATCCGTAACATAAAATTAATAAGTTTATCCCTAAAAGGTCGCGTTACTAAACTTTCAGTAGATCAATGCCTCGGTTTGGGTAAAACAGGGTAAAACGCACAGTAACGTGTAATAGAGTCACGCAGTTGATACTTAGAGAGTAGTCACAGAATAATACAGTAGTGAAATTCAGTCGGGCTCGGGGGTAGTCAGTGTTAGGGAGGCAGTGCGCGCCGCGTCGGTCGACCGGCATGTCGTCGCGACGGCGACGCCGCGTCGCGTTCTGCGATTACGTTCCTATGGACGTACGAGCTATGGCAAAGGTACCATGAATAAACTGTTTCTCTATTTACTTAGCGGTCGATGTGAACGTGTTTGTTAACTTCTGTAGATTATTGTAGTCGCCTGAAAGTTTGTAAACAAAACTTCGTGCGTTTGATCTGCTGAAGAGATGTGTCTCCGTTAAATGGATTTAATGGATATTTAATCACCGTTTGTATTTAACCGACAATTTCTGGCTAGGTTATCGCGTCGTTTACACTTAACTATAACAACCTACCCGAGTTTACCCATCGACCACCCACGATAAACAAACTAGGTAATTAGTTAATTAATACGATAGATTACTCTGTTACTTTGCAGTTGGCAGTTTCAAAGTGAAACTTGGACCCTTCTGAAACCTATACTGTAACTTTAGTTATATTATAACAGAAGTTATAATAAAGTAATCTATCTATGATAGATGACTCTGGGATAATCTACCTTACTTATCTTACTTTAGAATTGATTTAAATTTGTTGATAGGTACCTACTACACATAACGTTACTACTTGGAAAAACCTTCTGTAATTATATGTTCTGGGTTAATTTACAAATTGAATTGAAAAAAGACAATAATTGCTACACAATCAAGAAAATAAATCACTGTACAATAAATAATCTATTCAATTAGGCTCTTAGAAAGAGACATGTGTTTTTCCAGAAAAAATAATAAAAGATCCACAGACAAAATATAAGATAGTAAGACTAAGCTGTTGTCCTAAAATTTGGAAAACAAATAGTAAAAAATATAAATAAAACATGACCGCATGCGGCCTTATGTAATGTATCATCCATCGATCTAAAGTACCATAGATAGCATCTTTACCGTATGGTAGAGTCAAGGTTAGTTCCTCAGCCAATTATTTCGTCTAGCAGTTACCTGCATTGGTTTAAACATGATACTGAAATAGATTCATAATGGGCCTGAAAACGGCGCTTTGCCGTGGGCATGGCAAATACATGCAAAGTTATGATAATTTTGGATAACATAACGTTACCGAACGGTAACGTATCGCTTTACGTTATTTGTGAATAAACCAATGCTATCACATTCTAAGGTTTTTATTTATTATACTCTGGGTAATTTCTAAGAAATTAATAAAACCCAAAAATTTACGATCCCGACGGGATTCGAACCCGCACCTTCCCCTTCAGCGCAGGGGTGCTCTTTTTCCAACTAAGCTACGTGATCTTATCTAGTCGGCCCGAAAATCTTTGGGAGTTCTTTCGGCACTTACGCCGTCAGCGCCACCTACAGAGGAAACAATGAAGTTATCCAATTCTGCTCAAAGACCAAATTTACATTTAGTTCTTTGACGAGAGGTTTTGCCGTTGCTTGATTCTAAGGTTTTTATTTATTATACTCTGGGTAATTTCTAAGAAATTAATAAAACCCAAAAATTTACGATCCCGACGGGATTCGAACCCGCACCTTCCCCTTCAGCGCAGGGGTGCTCTTTTTCCAACTAAGCTACGTGATCTTATCTAGTCGGCCCGAAAATCTTTGGGAGTTGTTTGAATGCTATCACAGTTGTCACAAAGGGTTTTAAACGGGTTGGTATGGTAACTAGTGCACTTGTTGGACACTCATAAAAATATCAATCGGTTCCCAACATAGCGATATACCACAAGATTATTGTATCTTTTATAGAGTAATGTATGTATATGCCTCCACAACAAAACTCCAAGTTAGTTGCAAAAATTATCAATAAATAAACTCAAACAAATTGTTGAACATTATCCTTTGTAAAAAGGTTTACTATAAAATATCAGAATATCTAGAGGTAAAAAAGCTTGGGACGCGTTTTGCTCAAACTCGAAAACTAACATGAGTGATTATGTAGAGTACATAACTCTTAATTAACAAAGAAAAATAAAATTAATCTATAGAAGCCAATTAGAACCAGGACATTAGTATTCAGTGATATGGGGTTCATGTATGACAGGGAGTAGAGCCTGGATAATTTTTTCTATTCCGTGTGGATAAATTGCTCAACACCCAACAAACGCCTTTAAATTGTATGATAGCAACACTGAGCTACCACCGACAAATATTACTCGTTAGAAGCGAAGCGCTTTCTCATTGTGTCCGTTAGAGTAGCTAAGCAAATCCTCTTACAGCTGCACTGATCAAAGAACGTTGGAGTAAAGATGTGAAATTTGTTAGTGGGTGTTTATATAACCGACAGAATACCGGCCCGGATGTTTATCTCGTGTTTAGTTCAAGTAAAATGTAGGATTCAATATCATATATGTTAGTAACCTAAAGTCTGGTACTGGCCAGAGCGTAATGTACTCTAATGTAGGTACCATTCGCAGCGAGCATGAATGATGTTTTGTATGGTGATTCTTCCTCCACGGTAGAATGCATAGGTAGGTAGTAACTTTGCGTTGCGCGAAACGAAGAAAAAAGTTGGTATCAATCAGCGTGAAATCTCTGGAATATTTGTTTACTACAAATTTAACTGAAGGTGAACTTGGCTTATTTAATTGAAAATGATCATCAAGTGAAAATTAATTTCATGATATGCAAAAGAGACAGAATAGCAAAGAAATAATCAATGATTCTAACTGTTGTGGTCGAAATCACGTGAAATATAGTATTTAAAGACTAACGACAAATTCGTGAAGTAGAGAAGTGAAATCGGCGTGGAATATTAGTTTTAATTGTTCTATTTTCTCACACTCGAAGTGAAAAGTATCGTTTTTCACGCGGGACAAGATCTCTCCTCCCTCGCTACGCTCGGGAGTATAAACAACCTCGTCTATAGGGGGGTGGTTTGGTCCCTTGTGTAAAATATACTATTAATCTCATTGATAAAAGTGTTGTGTTCTTTCTGTTCTGGAATAAAGAACAGATTGAGAGAAAGTTCAGAGTATCGTTTAACGAAGATAACATTGTAATTAATATGGATTGCACAAAAAAAATAAAAACTATTAGCACATCTATTCAACAACGCAACAAAAACTTTTTATGACGATGCTTAATGAAAAATACACAATGAACAGAGTTCGTTGAACTCTTTTTGTAGGAGAATTCGTACCTATGTGTATGTTATGTAGCTCGTAATATCTCAACGATCAGTTTCAAAGACTAATTAAAATGCTGCGCAAAAACCCCTTACCAGTTCAAAGGAAAGCATATTAATTTCATATTACTAACTAGTCACTGCCTGGGTAATTGGTAGGTTTTTAATCTACAAGGCTTGCGGTAAATACTTGTAGAATTATCAGTTGCGTGACTTATATTAAAAAGCCCAGTTTTTAAATGGAATATAAATGCGTCCAACAGCCCCATTGTGAGCGATAAGGAGAGTATGTATACATCCAATAGTTTACCTAAGCACGCAATTCTCCCTCGAGTTTTAAGTCGTGCACCTGAGAGCTTTAGCTTTTTACTTAAAATTGTGAATTATCCAGCAGGTGTTTGTACTCCGCGCTCGGAGCGATGTCGTAAGCATATACTAATTAATTTGCGCTGAAGCAAGCATTTTACCTCAAAAGCGCATTAGCTCTTTACAAGAATATCGCTAAACTTGCCCACTTAAGAAAATTTGTTTTAAATTTCGGTATATTTAAACTAAACTGCGCGCCTAGAAAGGTAGAGATCGAAACGAATCATCCTTTAAGGATACGGATAATACACGGGGTCAGGTTTACTTATTTTATGAGAAAAGATAGGTTTTTGTTGTGAATAAATCTCTGGCTATCAAGATACACGTGACTGTAATTTAATTCTGTCCTATGGAATTATGCCATTCATTTTGATTTGAACTGTATAGGATATATTAAAAAAAATAGGGTTATTTAAAAAGATGGGTGTACGTGCTTCAATAAACAACAACGATAACGTCAATTTGATAAACAAGGGAATTCACTTTACGGCCAAGACTTGGAAAACACTTCGGTGTTTTCTTCAATTAAGATATTGCTAAAAGCTCTCGAGTCCAAGTTTCTAAGTATACTATACCCGAAAACTGTGCCAACATGCAAAAATAGCGTGAAAAATCAATTGCTATAGGTCATCGAGACATTTGGCTATTCCAGCCTGCAGTCTGGCTTCGGACCTTCTCTGTTTCACAACCCTCTGATATAAATCTGGAATATTTAAGTGCATTTCGAGTGCCTAGTACTCGGTAAAGTAGCAAGTCGCGTAGTTGCGTTGTTGCTTATCTGTTTTCTTTCTGCGGGCAGTGTGTGATGCATGTACCTGATAGTGCTATGTTGAATCCTGTTTCGAGAACATGTTTTGAGAGCATTGTGGGACCTGCGTTGTGTCGTTGACTTATCAAATTTTTCTTGATTTAAATGTGCATGATTTATGTGAACTCTACAGAGGAAGATAGGTACGCTCTACTAAATGAATGTTAAATTATTAAAGATGATGTTTGATGTTTGTCCAGGAGTACGAGGAGGAGGGTCGGAGATCTAGGAGACATTCTTCGCCGTGCAACTCTAGGGAGGGCAGTACCACGGCACTTCACACCACACATTTCGACGATCCCGTGAGTACAAATTGCAGTTATTTTTTGTTATATTATATTTGAAGAAAGGGTGGCAGATATTTCCAAAGCGCCTTACCAAAAACAGCGCTGTTTTTTCCCTGAATGATTCCTATCTCTCTTTATAAACTTTTGTGTAGTTCCGAAGTTTTGTAATCTACTCGCATGGGTAACAAAATCGTATTCTTTCCGGAACATGAACATCTTTGGGGCCCTTGCGTAACACACGGCAGTCGTCATCGTTTCGGGTGTAAGCTCGTACCATACGTAGGTTATTGCGTTATGAGACCAAGGGAGAGAAGGTCCTGTGTTTGAATTTGCGTCAGTTTACTTCATTTATACTGACAAGACTCATTTGTAACTGAATATTTTGGCAAAACGCCAGCCCTCATTCGGGCATCGGAGCGCTACATGAAATATTAGTACTTATCAACGCTACATTGGAAGCTTTCGTGTTATTGCAAGCAAATGCGTACAAATGTAGTGAAAGTATATTATCGATCCTATTTTCGCTTTTGTTAATTGAATTGGAAAGTTTTCTAAGAAAACAAGCATCAACTCTAAATTGTGTTTATTTAATCAAAGTATTTTATACTCCTTGAGATTATCTACACTTATTCTAGGATTTATCAGTCTAATAATATATTTTTATATTTATGATATCAGCTAGGTATTCGTTAAAAAGGTGTTATATTTGATTTTTTTATAGGTGTATTAATTTATAATCTTCTTGTTATTGTTTGTCATAAGTTTTCATTGCGGGATACTATTCTGTTTTTCTTTATTTCAACAATTTCTATAGTGCCCATATTTCGTGGTGATCCCATCTTAACAATCTAAATGATATTTTGCACGTAATCCAGAGCAGCTATCTGAGCTACAACACAGATCTGTTTACTGATCTAAATAATAACAATAAATTGTATTAATATGCAACGACAACAACTAATTGTCGAGCATCTGACACCCAATAAATTCCGCATATCACGCTCATTTGCTGCGAACAATGCACGTCAAATCGCTTATGTAATTGCTTGATCGGTCGAGTGCCATCATCGGCTACGTAAAGCTAAATTAAATCTAAATCCCGTCAGTCAGGTTAGGTGGTCAGGTCATAGCTTCTCCTGCAGGGTCCTCCGCAACTCCTCAGTGGCTTTGGCCAAATCCTTGCTCTCGTGTCGTCGTTGCTTGCCGCCAAGGTCTGTGCCATCATCCAGGTAGTCTTTGGGCGGTTCTGCTGGGTACTTACTTCCGAATTTCGGTCGGGGTATTTTCACACGTTTTACGTCATCCAACCAAGTTTCCATTTTGATATGTTTTAGCACACCTGAAACAAAGGAAAATTAACTTTGAGAATCTTTCGGATCCTTTGTGAAACTGCTTGACCCAATACTCAAGGAGAACTTTGAGGAACCCAAAATTAATTCGGCACCAGGAAGCCCTTTGTTTGAAGATAAGCACCTTTTCAATCGGAAGGCACGGCAAAGTACGTGCTTGAATACTGTAGTACGTCGGGTTACCTAATTATTGCCGGAAAACATGAAATAATGAAATAAAAAAGTTAACTGCTTCCTTCAACGGTAACTGTTCCTCAATAGATTGATCATTACCGACCATATCAATGAAGCAATAGCCAATTACGTATAACATATCGAGAGTTTTACGTATTGCTACATCTGTTGCTGCAAGAAGGTAACAATGGGCGTTCAGTTGTAACACCTGCCGCAGGATCTTTCAGATTGTTTAACAAAATCACAGCACGCGGTGGTTTACCGCTTGTTGGGCAATGTTGTGTAACGATGGTCAAGCTAGTGTGACAAGTAAACCGACTATACTTTGCACGAATAGTGCCAAAACTACATCTCGTAAGAAATCCGCATGAATTAATCAACATAAAAAAATAAGAAATCATAACCGATGCGTCGATGTCTGAAATTAGCATCTCAATCAAATTATGTTTGGAAAGCCTGCCGAACCCCTTCCGGGTCCATATTGTATGTTAATCTAAACACGTCCCGATTACAACTTGGTTACCGCAGAATATTAATGTGCATTAATAAGTCCACCGCTCATCTCAAACGTAAAGACAAATATATTTATCGAACGATAGACTTTCACTAGGGAAAGTGTTGCTAAATGCGGTGGCAATACGCTTTCAAACCTCTCAATTTGCGTGTTTGCTGATTTATAGTTTTTCTATCTATTTATCAATTATGGCAAACAATAGCTTTGAGTTAACTATTATTGTAAAAATGCTATGCCATATTAGATTCTTGCTAGTATGCGTTTGTGTTGTTTTATTTACTGTAATTTGAGTGTACCTATACTTATGACGAGATCACATACTCTCACCTATCGGCTCAAGAAATATTCGGCAGCAAAAAAACAAATTAATACTAAAATGTTGTGTTAAAAAATTACGTCATCGATATTAACATTATTTAACGGGTATTTCGCGTATTATCGCGGACGTTTTATTTTCTTTTCCCCAACGACAACCGCGTTACAGCGATCGTGGTCACGGACGACTGGATGTACTCGGAGTTACAGCCGAGAATTGATGGCAGTTTCCACGACTACCCTCAATTTGTCTTCCTAATACCCAATAAATAATTTTTAATATGTCAACAAACGCGAAAGTTTAAAAAGTTATCGGTATTGTTTATTTTGTTTAATTGATTGGCAAGAAGCAAGCCACTGAAACACCTTGTCCGGTGGTCAAACAAGACAGTGTAATCTATGACTCAGAGATGTTGTGGGTGGTAACGTTACATTATATTCAGTCTCAGCTATTACATCGACTTGAAATTCTGCGCGAGCTTGATAATATACGACGAGCCCTTAGCCAGCATTTGTCAGTTATATTTGCACTATCTAGGAAGTGATATACAGCCCGGGTTGGTTCAATTGGCTGTTAGTAACCTAGTATGGCGTGTATAACTGTATTGTATTGTTGTGGGAAGGGATCGTACCGTAGAGTATCTTAAACTGGTTCTATTTAAATTATTATGTAAATAATATTGGTCTTTTTTTCTTAGCATAACCCCAGAATTAGCAGAGTACAACAATGTGTTATGGGTATCAAGGTATATCATATATTATGATATTTGTTGTACACACCCAAATCATTAATTTGTCCCGCAGCGAGAAACAAACCCGCATGGATCTATGAGAGATATTTATTGACAAAAAAATACTGCTATTTAAAACATGTTCACGTAGCATAATTCAATTCACTTCGTTATGCACTCCGTACATAATATACGTAACACAATTTTCGAATTTTCAACGGAATATTGAATTATCCAGTGAGCATATTCGGAATAAGAAGAATTGCTGTTCTTTATTTAACTGAATCGCATACGTGTTTTCTTACTGAAATTCTACAAAAAAACATTTTAATAGATCTATATCGTGTATGTAAGTTTGGTATAAAAGTACATCAAATTTTCATAAAATTCAAAGAACAATTTGAATTCTATAGATTCCCATACAGCGTTTGGTTCCGGGGTCACAGAGTAAGCGCAGCCCTGCATCTTAAACCAGCAATTGACTTTCGCCGGAGAGATACTCACGATTCTAGCATTTAGTTGGCTACAGAGTATGACAGATAAGTGTGCCTTTGCGATATGTGCCCATTTTGTCGCGATTTACAACCGTTACCTTGTATATTAGTGATAATATACTGACGTGCCACTTTGCAGTGCCTTTTACGGCTTGCGCCCATGCATGTACCACTTACTTGAACTAGTTTATCTCTTTGCAAGCAATTTATTTTAAAGAGCATATGAAATTGAACCGATTTTGCTTCTATACTTGCACATATATAAAAATGTACGATATAAAAAGAAACTCTACGAAATGTGTCCAACTAAGAAAATAAAAACGAAAGGTTCACACGGGATGACGGGCCCTACAGGTCCGGTTTGGTGATATTTCCTGTAAACGTCAACTTGTTTCCCTTTAACTTGTCGCAACAACTTTCTACACGTCTAGATCGGGCTTCTCGATTTACTTTCGACATTTGGGTCAGGGTTCTCTATCTTACAATTTGGATATATTTACGTACTTGGTATAGCACCCAAGTACCTAAATCTGATATCTGACACGATTAAGCTCTTTTTTTTAATTTACAATATACTATTTATAATAAACTTTATTTAAATTCTAAAACGCGTACGCACTTCTGACAGAACACAATTTTAAATTAGTTATGTACCTACACTCAGTGTGTAAATTACTGGGGTAATCAATTTACGAAGAGGTGAAAGGTATTACCATAATAATACCCTTCTGGATGGGGATATCATGAATTGAACTCGACATTCCTCAGATCCTTACTAAGCCTTTGAGCGTAACTATCCGTATGCAAGACCACGGTACCGCGTTCCTGAATAAATTACGGTTTACATAGCATTTGCATACTGTCTAGGCCGGGAAGCGAGCTCTAAGGCGGTGAACTCATCGTGTTTGGCTAGCGGGACTTCTGACGTCTCGAGGAGTAGTGGTCGGCTCTCACGACACCCACGCCAAAACATTACTTATCAGCTCCGGCTCCGAAGCTGAACAGGAAAACAGTGCAAAGATCCTATTGTCTCTAGATAGGCTTCAAAAAATGCGGAGTTTTACGATATTGCTGCACAATACTGAAGCTTTTACGACGGACTTTGCACCCTGCAAATTTTTATGTCTTCTCTGTAGATTTATAACTCTGCTTAGATACTATACGGTCAGCCCCGAATGAATAGAATTTTCTACATACGTTCGTCGCTATACGAATTGAACCTTCGCTCATTTGCCCACGCCTCGCTTATTCACAACCATTCATTTCAATATATTTCCTTATCGTTTGTACACTCTATTCAACTGAAAGCTAACAGGAATTCATAGATTTTATTATTCAGGAACCGCAACTGAATTCTGTAGAACCACGAGTACCCCATATAAAGTGGATGAACAATAAATTACTTATTTCATGTAAAAATAAAAACTAAGGGAAATGATTGATGATGATGTGATTTTAATTCTAAAAACCTACAGATAAGTGAGTAGATGTATCCTACTTGACTTCAAAGCTATCAAACTTTCTCGATAGCTTCCACCAAAACTTTAGAAACGTTGGCAGGAACTTACCCTACATTCCGAGAACTACGCGAATTTCAGGCTTCAATAATTCGATAACTTAGCACGCGTCAGAAGCATTGGGCAATCACTCGATTAGAAGTATTAGAATTTACCGATATAATACGGTATTAGTTTACGGCCCCAACGTCCGCTGATGGCTTGACCCCTGGGTCAGTTAATCCACTCTCTACGAACGCTACGACACTTCGGCTCATCGCGTCCACTCAACTCTAACTATACTTTATCCAACTCAATGGTATCCACTCTAGCTTATCTCACACCTTAAATAGTATCTGACATTCGTTTACGTAAAAGCTTCCTTATCTCCTGGCACGGAGCCATACCAAAATGTACATGTTTACTGTCACGGAAGACATTTCGGATTCAGTAAAGCTGCAAAAAAGCTTAAACTATGTATCATTATAGGTACTTTATGTGACGCCAAATACACCTTAAATATAAGGTTTATAGAAAACCAATACAAGGTTCTACGCCACATTAACCCCTTTGCACACCTCCGGTTCGTGATCTCGATGGTACGGTCGCACGGCCTCGCAAATCTAAATACAATCGGACGAAAAAGAGTCTCGTGCAATACGATACAGACTGCCAAGATAAGATATAACTGTAGTGTATGTGCCTACCTACATTTACTTATTAATAATTGGTGGAGGGTAGCTCGGCGCGACGGCGCCGATGCCAGTCGGAATAAATGTAATGAACGGAACGGCTGTCTATTATTTCCGGTGCCTAAATAGATACTTCTCAGTGGCGATCGAGTATAAAAATTGTGCGTGCGAGACTTTTCACGATGTCTATCGGGAAAATTGGTGAATTTGATATGAAGAGTGGTACGTGGTCATCGTATACGGACAGACTTGAAATGTATTTCAAAGTGAATGCCATAAAGGATGACTTGAAGCTGCCGACTTTGATTTCTATCATGGGGGACAATGTCTACGAACTGCTAGTGAACTTGGCAAGTCCTAAAAAGCCCTCAGAACTGAAATATGAGGAAGTGGTGGAGCTTTTACAAAATCATCTACAACCGAATCCGTCGGTGTTGGCGGAGAGGTTTCGTTTCCGGCAGAGGCGACAGGCAGCGGAAGAAAGTACAGGGGAATACGTGGCAGAACTGAAGAGGATGGCGCGGTTTTGTAAATTCAATGAAAAATTGGATGAAAATTTGCGGGATCAGTTTGTCTGTGGAATAAAGAGTGACGTCACGCGTCAACGGTTATTTGCAGCAAAGAATGCTGACACAATGACTTTTGCCAACGCAATGAAATTGGCTCATTCTTTGGAGACTGCCGAGCGGGATGCTGCGGCGGTGGAGGCACGGGCTGTGTTGGAAGTAAGTGACAAGGCAGAGGTGCACGCGGTCGGTGCGCGCGCAGCGTGGACGCGGCGCCGGCGTGGCGGCGCGGGCGGCGGCGACGACGGCGGCGTGTCACGTAGCTCGCAGCAGGGGCAGCGGCGTTGGACCGCGGCAGATTCTTGCAAAGGTTGCGGAGCGGATCATAAATATAATGAGTGTAAATACCGGGACTTCGTATGCAGTCGGTGCAAACAACCGGGACACCTACGGCGCATGTGCACCGTCGTTGGTGACGGCGCTAGGACCAGCAAGGCGGGGCGGCCGGGTGCTGGTGGCGCGGCGAGGAGGTTCCACTACGGGGAGGCGGCGCGCGACGGCGATCATACCGAAGAGTACTCCTTTTCGGGCGAGGAGGAGGAGGACGAGGATTGCATAGATTTACACCAGTTGTGTATAAAGGACTATAAGGCGGTGAGTTTGCCCATATCAATCGATGGTCAAATTATTCCGATGGAAATAGATACGGGTACACCAATATCTTGCATAAGCAAGAAACTTTATGATAGGTATTTTAGCTATACAAAAATACTGAGTCATGATTTGCGCCTTAAATTTATTGATGGCACGAACATTCGACCATTAGGTGTAATTTTACCTAGGGTAGATTATAAAGGGGTGCAGAAAAATCTAGAATTGTTTATAATTCAAGACGGGACTACGTCACTACTAGGCCGGCAATGGCTCACTGAATTAGGCATATCAATTCCTAGTTTTCAGTGTAACAATGTAACTTGCAGTAAAATAGGTTCGAATATTAATTCTAATGTAAAAATGTTGTTAAACAGGTTTAGAGATTTGTTCGATGGCAGTCTGGGAAGGTTCACGGGCGGCAAGGCAACGCTGCGGGTGCGCGAGGGTGCTGCGCCGGTGTTCCACCGCGCGCGGCCGCTGCCGTTCGCGCTGCGCGACCGCGTGGACGCGGAGCTGGACGCCATGCTAGGCGCGGGCGTCATCGAGCCCGTCGACTGCTCCGACTGGGCCTCACCACTAGTCCCAGTCAACAAACCTGACGGTACGCTTAGGATTTGTGTGGATTACAAGGCAACTCTTAATCCTGTTTTAATGATTGATCGATATCCGTTACCTAAAATTGATGAGGTTCTGGTAGCGTTAAACGGAGCCCAGTTTTTTAGTAAAATAGACTTGTCACAGTCGTACAATCAAATCGAACTAGATGAGTCCAAACAGTACACGGTTATCAATACACACAGGGGGCTATTCTGCTATAATAGGCTAGTTTATGGCCTTTCGTCAAGCCCGGGTATATTCCAACGTATAATGACCACTATATTGAAAGGAATACCTAATGTAGCCGTGTTTATCGACGACGTTATCATCGGGGGTAGAAACGAGAAGGAACATTTAGAAGCGCTCGAAACAGTGTTCCAGAGATTACTAAGTTGTGGTTTACGCTTAAAAAAATCTAAATGTGTGTTCCTCGTTCAAGAGGTTACCTACCTAGGATATGTTTTGTCAAAAGATGGATTGAAAGCGGACCCTACTAAAATTGCGGCGGTATTAGAAATGGAAAAACCACAGAATATCACTGAACTGCGATCGTTCTTAGGTTTATGTAACTTTTTTGCAAAGTTTGTAAAGAGTTTTAGTCAAAAATTAATACCGCTATATAATTTACTTAGGAAGAACGTGAAATGGCATTGGAGTAAAGAGTGCGAGCTAACATTTAAGGAAATAAAAAAAACTTTAACGGGTTCGCAGATTTTAGCACATTATGACCCGTCGAAAGAACTTATTGTGACGTGTGACGCAAGCGCAGCGGGGGTCGGGGGAGTGCTTTCCCAACCGGACCGGGGCGGGGCGGAGCGGCCGATTGCCTTTATTTCGCGCACACTCACTAATGCAGAAAAAAATTACTCACAAATACACCGAGAAGCCTTAGCTATTATTTACTGCATGAAAAAGTTTCATCAATACGTTTACGGGAGACGATTTACTCTTCGTACGGATCACAAACCGTTAGTTTCAATCTTTGGACCGAATACAGGTATACCTACCATGACTGCGAGCCGCATGCAACGGTGGGCTATAATATTGTCAGCTTACAGTTATGATATTGAATATGTTAGAACAGACGTGAACAGTGCAGACGGGCTATCAAGGCTGCCATTGCGCGATAAGAAACCGGTTTCGCGAGTACTTCCAGAACAGACTTATTTGCATTTTGCTCAAGAGGCTTGTCTCTTAGATTATCACGAGATAAAAAGAAATACCATAAAGGATCCAATTTTAAGTAGGTTGTTAATGTTCATTAGGGATGGTTGGCCTGCTACTTGTGAAATCATTGGAATGCAACCATACTTTAACCGAAAAAATGAATTGTATGAAGAACTAGGGTGCATAATGTGGGGTCATAGGGTGGTAATTCCATTACCCTGTAGGGAAAAGGTGTTAAAAGTATTACACGAACCTCACATGGGTATAGTTAAGTCTAAAGCTATGGCTAGAAGTTACGTATGGTGGGCCGGAATTGATGAGGCAATTGAAGGCATGTGTAAGGCTTGCGCCACATGCGGGGCGCAAGCTGACGCGCCCCCACGGCAGGCTCCGCGCCCGTGGCCGTACCCGTCTAGGCCTTGGTCTAGACTACATTTAGATTTTTTAGGTCCGATTTGCGGTAAAATGTACCTAGTAGTAGTAGATGCAACGTCTAAGTGGTTGGAAGTATTTATGGTACCAAGTACAGCGGCGACTTCCACATTAGATAGATTAAATGAATTGTGGAGTAGATGGGGCTATCCAAAGCAAATTGTTACTGATAATGGACCACCGTTTACAAGTAGGGAATTTGAGAATTTCGTTAAGACTAGGGCTATTGACCATATACTTACGGCACCCTACCATCCCGCATCTAACGGAGCTGCTGAAAATGCGGTAAAAACTATAAAACGAGTAATTAAGAAGGCAGTTTTTGAAAACAAAAATATTAATGATGCGTTGAATACGTTTTTACTATATTACAGAAATACCGAACATGCATCGACGGGGGAAAGTCCGGCTATGTTATTGCAAGGTAGGCGTCTACGTACCCGTTTAGATGCATTAAAACCTGATCGTGAAGCAAAAATGGTTAAATCACAACAGCGACAAGTAGAAAATGCGGGCGGGGCGAGTAGGTCGGTTAGTCCAGGTGAGGACGTCTGGTACAGACAATATTCTAAAACGGACAAATGGTTGCCGGGAAAGGTAGAATCTCAAGTTGGTCCGTCCAACTATAAGGTTATTGGTGAGGAAGGTGTTAAGGCTCATCGTCATATCGATCAATTAAAACGGAGGACTAGGAGTTCCTTAGTTCACCCGGATTCTGAGAGTGCCAAATTAGAATCTAAGGTTTCAACAGAAAACGATGTTTTCCTTGATGCTGATGATCGTGAACTGGTGGTGAACCGGTCGAGGCGGTCGGTTCCTCATAAGAGCCTGGAGAAGGAGGCCTTACCGCTTGTAACTGAACCTGAACCCCGTGAACCTTTGACAGATCTGGCAACCGAGCTGATGTCACCAATGCGTCGCCCCATGCGACAATGTAAAATAAATAAACCTAATTATAAGTTATAAGCTTGCCATTGTTTATATAGCTTAAGTAGTTTAAGTGGCTATTGTTAGTAGTTTCTAAGTTATAAATATTATGTACATAGGTTACCTAGATTTAGTGTGGAGGATTGTAGTGTATGTGCCTACCTACATTTACTTATTAATAATTGGTGGAGGGTAGCTCGGCGCGACGGCGCCGATGCCAGTCGGAATAAATGTAATGAACGGAACGGCTGTCTATTATTTCCGGTGCCTAAATAGATACTTCTCAATAACAACGACACTAGAGATGAAGAAGTGCGCCATTACCTCTGCCTGCAACAGTTGTCGTAAATCGAAGCAGCAATAAAAGTATCACATTTTATTATTCCCCAGGGAACAAAGAGACAGAATGTGTGTCATCTTACATTATAATGACCGTAAGCGTCGCCGTAACAACACACCAGAAATGGACCGTGATAACATCGAGTTTCATACGCACCATAGGCAGCAGTTCTTTTTCGAAATTGTTTTACGACTTGACCATTTTAAAGGACTAACAAAATACATTATATGGTTTAATATGACCTTTCTGCGAGATAATTACATATTTAGATGGAGCAAAATACATAAAATAAACTAAGAAATCACGAAACAAGTAATGATCGACTCCAAGAATTCCAGTTGTAGAAAGCGTGCCATCGCGTCGTCTATGATGCAGGTAACAAAAAAGTGCATAATTTAATAGAACAATGGACAAGCCATCTCTCGGAGGCCATCTGTGCAGATATGTCCTTGTTGCATGCAAACGACTCGTTGAGGTGTATCACAGAATCCCACTTACAAGAGCCTACTTTGACGACGTTGAAATCTCACTAATGGTCGGCGGTCGGCGGTGTGGCAATGTTTTGGACGTGTTTGATGGTTACCTACATCTGAGCCATGGTTATTAATTGCACGATGGAAGTTTTCTGACCATTCAGAGGATCGGTATAGAGATTTTACATTTGAAAACATAAGCCATGGTAATTTTTTTATCATTATGGTACCTATAATAGTTAGACATTTTTGGATTTGGATCCCAAAATGTCTAACCACCATTAGAGAACCTATAGTGGAGAAACTATAATGGTAAAAAAAAAACATGTGTGATGGAAGTAAGTCCCTAAGTTAATAATAATTGATTGCAATTTTTACTCCAATCGAACCGTACTTTTAAATTAGTTGAGATAACAAAAAGATTGGAAGTTAATCGCTTTACAACACGAGACAAACTACGAGTAAATTGTATAAAGAAGTAAGACAAGGTTCACTTTTACGTCCATGGCCCAAAAAGAACTAAACCAGCAAGCTCTCAAACCGCTTTGATGCATGTGGACAGAATAAACAATTTGTTTGTAGTGGACTGTCGTAGGTAACCAAGAATTTTCCTTTATGAACAAGGTTAACACATTTAGGTACTAGGAACATACGTATACATTCGTTCAGCAGGTATAATTAGTCATACACACACAATATATGATAGTGATGACATAATAAACAATAAATTAACAGTCTAATACACAATAAACCAATTGAAATGTGTATTATTATAACGTGTAAAAATACAGCTAACTCGAAGGTTCATATAAGAACGACGGTAAAATTGCGCAAAAATATAATTCAACGCAAAGGCCACACGCAATATCGAAAACAAAAGCTGACCACAATCGTTCCCATTGTTTTGTTTACACCACCGACAAACAACCACAGGCAGGATCTTCCGAATAATAATCTTATATTGATAAACTCACCACTCACGGTAATCCAATTCACGAAACTCTCGTGGAGCAAGTTTGTAAACAACAATTTTGATGTATATAAATATTAATACGTGCACATGCGTCGACGCTGGCTGTGAGACTGGCTGTCGCTGGCGGTGGCGTGGCGGGCGGACAAAGCGGCTGCTCAGCGGGATCGGGCCGGTGCAGTGTGCGAATCCAGTTTACTTGACACCCGCCACTACAAGATAGTAGGCCTCAGGTAGAAATTTACGCTGCATAATGCCCACCCACTATAACTGCATCGCATCACTCAACTTACCCGCCAACTGCAGTGAATGAAACCACTCAGACTGTTAGTAAACTTACGGAAGTGCACTGCATGTAGGAATTGCTTAGATAGATTTGTGAATGGAGCCGAGCTGTGTGAAAGCGAACGTTATATAAACACGAAAGAGGATTAAGATATCAGTCCCCGAGAATCGAAATTATTGTCAAAGAGTCGCAAACGTTGCGTAATTTAAATAATAACCGTCTCACGCACGAGTAAAACAATCGTTGAAAATTCAAATGAAGAACAAAAACATCTGAATCTTCACCGTTAGTTCTCACAAGACGGACATCTGTCCAAAACTGGATATACCGGAAACACCAACCACCTGCAATTCCCTTGATTGCTAATGATTTTAAGATGCCTTTTTTGTGAGTCGGACCGTGCCGCTCAAAAGCATTTTTAATACTTTTGATTAAACCTATTCATAACAAAAACAGTTATGTCTTGATTAGTTTGAAGTATTCGTAACAGAAGAAATATCAGATTATCTATTTCGAGAGCACGAAAAAATAACTGAGGAGATTTAATAGCCCGTTAACAAAAACGTAGAGTAAAAAAACTCTAAGAACCTATTGCGAACATTAATTGCCGACCGGGGTATCGGATAAGTATCTTTTCACGATCGACAGAAAGTTAGTAATTCAATCAATCGCTCTTTACAACGATTATCGAAGCGTGCTCCGTTGCGGTCGGCAAAAGTGAAATTAATGTCGGCTTTGTTCGCCATTGGCCTGGAGGTTTCACCCACAGGGCAGGTATTATCCTCGCTTACCTTTCACAGTGGAACAAGTACAAGTACCCGTTTCGATATCGTTTTAAATTGCTGAATTTAACTGCAAGTGGACTTGGTCGTCGGGCGTGTCCGTAATAAATCGATGATTCATTTATTGTTCGAAAGTAAAAAGCACTAAAAACCGTGTTGGTTCTCGGTACTCTTATAGGTTATGCCTTTCCTGGATATTTTATACGAGAATATTCAGTTATAATAAAGTACCGAGGAAACAATGAACTTTCACGCGATTCAGCAAAGTGACAGCCTTATCTAGATTCCCTGAACCTGATTGTTGTCGTTGGCAGTCCAAAACCGACCGTGTGGCTTCCTGCCAGTTTGTCACTCCACATCACTTCCATGGAGGAAGACGTATATTCGTTCAAACTGCCGTTTAGTTTTCATCGTCGCCAGATAAGGGAATTAACCAATTCAAAAGCTTCATCTGGCTCAAAGCCAAAACGTACACAAAACTTTAAACTTATTTTAATTGTCCAACAGGCACAGTTAGAGTTCTTTAAAATCATAGTGTAACTGTAACAGAGTGTATATTTGTTACACCGAGTAAATTATAGGAGTTATACTCTGCCCGAGCACTATTTGACTGTTGAAGAAATACTTTCAAGGCAAGTTACGGTCTTCTATTAATTGAACATAACGGTATTCAATTTACGTTTTTTGTTTGTTAGATATAGATTTCCGTAGTTTTAAATACTAGGTTATTTAACTTAGAAATGTCTAAGGCCCGTATTATGAAAGCTTGCTCAGTCATCGATCTAACGCTTGAGTAACGTTTTTCTATGGCATGAATGTCACTCACGCATATATCTATCACCAAGCAACCTTTCATAATGCGGGCCTTAGAATAGGTATAGCCTGATACCTACTGAAATTTGCCACATGTTCTTACCTTTCAAGCTTTAACCTTAGGCTTCTGTTTTAAATTTCTTTGTTATGTAGAACTCCGTGTTCTACAGTCTAAGTTTAATCTCACTTTCCTTATAATAACAGTAAAAGGAAATGAGATATACAAAACAATCGTGTAGTTCCGCGGGAAAATTGACCGTGTGTTTGTAATAGTACACAAGTGCCGTAAGCGTCACGTCCTAAAAACTTTTAACTCGTAATCTCCATGGGCAAAGCGCGGCCGTAACGGGCTTTCTGTGACCGAGTGCTCGTTACGTATGATTACGACCGCCAGATATATGAGCGCTAAACTGTAATGAAGCTTTAGTAAACTTTGCATGAAACGCAAATACTTGAAACATAAAGATAAGGCGTACCTACGTTCCATTTGGAACACCATCATAAACCTTGGCGATTGACAACTATTGTAATGTTTAAAGGTCTGCGCACATTAGTACAGTACCGCTACAGCACAGCGAAAAAAAAATCTTCATTCAGATGTGGGCTTTAACTCGTTATTTTAATCTTTTACCTGATGCCGTCAATATATAATACATCTAAAAGTTACTATAGTTAAAGCCCATTTATATGAATGCACATTTCGTGGTGCGGCTCTGATCTGCGACAAGCTTTATTCAGCGTTTGTGATATAAATTAAAAAAAAAAAAAATAACTTTAGATTTATACAGATTGATTACGCATAGTCGTCGCAGAGTCCACGGACCAACTATGGAAAACGAAACATCATGTATGAAGGTGCGCAGATCTATAATAACTTACCTGATAACATCAAAAACTGCTTATCAATGCACATATTTAGGAAAAGATTAAAGCAACATATTTACGACAAAATCTGTTAAACAAACGGTACCAAATAAATATTACTCTAAAAACATTATTAAAAACTAAAACTTAACCTACTAGCTAACTACCTATGTACCTATTACAATTTTATATAATAAGTAGTTGAGTTAGTACATAAGCTTAAGAATAATGTATGTACATTCTCATTTAAGTGAACTATGTTCTTTTTGAGAAATAAAAAATTCTTTAAACTGATAGTCATCATCATCTACAGCCTAGTCCACCGCTGGACATAGGCCTTGATGAGCGCCATAGCGCATAGCGCCTTTGAAGATTCAAAGACATTAAAGGGGCTTGTTAAGAGTAACGATCTGAAGACGTAAACTAAAAAGATTTTAGATAAATCTTACAGGAATCATGCACTGCAACCAAGTTATACTACTTTTTACCCGACTAACAACAGGGGAGGGTTATGAGGTTAGCACCCTATGTTTGTATATTTGTATGTTTGTATGTATGTGGCCGATTTCTTTGTTCCCACGTAGCGCTGAAACTACTGGTTCGATTTCAACAAATTATGTATCGATTGATTCGTCTCAATACCCCGATGGTTATTAGCTATAGGATTTAGGGCTCCGACCCCGAATAAGCCTTCAAAACGCGTATTAAAGTTTAGGTAGCCGCAGGCTGCAGGCCCCATAGAGAAAAATTACAATACCTACGACCTATTTTCATTTTCAACTCTATGCCTATCAAATATGGCCGATACGTCATTCTATTTTGTCAATGTAAATGTTTCAAACTTTTATAACTTTCACGTAGTCGGGTTGTAGTTTTTAACTTTATCTTGTTATACAGTAAATTTGGAACTTTTACCACCAGGTGCCGCGCCGGGTTAGCAAAATGTCAATAAAGTTTTTGCCGATGTTCATAAGGTAAAAATGTCGAAGAAACTTTTTCAATATTTTCAAAGTAGGTATTGTACCGTACCGAGGTTCAAACGAGAAGCGGTCGGTGACAGGATTGTGCCAGGTGATCTTATCGTTTTATATAAAGAAGACGCTAACAAGAAGCCCCGTGTTACACCAAACTACTAGACACAATATCAGGATGTTCCGAAACTCAACGTCAACCCGAAAGTGGAGGACAGGTGGGTTTATGACGACTCAGAAAAATCACAAATTCATGGGTCTATCTCCAATGGTTTCTGAGAGATTTTTTATTTTAAATCAATAGATAATTGAAGGAGAAATCGACGAACTGATAAAAAAAACATAGCTGCAGCCGAATCGAAGAACCTCTTCTTTTTTTCGAAGTCGGTTGAAAAGATAGCCAACAATCCCATAATAATAATAGTTCATCACAAAATCAAAACATTGTTTCACTTATTCAGTCATGCCTTTGATAGATGCGTAACAAAATATTTACAAACTAACTAAAGCTAACGAAAGTAACGTAGCGTAATTGACCAAAACGTAACTTCCTTTACGAAACGCAAACAAAAGAAGCATTTTGTGTTGTAGTTTTCTACGACAACGCTTAATTCTTTTGATAGACAGCGCTGTGGTGGAAAGTAAACCTAAGACGAGCCAAACAATGTAAAACACAATGGGACAAAATTGTAGCATGACTCGAATGAAAGTTGCAAATGTGTCGCAAATGGAACCTTTGCTCTCCCTTTTGTGAAAAACTTTGATAAATTATGAATATTTTTGTTTCATGCTGCTATTTCTTTCTACAAACAGGATCAGGTATGTAGATGTCGTTACAACAGTCATACTTTTTATCAATTCGCATTGAAATGTGTGGAATTTCATAGGTAGTTTTTTTTCTGGACATGATCATATTTTATAGCCTAATATATTACCTACTCGTTTATCTATCTGTAGTCGGTTAGAAAATAGTGATTTTCTGATAATGCTATATTCCACTAACTTTCTTCTTTAGTAAACTAATTGCTCATGTTATATCGAAGGGAAAGGTATTCTATAAGTATTCTAGGTAGTTTGTATAATTAATTATACCTACTATGATAACCGTTGTAGGAATTGTCCCCATAGAGCTAGTTTATGCTAGATGCTTGTGTCACTGTAACATGATCACTTGACAAAACACAGTTAGGTGGTAATGTGGCAAGGTCTGGGGCACCGTCAGGCAGCTATGAGCAGGGCATAGGCGCTAGGCGTGCGACAGGGACGCTGCGCTGCAGCTGGCGCAGTCAGAGTGACTGTGTACGGATCTGGTCCTCAGAGAGTGTGATGTTTCAGTGCGGCTATCTCGAGGGGCTGCGCTCATCACTCGGTGGCTGGACGCAGAAAGTTAAATCATGGTACTGGGGAAGACCTCTAGTAAGTGGCCCGGTCTCTCGCCGACGGAATGACCAGCGAACTGTCCTAGCACATTCCAAATTCTTACATCTGCACGAAGTTAATTTGATAAAATTGAATTTATTATTGGAAGATCTCGCTTCAAAAACAAAACGATTGCTTGATTTTAGACAATTTATATTTTTTCACTTTTCTTATCGTTGCACATCATTTCGGTGTCTAATTTCGTCGCCTTATACTTTTATTTACTCATCAGTTAATTTTAAAGTAGAATTGCACATTATCAGTGATTTGATTTGATCATTCCGGTAATCATTAGTTGGTAGACGTATTTCGATTGTCTTGAATGGTTCAAGCTAAAACGTGCTGCATGAAAAATTAGTTAAATAATACTCATTTCACCAATTTTAACCGTTCAAAATTAACTTATCCTATACTATACGACAATACGGATTTTTAAAACAAAGTATTTCTAACTAAGAATATAAAAGCATGGTGGCATAAACGTAAATGTTTGTCTTTATTTCAAAGTTGCTTTACGGATATTTTTTTGTTATTTTTGCTTCTTAATGCGACGTGTGAGGTTTACCTACGCAGTTAGGTAGTTGGGACAAGGACTCTGCTCATGAATACATTGTTACACTTGTAAAAACCCACTTTGAACCACGCCACCGAGTGATCGAAACGCATGAATCCAAGCCTCCAGCACACATTTCACTTACAGCTTCTCAATACATCTGACGTATACAAATCACTCTACATCTCTGTAACTGAGAGGCACAAGGTCGTAAGTCAGCCAGCCGAATGTTCCTCGCTGTGGTCGGGAACGCCAGACGCCGAGAGTTACTGCCCTCTGCCACCCAGCTACACCTACTCCTCAAATACTTAGAGCACTTGTACTTTAGAGGCTAAATTGAATTTGCTGTTCTTAGCATAGTAGAGTTACAGTTCTTAGTGTGGATGTGGTATTTTAGAAACTAGGATTTAGGATTGATGAGTATTTTGAATCATGCGTGTAAATATTTCGTATACTTTTGGAGATTCAGGCGTCGTTTTAACCTTACCACTGTTTTAAGTTAGACATTCAGGAGTTTTAAAAGTTGATGGTTTTCCTAGGAGCTGGCGCATAAACTGTCGAGAAGTTTTGACATGAAAGAAGACGGTGGGGCATTACTTGAAGAACGGGGAGGGATCAGAAGACATCAGTCTATGCAGAGGTTGGGGCACGATCCCAACATGGAGGACGGCAGAGCGGCGCGGGTGGTGCCGGACCATCACGGCAACCTTCACATCACCGTGAAAAAGACCAAACCTATTTTGGGGATCGCTATCGAAGGTGGCGCCAACACGAAGCATCCACTTCCCAGGATAATTAATATCCATGTAAGTAAAACTTTTTCAAACATTTACCCCGCACTGTATAGGGACCACAGGAAGAGACGGCTCAGGACCTCTATTTGTGACGTCGCGACGACGTCACAAATCTACTTCCTTACATTCAAGTTCAAGCTATTGCTATTAAAATATGTTATTTATTATACCATATATTCACTGAGAAAAATATAGAAATCTAACTTTTGTCAAAGTGATTTTTGGCACGATAATTACGCTGCTGACCCATAGTGCGTCGTCGTCGTGTAGGGAGACTTGTGTCCAGCTGTGTTTAGGCTGATATGACGATGATGATGGTATAGCGACCAAAATGCTAATAAGAAATGTTCACAAATAATGCCAAAGTTGTTTATTTTGGCATTATTTATTTTCCTTTCCTCGCATCAGTCACATAATCCTAATCTCTCATTCATTATATTATTATTGATGGATGACGGAAAACAAAAGAACAATACGTCATACATAAAAGGAAGATTAGTTGTCTCTTGGATTTTCCGAAGAAAATAACATTTCCTTATTGAACAAATTCGTTTGGGGCAAGTCGCCTGTGTAGCCGTGAGAGCAAAAGTTGGTGACGATCACTCTACCGATTTCAGAAGGAGATTAGTTCTATAAGGCGATTCTAGTTAGCGCGTTGGTTCCCCCTATATGGTCCAGGTAATTGCTTGGGCCTTATCGCACTAGCCCACAAAGGGTCTGAATGTCACATCTATGTTGTACCGTTTTATCTACCACATTGTTTTGCTTGGACAAGATATCATTAGGTACCGTGGTGACTGGTGGTACACTTTGCCATAGTTTACGAACTGCAGGCACATATGAGGTAATGTTACTGCTGGTACCATTTCTTGCACATGAAAAAAAATACTTGACTACTACTTGATGGGTTGTTAATAAACTATTTCCAAAGTGCGTTTGTTTATGCTTTTGTGGGGAGACAAAAATGACGGCTTAAGGAATATCCCGATTTCAAATTCCTGAATACTAAAAATTGGATTGGAAGAAGTTTTGATAGCGCGATCAAATTTTGCAAGTCAGTTAGTAGTCAAGTAGACATCTTGTTAAAATTCGAGACTAAAGTTTACTTTGTTTACGCCCATGGAATCCATTTGTTACCAGCTAATCTGAAAATTATCATGAGCGTTTTAGATAGGTTCACGGCGCACTAAATTCCTCACGGATTAAAGTTTTATGAGACCTCCTCAAAATAAACCACAAGAGGAAAGAATCATTAAAATCTATTAAGTATTGGCGAAGATATCACCAAAATTGTTGTAGCTAGTTGTAAGTAGGTATTATGTTATTTTGTTTTTTAAGCTTGACGAGATGAATCCCTCGGAAATAAATTTATGGGACCAATCTTAGTCTTAGCAAAAGAAAAAAAACAATCCTTAAATGTAGGAGAAATCGACGAACATACATTAAAACAAATACATACAGTCGAACATAGAACCTCTTCGTTAAGTCGGTTAAAAAGGATCGGTAAGGTGTGATTCATTGAATGACATGAACAAAACATACGGAACGTTATTATGTATTACCGTTTTGGCGGCATGTTTTGTTACAAAACAAACAGTAATATCAACGGTTGAAGCTGATTGCACATGCCAAATTACAACTTAATGAACATCAGTTGCGAAAATTATTTGTTTCCGATAACCGTACTTATAACAACGCGGCACCGAGGTGGGTTGTTGCAGTTTTCGAAGTAATTTTTTTTGGACCAATTGCTTATTTACCATTAACAGCAAAACTATTTTCGTAAAACCTGTTAAACCGGAACATGAATTAAATATACCTGCCTTTTCCCCAATTTAGGGAAATAAAATCTAAAATCCTAATCTGGGACGTTGTCCCTAATCAACATGCATTAGCATAGACCTGACACTCCTTCCGAATTTGGCGAGGGAAGCATCTAATTTTACACTGATATTTTCAGCCAGATTAGCGCTCGGGAATCGATCGACTTTCTACGTACAATAATAAGATGAGGTCTAATTTGTGTTTTGTTGAAATGGTAACTAGTTATGGCAATTTATTGAACCTAAGCTCATCGCTAAGCTCTCATAGCTTACTACTCCACTTTGTTTGAAAGTTCTTTATGGAAACTGGGAACAAGGATTTATGGGAATAAAATGATATT
This sequence comes from Eupithecia exiguata, assembly GCA_947086465.1. NCBI lineage: Eukaryota > Metazoa > Arthropoda > Insecta > Lepidoptera > Geometridae > Eupithecia > Eupithecia exiguata. Next base: position 10,753,587 of record OX352229.1, read on the forward strand.
GGTGACGGAAGTTGTACTTAAGTGAGCACTTTTTCAACACATGTATATTTCAAATTTTCAACATACCTATGTATATTGTATGCATGGATAATGTCTGGATGTATACTCCTTGATTCCAGGAGCATGGGGCGGCGTTCGAGGCTGGCGGTCTGGAGGTGGGCCAGTTAATACTGGCGGTGGACGGGCACCGCGTGGAGGGGCTGCAGCACCAGGACGTGGCCCGGCTCATCGCCGAGTCCTTCGCGCAGAGGGATAAACCGGTACAAACCAAGACATAACGCCAAACGTGGCCAAACTATTCGTATTGTGAAATGGGATCAAGACTCTATGTGAGAACCGGCACGTTTTCTATGTTACAGGAAATCGAGTTCCTAGTTGTCGAAGCGAAGAAATCCAACTTGGAACCGAAGCCTACGGCCCTGATTTTTTTAGAGGCCTAACATCTACTTTCCCTCCCCGCCAGCGACCCGCCGGCCGCGCTGGGCAGCGCGAGGTCGGGGGTCGACCTCACCGCTCACACCATGGAATAGCTAACTCCAACCTGCGATGCCACATGCTCTTCTGAACACAGGTCCAACTGGACCCAGTGTTCTACTCTACGGATAAACGTTTGACGAGTGACGTGACGAGTGATGACCGACACGCGAACTATACCAATTTGACGTTGCAACCGACTGAAATGAGAATGTTTTTGGTAATATGACGCAGGCGACCGAGTAAGGCTATTTGCAAAATAAATGGCACAAGGGAGGCGATTTTTTATCACACCTCGAATGACGATAGTAGCGATGCACACTGCCCGGGAGTTTTTTAAATTTCTCGTGACATAAAATTACGTCCCTATTTTCTATTGGGATATTTCGGGTAGTGAAATTAAAATTTGTAAATTGTTTTCTAGACGTAGAGTTTAAACCGATTTTAAAGTAGTCTGCGACTGAATTTTATAAAAGCGACTCTCCTACTTTTACCGATTACGATAAGTTTCATCTCTAATACACATAAATTAAATTTAAAGATTTTAACAAACAAGTAGTTTTTGAAAAATCAATTCTGTAATGATAGTCTAGATTTTTAAAGACGATAACATAGATCTTCCTATTTTTCGAGAGAATAATGCTGATATCGAATCGATTGGCATCGGTGCTATGAAATGGATCATTTCAGAATCGTTCGGATCATGTTCACGTAGATTCGAGTAGATCGATAGCGCTTGTTGGTCAGTGCGTAACATTGCATCTCATGGGTTCATTCGCGGAGTCATGTGTGCCGCGGCGGCGTCGCGCGTCGCGTCGGCGGACACGTCATCCCCGGTCGTTGTTCGACGGTAGTTGGTTGTGACTGCACTAGAGCCTGCCTAGGGGCACTTCATCTCGTCATCGTAGAGTGAGCTTCAGGCACAAGGTGAGACGCCACACTAAGCAAGCTCTCATCACTTTAACGTTTAAGCTTTTTCAAAAATTGGCAATTAATCAAAATTTTTGGTTTAATCAAATTGACATTTTATTTATACGATCAGTTTTAAACAATATCACTAGTATCTCTCTAGAGAAGCTTGTTCGAGTTTGCTTAGCGAGTAACATTAAAAGTGCGTCAAACATGTCATCCATCAGACATTGGTAGTTGCGGTGAGTTTTGGAAATTATGGCGGAGAGGGATTTATGCCCACTCGAAGGATATTCTTAGCATAGTAAGTGAATGTGTGCAATATAACATGTACAATGTTACGTTAATTGTTTAGGTCAGTGTATTTACAGTTCGGCGTTCATGTTTCGAGCGATTGCGGTGTCCGCTATGTGAAGTGTATAAGTTCCAAATTAACAAAACCGTTTTAATGATTATTGTGTGAAGTGAAATGGCCCGACGAGTGATGCTACGCTGTTTGCACTCCCGTGTAGCCGAGTGCCGCTAACGCTTTCCATTCTCTATCACAAATAGCCGTTAATATTGTACACGTTTACGAATTGTAATATCTCTTTGTATAAAAATGTATAATGCTATAACTTCATTACATCTTATAGATTGAACCTTTGTACATATAACTCTTAAGCTGTAAATATCTTTGGATGTATTGTAATGTATAAATATTTATTGAAGTTAGTGCCAAAAGCGTTTTACATTTTCCTCGACTATGGTGTACGGAGCTATTGGCGGCAGTATATTTATATAGTTCATGAATGTTCTCTGAAAGTGGTTACTTTAAGGCGTTACGGGGTGTAACGTACGGTGTTACACAGGGAGCGTTCGTGCAGTCAGTACGAGTACAGATGAAATAATGTTACTTCGTGGGGAAAGAAGGCGCTCGCAACGAGCAACGAGACGTATCATGCTCGTTGTGTAATGAACGTTACACCCCGTAACATTGGTCGGTACCGGTTATACCGATTGCTAGTCTCACGGAAACGCTTTTATATACTAGGATTTGAACATCTATATACCTTTATCGCAATAAATAGCATACTGATATTATTATATTTCAAATGTTATATTATGACATAATCATAACCAATGCAGTGCTTGGATATAATGGTTCGATATTGATATGTAACCTGGGATAGAACGCGTTGTGGATAGCTTAATGAGAATTTATAAAATGTTTAAAGTGACGTTTTAAAAATTACATAATATTACCTACATTTTTACAAAATGCATTATGAGCAGAATAGGCACTGAAAGAAATATATTTTGTACGAGTAATTGTAATTAATTTAATACCTAATTATATGTATCAATAAGTTTGTATGATTAGCTACTTTTAAGTAGTCCTGTAATTTTGTGCAAGGCATTGCCTACTTGTATTTGAGTCAATTGATTTACGTATTTACGTCAAACCAGAAGCAATTTCAAGTGTAGGGAATTAAGAGTTACTTTATATTGTGTCGAGAATTTAAGGTGAAATGCGATGTTTTATGATGATTTTAGAAATGAATTAACCTATTAAATTGAATGGTTTGTTTCTAACCAAAAGCTTAGCAGTAGAGTACTTGTATAGATCGATTTTTTGAAAGTAAAAGAGGCTAGCGATTGCTACTGAAATATAAACAAAATTTTTCCTCACCTATAGTGGAGAGGTCAAAGAATTTTTTCGTAGCAATCGTTAAGTTTTCGCGAAGTAATTAAGTTGTTATCATTGTTCTAAGCCGTCCATTTATTTGGCATGTTTTATCCTTATCAAAGTGTACATCTTATGATTTATGTTACCCAAATAAGTGTACACCTTACCTGAATTTGTTTAATGTTTGAATACTGAAAACTAGCCCCGTCTTGCAAATATTTCGATATATTCGTAATGACACGACGACAATCGAATCTCTGTTTTCGTAGAGCTGGGATTCGACATAATTTTCAATATCGTGGCGAATAACTGAAGTGTTTGCATCGGAATCAGGGCCCCGGATAGAGTCGAGAGGGCTGGTTCCTACATCTCAATCCTAGATGTGATGGTAATGTTTCCCAGGAGTTATCCAATGTAAATCACGCTGGTTTCGTTGACAAGATCTATGTTGTAGTCTGTTGTTAAGTTTGTCGTTGATGACAAAAATATATTGTTATCTAGATATTACCTTTGTTTTATTGCTTGAAGTATTTACTGATCACAAAATGAACGATGGTTCATGTAATAATGGTGGGGCACAAGAAGATGGCTGCTTTAATTCTATTGCAACGAATAAAATACAGGGTGTTTGTTACATAGACCGGCAGGATTTTTTGGGGGTTGTGTTGTCATGTTCTACATTTCCCTGGTAGATCAAATTTTATGTGTCACGGAAGCAGAAATATTTTATTATCCCCAAAATATCTTGCCTTTAAACCGTGTCGGTCCATGTACCTACCAAACACCGTGAGGTAATGTATGTTTTGCATGAAATGTAAAATATTTTAGTACATTTTCGTTCAAAACAAAATAGCTTTCTGTTACGTTTGCTACAAGAATTATGAAGGCGTTTTAGTGAACCAACCAACGCGTACCTACACTTAAAATTATAACTATTCTCTCCGTAGAGGTCACATGAAAATTAACATGAGATTTTTTTCTGTTCAATGCTTTGTCAGTAAAGTTTATCAAATCCACGACAGATATTTTGCTTCGACTTATCTGCATTACTTTGCAATATTATCTTTTGTTTTATTACAGTTTATGACCTTGCAGTTGCGAAGCGTCGATACGTGTGCAATGTTATGAAAATAGGTTTTTAGAGGCTGTCATATCATCGTGCAATATTTACAGTTTCAGATCATCTCCAAGTTAATTTTTAGAAGAAGATAGGTACTTACTTATGTATAATTAATTGGATTAATTAGAAACCATAACCAAACTGAAACTTACATTAGAAAGGAAACTTAGGGTTTTGTATATTGAGCCTATTGGACCCACATGGTGCTATTGGAATTTCAGCTCAAACTCGACGGGGTTAGGTCGTTACGTGTAAGTTCAGTGCATATGCCGGATAGGTGAGTCTTAAAATGAACATGGAAAAGACAAAAAGCATGTCAAACACCCCATGTCGCACCCATACCAGTCCACGTTGGAAACGAAGTAGTTGCTGACTATCTCTACCTAGGCCAAATGGTCCAGTTACATCCAGCTTTGGTAGGTCATAGGTTTGAAGAGGTCAGCTGTCGAATCCAACTGGGCAGCGTTCGCGAAGCTTTGCAATAGCTTCTCATCACAGATACCGCAGAGCTTTAAGACGAAAGTCTTTAATAAATGTGTGCCCTACGGATCCGAGGCGGGGCCGCTAACTATAAGCCTCGTTCATAAACTTAGAATCGCTCAGCGGGCTATGGAAAGAACTGTCCCACAGAAACCAACAGGGCAGGTAAAATAAAAACTTGTAATAAATAAATAAAGCTGGACAATTCACACAGCATTATCTGGCCCCAAGCTAGAGCTTGTGTTAAGGGTGCTAGATAACTGATATACATAATATAATACAATATTATACACAGATGGATATTTTTATTATACATAGAAAACGACCAGAATACCCTGAACAAATATCTGCAGATAGAACAAACATTTGTCCCGAGGCGGGAATTGTACCCGCAACCTCCTGCGTCGCAGGCGGACCTTCGCCCACCGCGCCACAGAGGTGATATTTGAAAGCCATATCAATGGCCTTGAATGACCTTCGCCGTAAAATTGCAATCACAAAGCCCATTCAAAGGGCTTTCAAATTTGAATATAGGATGGGTGGTTTTTGCGTAATTCTACACCAGGCCTGCATGCCATGGAACCCTTCATGTGCAATTCAACTCGGGCTTGGCCAGTTTTATTCTGTTTTAGATTAACTTCCTCAATTAATTACTATTTATGGTAGGTATGTATTACAATATTACTTTAGTTTAAAGAAAATCTAAACTAATCTAACTGACGCTTTGTCACAGAATCTCTTCTGCACTTCACAAGGTCTGAAATAGGCCACTTTACTTTAAGAAATTATTTAGGTATATTTCATTTTCTTAAATAAGGTTATCTTCATAATAACAGCAAAAAGATATAAACCGACTCCATCTAAATAAAACCTGGTTAAATTTAAATTGACCTTTGCACCTGAGCCAAGCATTTTTAATGTCTTAATTTCTGATGCAACTGTCATGGCGACAAAGTCATTCATCGCATAGGTACGAACTAGTATCTACCAACGTAGTTACATAACCCGCATAGTTGAAAGGTTCAAGGTTGACTGGTAGAAATCGCTCTTGAGCGATAGGACGGCACATACATGTTTTCGCATATTTTGTAATTGTTTTTTTGTTTGCCATTCAGCAGGGCAATGCAGCCAGCGTCTTGAGGAGACTTCCAACTGGTATTGATATGGATCAGTTGAGTTACCTGTAGATTGTTTGCAACAGTCTGCAGTTAGCTCAATTGTTTCAATTGTAAATACTATTTATAATTTGTTTCTATTATGTGATTGTACTTAATTGTTTTGTTAATAAATTACTCATTTTGTTTGTTAATTGTTTCTTAGTTGGTATATTCTATAGCCTATGTTCATGGGAATAATGAAAAATTCTTACATATATATACATGGTGTAAGAATTTTTCACATCATCGGTCAGTGGTTTAGGTGCCTATTCAATTCAATCAAACAATCAAATCTTTCCTCTTTATAACATTAATATACCTAATAAGGAGTTTCGATTTATTTATCTTTACATTTGCTAGCGCATGTTTCGTTCAAAAGTACCTAGCTAAGATGATGTTACTTACATGATTAGAACTATAAAAAAAAATCAGTTCAATTTAAGTTTTTTCAATTCAGTTTAAGTTTTGGAACCTATAAGGGGCCAAAAATTTGCCCCACCCTGTATAGGTGTAATTTTTACTCTAATAGGTAATATGACAAAAAATTACATAATACAAAAAACCTATGCAACTAATGTTTTTTAAATAGTTTCTGATGCAACTGCTATGGTGGCGTTGTCATCCATCGTGTAGTAGGAACGTACAATTATGTCCCACGCTAATGCGTTATCTAACCTGACGCGCGCAGCGGCAGCACGTGTCGGCGGTCAGCACGAGACTCGTGATGTTTTAGGATGATAAGGCCGTCCAAACGTTTTAGATTTAATTTAATTAAAAAAAAATAGATCGTGTATTTATTATACATGTTACACTTAACTACATGCGCGTTTTTCCTGGGTAAAAGTAGTTGTTCCAAGTTTAGATCAGAACTACATTGTGCAAAATTTGAGTTCGGTTAATTCAATAGGTTTAGCGGGAAGTAGTACCTTACAAAGATCCATCTGTAAGGTACAGTACCTAATTCAATCTTTCGCATTCATAATATTAAACAAAACAATTTTATGAAATCAAATAATTTATTTGTACATTATTTACGTTTTATGCATTTGTTACTCGCTGGTTATTTTTTGCATGCCGTATTCACCTATAATTATATTGACACTTGACATGATTTTTATTAGGTAACTCTAAGCTAGTTTTAGTGTACACTATGTTGCTGATCAATAAATAATTAAAAAAAAATCTCTCACAAAAGTACTTACTTACTCTAGCTTACGTGGTAGGTGCTTAGACTAGATAGTGTTATTGGTTGGTGGTTGAGTATTTATTAACATAGGTGCACTTTCATTGCCCATGTCGCATACGGCGCGCCCCTTGGGGTACACCACAAAGACTGAGCAGTGAAAGCATTAATATGCTTATACATATATCTGTGAAATATTAGTGAGACAAGTATATACCTAATTGGTTAGAAAAGCCTAATTTTTAAAATGCAAATCACAATATGTAAATGCTATTCCGTTTGAATAAAAACTAGTTCAAAATTTGACGTATATACCTAATTGGTTAGAAAAGCTTAATTTTTAAAATGCAATATCACAAAATGTAGACAATTCCGTTTGAATAATAACTAGTTCAAAATGTGACCTTTGCTGAGCCATATTTTTTTACCGCGCTGCTGTAGTTTCTGATGCAACTGTCATGGCCGCGAAGTCATCAAACACGGTATGCGTTTGATGACTTCGCAGCACTACTACTACGAAACGAATACACGTACAATGTTTGTCCCACGCAGAAGTGTTATCTAACCGGCAAACACGAGGCTCGTGCTGTTTCAGGGTACAGGGTTGCCAAAACGTTTTAGATTCGGTTTGAAATTACGGTTTTTGTTTTTCACGTGCAATCTTTTCTTGCGTTTTATTAATTATACTAAGAAAAGGCTTATTCTAAGAAATAAACATACTGACAGTATCATGTCAATATATTTATGAAATCTTGTTGTACACTGCTTCTACAATAAAACTCAGGGAGTTGCAAAAATTATGAGCAAATATTCAAACAAATTGTAAAACTTTCTATGCAAAAAGCGTACTATAAAATATCTGTTTATTGGAGGATAAAAAAACTTGGGACGGCTTTTCCTCCAACTCGAAAAATAACACCTAACAGGCTAAAGGTTTTTTCGTCGCTTCTTTACTTTAGTTACATACCGAAGCGATAGAAATCAAAAATGACGAATAGGGACGAATATAATATAACAACCTACAACGGTTGTAGGTTGTCCATTAGCAAGCAAGCTTACTAAATTATGGTTCAAAGTGAAAACACGTGTCAACCCTGAAAAGTCCTCATGAATCGACGACTCCGCCCATCACTGTCTGGCAGGTCCACCGCGTGTGCACAGATCATCCAACAGTTAGTATGTGAAAGGCACACGATATCGCGTTTTGAACTTGCATCACCCATGCAGCACGTGCTTGCCGTAGCAATCGGAAATATGAAAATACCTAACCACCTACTTCTTGATAAGTTTCATACTAAAACTAACTAGGTACCTACTGTACTGGTTTGCTACTTCATTTGATTGATTGAGTTTTGATTAGTTTGTGTGGTATGCAATTCTAAATTCATACGACACCTATATTCAAACATAAGTTAATGTTTTTTTTTGTTATAGTGCTTACCCGCACATTGGGCGCGGGTTCGAGTCCCGCCGAAACCGAAAATTTTTGGGAACTTATTTTATTTCTTATAACTTGTCCTCAACATGCGCTTAAACTGAATATTGATACTGAAAGTTTTCTTTGATACCCTAGACTAGACATAGTCATTATTCCGACTATAGTGCGGGTACCGACGACACGGGCCATGAGCCTAGCGTGAGTGAAAAATTAGTAGGTAAACCTAACTGGTGGCTATCAGTTCGCTCTTACCTGCTAATTTTCATAATATTAATATTATTAATAATATTATTATTATTATTGCCTTAATGTAATTTTTTGTTGCTATTAATAATTTTGTAAATTTGCTAAAAAAAGTTTGAGACACAAATAACGCTTATGGTAGAGTAGGTTTGTGGCATGGTAAATCATGTTTCGATTGCTAAACCAGGACACCAAGGGGACCAATGATGTTATTGGAGTAAGTTTTCAAATTGATGACATGGGGACTACAGATTACAGACCGCAGAACTAACAAGTTTTTTTTATCTGACCCAAAATGAGAGCGGTGCTCGGCGATGTAGAAAAAGCAGTCAATTCTAGCTTCCCTAATGAGAGGACAGATTGGCTGCCCCCGTTTTTGCTCGAATGAGAGTTCAAGATGATGATCACGCGTAGACAAGTGATCGATACAAAAACTATTAATAACGTAGGTTATTACTATTAACTATTGAACGACGATTATTTATTATAATAATTCATTACTATGGTTGGATAAGTTCTAGATATAATGAATTTAAAATTAATTTACCAAGGTGCAAAAAATAAGTCAAAAGTTGACACAGCATCTTAAAAGCATCATCAAGCAACACCTTGTAGGAAAAAGTATATTGTACCGTGTCGATGAATTCCTAGACGATAAATTTCAATTATATGTCAATTTACTTATGACATTTTCTTATTCCCATTATCATTGACATTCATTATTATACATTATTGAAATTCTGAATTATAAACTATTATGCTATTAATTGCTTTTGATTACAAGAACATTTTATTGATTGGATTGTAAAACGTTAGCTTATTTTTATCTTTTTCGCATATCAGTTTAGTACTTACTCGTAATACTGTAAGCCTGACCACGGCAGACTAGGGATCCCAGAGATTGACTGAAGACCAATGTTGCGTAAATTGGTCTTTAATCTAATTGGCCTAGTAAGACCTAGTTTAACAGAAATAAAATTCATTTATCATTACCTTTTCTAAGGTTCCGATGCCAAATAACCGCAGACCGTGTGCCATATGGTATCTGGAGGTGGGTGAAACCAATCCAGTAGCTTGGCGGTTTTTTTAACCCTGAAAAGTGGAGCGGTTCACTATTTACAAGTTTTTCATACTAAAAGTGATGCTGTTCAGGGTTAAAAACCATACTATTGCAATTGGTTTTACCTCCTCCACGTACCCTTTGGCACAAGTTCTACCGAACTAACGACCCCCCTCCCCTAAATACCTCACGTAATTAATGGACGCCCCTTAGTAAGTTTAAAAATATCAGGTAACGTTAGACCTTTTTTATAGACCGATTAATTTACCAATTAATTGTATCATTTACTGACTGCACTGGCATAGAGAAAGTAGGTACCTAAAGGTTTATTGGACAAAAAAATATAAATTACTAATTGACGTCCAAGTTTAACTAGGTAAATAATTTCCGTAACATTCGTACAAGGAACCGATTTCAGTAGGTACCTACATTTATGACGAGTGACGACATTGAATCGAAGAATTACGTCAGCCAAACGCGAAGATGCATGGAATAGGTATTGCAGAGGTAATGAAACTGGTCAAAGAAGTCTGTATCAATTTTCAAATATTCTGTATTTTTTACCCGACTACCAACAGGGGAGGGTTATGAGGTTAGCACCCTATGTTTGTATGTTTGTATGTTTGTATGTTTGTATGTTTGTATATTTGTATATTTGTATGTTTGTATGTATGTGGCCGATTTCTTTGTTCCCACGTAGCGCTGAAACTACTGGTTCGATTTCAACAAATTATGTATCGATTGATTCGTCTCAATACCCCGATGGTTATAGGCTATAGGATTTAGGGCTCCGACCCCGAATAAGCCTTGAAAACGCGTATTAAAGTTTAGGTAGCCGCAGGCTGCAGGCCCCATAGAGAAAAATTACAATACCTACGACCTATTTTCATTTTCAACTCTATGCCTATCAAATATGACCGATACGTCATTCTATTTTGTCAATGTAAATGTTTCATATTTTTATAACTTTCACGTAGTCGGGTTGTAGTTTTTAACTTTATCTTGTTTAAAAAACTTTTAGAACTAATTTGAGAGTTTCTTCGTGGTTTCTTCAGATTTTTCCAACCTCAGAAGGAGGTTTTATGTTTTATGTTCGATTTTCATGGATTTCTCCTTCAATTAAGGACCGACTTCAAAAATTATTACGCTATTGTGTAGGGAATTATCCCGAATTGGTCCTATAAATATTTTATTCCCGAGCAATTAGTACTTATCCCGTCAAGCTATGAAGTGTAGGGGTGTTAGACATCGTAGCTCCCAAACCGGATGAAGCGATTTGTGTTTTTTTCTTTGGCAAGGTGACTAGATCGAGTGTTTTAGCTATTATATTTATTATTATCATTATGTTTGAAGAAATTCGGTCCAGCTGTTCGTGTTTAATGATGTTCAACGTAAAATTTTCAGCAGGAGGTTTTCGAATTGTTGTAAACTTGTTAAAAGCATATTTTTCGTCTATGCCCATAGTAGGAATCTGAGTTTTATAGCTTTGAATTATAAAGATGGCCTTTTGCTTGAGCGATACAATATACATAATAGGGTTATATATGTCTGGTCTGTAACAGGATATGTTACCAGATGAGATTACATAATCAAATGTAATCGAAGGACACGTAAGAATAATTCGAATTCTTTATAAAATAGATAATGTTCGATCATTCGGTTCATTAAATGTTTAACTAGCTTCTGCTTGCGGTTTCGGACTTGTTTTTTTGGATACAAAATGGCCTAAATGTTATTCCAGGTCTAGGTCTGTAATGTATAATATTGATGATTGATAAATAGATATAAGTTCCTAACCTAAAATTGTTATGTCATATCGGTTGTCAGTTGTGACTCCCGCTCAAACCAATAAATATGATCTTTGATACGCAACTCAGTTTTTATTATATCTGAAGTCCCGAGGAGCCCTAGATCTACTACAAGGTTTATTTGTGCAAATTTTCATGATTCGTTAAGTAGTTTGTGGTCTTCGGTCAAACATCACAAAGGCACAAGCGTTCGTCTTTATAAAATTTGTAGGATTTTAGTAATATAGTCGCTTATAATCAACGTTTGAGATAAATACCTTATTAAAATGTCTTCAAGCAATGACTAACCTGCAGTGTTTTAAGCAATCCTCCAGAATGTCAAATTTAGTACGTAGGTACTCGAGTACCTACATACTAAATTTGACATTCTGGAGATTCTACTATTTCTTCGATTCTGTATTATGTAATAGGATCAGAATCTAGTACTAAGTATAACTAGAATAACTCTATGGTCAGAATTGTCTAGGTTTTTCGTTTATTACACTCGTTATGAATCATTTGACAATACCATAATACAACCGGCTACTAGCTTTGTTCATGCGACTACATTTGCTTATGTGCAGTTTCTCATCAGATCTTTTAGTAAGAAATCTGACCTTTATGGAAATAATAGTATTTAGCGGTTTTGATATTATTAATTCCCCAAGAACCGTCGTGACATTCAACCCGAGATCGGTTCGTGGTCGATACTATGCTCCAATTACAACCGGATCGCGCTTGTTTCGAGAGATATGAGAGGGCATCCTGTGCAATGTCTTCACACACGTTTTGATTGCATTACACAATATTACAAAACAATATTCATTTTGATATATTTAATTACTAGCTGCCCGGCAAACTTCGTTCCGCCTTAGAATCAGAGATGGCGTTACACACGAAAAATGTACGAGAAAACGAGATATTCGTCATATTTTTTCCGCTCGTGTAATTTTAATATTTTCAATTAGTTATTCTGTTATTCACGCAGACTAATCCAACAAATCGAAGATCAATAAAATCGGTGCAGCCGTTCTTGAGTTATAGATGGTGTTACTAACATGACTTTGTATTAGTTAACATATAAGTATACAGATTTCCACGTTATTTCACTTACATCAAACTGAAAAACACAGGATTCCTTATCAGAACCCATACCTCTGCTGCTGAACATGCCTTCTCCAAATAAGGGAGTTTTTAGTTTTGAAAGTTTTTTTTTTGATGGGACTAAATTATAGATGACCGCGATGGCTATATGACCTAAACTAGCGTACCTACATTATTATATTATTTTATCTCCAATACACGTCTGTTCTCCTGGTACTCCGGAGGCATTTATGTACGTAAATGAGTCTCACAAAGAAATCAATGGACATTTTTATTCATTCAGTTCAAATTTGGTCACTTGCGCACCCTCCGTTATATTTCTGATGACCTGGTACTTTGGATGAAAAACCCTGCTACATATTGTCGTTTTGGCAGTTTGAGTTTATTTGTCTGACTGTACAAAACCACGTTTATTTGGTGCGCGCGAGTTGACGTCAAAAAAATAGGTAAAATCGGAAGGGAAGATATAAATATTATACACTTGTATATTATCCATAGGTATACAAGTTTAATAAAGACGGTGTATTTTTGTAACAAAATAATGGTTGTTATTTGATAAAAGGTTCAAGGGAAGACGATGCTTTGTTATTGAAATTGGCGTGCATTTGAAGAATTGCAACAAAAATTTACGTAAAATCAATTTTAAACATCGTTTAATGGGTAGACACTAAAACAATTAGTTAACATAAAGACCTGAAATTGTTCTTTCACGTCGACTGTGATTGAATAAGTCCACTAAGATATTACGTTGAAGAATGGCTTCCAATTTACGTCAGTGCGAAAACAATGGTCCTAATGGGTCCGAATCGGTCCGAATGGTGATAAACGACACACTTAATGAATTTCCTCTGGTCAAGAGCGTGTTGTTTAAAAAACTCTGGGTTCCATAAGGTGAAATGAGTTCCAAATACAACGTTTTGACTGTGCGTTGTAATTTTATTGAATATTTTTGGATGAGCATCAAAAGTTTAGAATTTTAGCACAGATGACATAATGTTACTTCGTAAATTTTAGTTAGTAAATTATGGGAGTCGAAACACGATTAACTCAACTTGACTCCATACAAAAAATTCGCAGTTTCCTCCTCCTGTACCAATAATACCGGTACTATAGCGGCATTGACGATATTTTCTTTTCGATATATTTGAGCATCGATACTTTTGAAGTATCGACCGACACTGTGCTCTAAAATACCGGTATTCAAAGCGATTCTCGCGACGTTGCATATTTTGGTAGATTTAAGATCCACCGAAAATATGCAACCACCGTGGCGCGTGCATACGGAATCTATTAACAATCAATACAAAAACTTCTCTCTCTCGCTTGGACAAAATTTAATTGTTGATAATGATATTTTACGTGCATAACATCGGTAAATATATCGATATAATTTAAACAAATACCAGTATACTTTACATCGATACCAAAGATGTACCGGTACCACGAGAAGGTCAGTCAAACCAGTATTTGAAAATATCGATATTCCAAGCCCTGATGAAAAATAAAATCAGGTACTACTTCAGAACTTACTTCATATTTTAATGGTTAGTAATTAAATATCTAATCAAAATCTGGTAAAATCTGGTCTAGCAGCAGTAGTAGAGGTAAAACTGGTTTAAACTAGATTCGACTGCCGACTTTATCTTTGGATCTTTGTCTCTATCATTGTAGAAAGAGAACTTACAAATTAACAAAAGTTGATGATGATCCTCCGAGCCGAATTTCAGCCATGGCGGCCAGCTTCTACAGAGACGAAGACCAGCCTTGTGCGTAGGACATAAAGAAGTGTGTATACAGGGTGTCTTGAAGGTGCTTATGCTGAGCATCGCTAATCAGAAATAACAACAAAATTAAAAAAGAGGTAGCGTGTATTATTATTCGAGGTAATCATACATTTTGTTTACACCACAGTTGCTCACACTTTGCATGATAAAATGTAAAAATAATATTTGAAATTACTGGTCACCAAAATATACATAATACTGTAGTTACCAAAATATTTAAAAGGTGATCATAAGACCTACTTTTCCTTAACACATTACTAAATTGTTTAAATTGCGGGTAATAGAACAAGTCCCAAACGCATCCACTTAAAAAAATTTTTTGTTTCTGATTGGCCTTACCCCACCGCACAGGCACCTTCAAGGTTATCCACTCATTATGGGACACCCTGTATATGATCGAAGGAAGTGTGTGCGCGAACACAGGTGCACTCTTTATTCTCTCTCTTTGCCATAATACGATGGGAGGGTGTAACAAAAGTTACCGTATAACCCGAAAGTTATCGATTCATGATAACATAATTTTAAGAATAAACAATTAGGTAAGTATTTAGATAATGCTGTGTGAATTGTCCAGCATTATTATTTATTTATTTATTATTTGTATGGCAGAATCTGCATTATCATTGTTTGTAAATTACTCATGTTTTATCGGCATCATGTTGTGAATATTTTTTTAGGTACTGATTAAGTTTTCGTGTTTTTTCCCTTAAGAAAATTATAAGTATAAGGTACCTATATAATTTTCTAATTACGTCATAGAGCTTCAAAACGCACGTAAGATAACGGTAGGTAAGTACCTATACGATAGCGAGCCCTGACAAATTAAAGTGGTAGATTTCCTTCTATTTTCCGTGACTCTACGAGCTACCTACTTCATAATAAATAAGCCAATAATCACACTAATTATTACTTAAGATGGCTTTATAATGTGTTTTGTGTGTTTAATAAATAAATAAAATGAATACTATTACAATAAATGCGAAAGTTGGGATGTATGTGTGTTACTTCTTCATGCCAAAATTACTGAACGTATCGAGCTGAAATTTACCTCGGATCAAACATAGGCTGCTTTTTATCCAATAAATCAGTTCCGATGAGATAGAAATAACCTTAAAAAGTTACACAACGCGTGGGAAGCCACGGGCAGAAACTAGTTTACACATTTTTATGATACTTCTAGGCTGTTAGTGAACAAATAGTTGAGTACTAGTAGGTATAGTATTCAAAGCAATCGTTTCTATTTTAAGAAACTAATCTCTTTTTGTTGATGAGATGCGTTTTTCTAGATCAACAAAAACCACAAGGCTAACCTGTTACTAGTAATACAGGGCTTTTTTAACTGTGCATAATAATTTGATAGCAACAGCACGATTTACTTATATAAAGGTGGTTGATCACACGTGAAAAAAAAGCGTTTTACTATTTTCTAAGTTTCACAAGTATGTACCTACCTACTTTAGCTAGCAGATAAGAAGTTTTGCCCACGCCCAAAAAAACTACGAATCATTATGTCGATAGACTCCCAAAACTAAAACAAAAACCCGATATTTTTCACTCTTGATTAACCCCCTTATGAAAGACTTCTTCTAAGTATATTATTAAGATCGTTCCAAAAAATAATTGATTTTTATATTTCCGTTATCGTCTGATTCGCCAGGTAAGCAGTAATTAATTTAAAAAAAAATCAAGAAAAAAAATGAGAGGACAAAGACCTACAAAAGTAGGTATTCTAAATAGTCTGAAACAAATATAAGAATTCAGACCACTTTTTAAAAACCTTATCAAAAACACTTCAGTCGTTTATCTGTATAAATAGAATACAATGATGTTCGTTAGTATCGCTTGAACTTAAAAAACGACTTAACCGATTTGTTTTTTTCTTTACGTTGCTCAACAGGCATGGTTTGAATGAAAAAAATAGAGAAAAAAAGTGGCGGTGAAGTTCACGGGGTCATCCAGTACCTACTTAATGACGGAATTAAAAATTAACAATTTTTGTTTAAAATCATCAGCCAGTACAATACATTCGCCCTTTTGCGTAAAGACTCGACTTTTTGGTGTTCCATTTACAAAGATCATATATTTCATTTTAATTTTTTTTTGAAAATGGAACTGAAAGCGCCTTTTTGGTCATTTTTGGATGTTTTGTATGGTGATCATAGCGTTATTATAGTGGTACTATACTAACTCTATGATGGTGATTATTCCTCCATGGTAGAATGCGTAGGTACAGGTAGTAACTTTGCGTTGCGCGTAACGAAGACACAAAAAAGTTGGTGTCAATTAGCGCAAAATCTCTGGAAAGTTAACTGAAGATGAACTTGGCTTATTTAATTGAAAATGCCATTAAGCGAAAATTAATTAAATAAATTAAATTAAATAAAACAAAATGGGCCAGAATGGCAAAGAAATTATTAATATGATTCTAACTGTTGCGGTCGAAATAACGTGTAATATGGTATTTTAAGACTACCGACAATTCGTGAAGTAGAGAAGTGAAATCGGCGTGATGTTTTGATTGTTCTATTTTCTCACACTCGAAGTGAAAAGTATTGTATTTCACGCGGGACAAAACCACCCATTATAACTCGGTCTTGTCATCCTTTAAACAACCTCGTCTATAATGAAGTGGTTCGGTCTCTTTTAAAAAAAATATACTATTATAGCCTTCATAACATCAAAAAAACGCGTGCGAACCAGCGGGCAGAAGCTAGTGATTAATAAAGCAAGCTATTCAATGAACTTAATCGCTTTGTTTCATGTTTAACTAGTTTCCGCTCGCGGTTTCGCACGCGTTGTTTTTATGGAAACGGTTGAAGGTTATTTGTATCCCATGGGAATTGATTTATGGGATAAAAAGTAGTCTATATTTGATAAAATTTCATCCCGATCCATTCAGTAGTTTAGGCTTGAAAAAGTAACAAATATCCATCCACCCAAACTTTCGCATTTATATTAATAGTGTGATGTGATTTCTATACTTAGACCTAGGTTGTGAACTTGTGACCCAATGTCAATGTGTTATTTTCAAAATACTACGTCACAGTTTCTACGTATGTTTTTCTATCAAGATCTATTCCACAAACACAATAAACCGTTTATTCCAATAACTAATCATAATATTTGGACAAGTTATTATTATTAAACAATAATAAATTGTGTCGTCGTTGTACGTCATTTGTTTAATAGATAATAATGCGGCCTTCCGTAATGAACAATTTTGTGCAGATAGGGACAGATTTCTGCACTCGCACTTTGGGTATCTCTAAAAAATGAAATAAGTTCCCAAAAATTTTCGATTTTGGCGGGACTCGAACCGGCGCTATAGTCCGTAAGAGGTCCCAAAGATTTTCGGTTGAACCGACTAAGGGTTTCGTTGCTTAGTTGGTTAGTTAGAGCACACCCGTACTGAGAGTGGGGCGCGGGTTCGACACAATACCTCCACGCGTTCCTGAGAGAGGAGTGTTGACAGACGGACAACAAAGTTAACATATACCAAAGGGTTCTTTTTTCCTTTTGAGGTACAAAACCCTAAAAAGCTTGAAACAGAGACCAGCAGCGTAAGGTTCATATTGTGTAGGTCCTAGAACTATAAGAAGGAGGTATGTAGGTGAAGATTACCTACATTACATACCTCCTTCTTCTAGTACTTCACCACCTCATCTCCTCAACAGCCTATAATGGTCCACTGCTGTACGCAGGTTTCCCCCTGATAATCTTTTTTTTGGCTTTTATCTCGGGGGGGGGAGGGGGGTAATTCTATAATCCCCTCGCTGGGCTTGCTGGTTGGGAATTGTAGTTCGATGGTAGATCTATTCTGCAAGGGGTGCTGCTGCCCGCCCCCCGGTGTATGTCCCTTAGTCGCCTCTTACGACACCCACAGGGAGAGTTGGAGTGGTGCAAATTTTAAGCAAGCACCACACCACACGGCTGTATGTAGGTAGTTATTTTTGGCAGTATTTAGATACATGCATGATCTTAGGCAAAAAAGATAATGTAAAAAATAATAACAAATTAACGCAAAATTCACAAGTATTGCATCATTTTATTTAGTTAGAAAAAAACATTCATGAATATGGAAAGTTTCGCAGGTTTGCAATCATCAAAATAACTTACATCAGAAAACAAACACTTGGCAATTCATGGTATTGCCGTATTTGAGAAAAACAAAGTAATAACTTTGACGAAAATTAAGGAAATATCAAACGGAAAACACGCAAAATGATATTATCAATACTGAAATTTCCTGTGTGTATAGGTATATATCCTTACAAAAGTAGGAGAACTGATATGATAACATTATGATGTACCTACCTAATATCAATATTGGATGTAGGTATTATAAATAATTGATAATAACAGAGGCCTGCACTCGAGACCATAACCTACACTACACACGTATGTTTAGTTATTATAGGTAATAAGGATAATTGTTCTGTTGGTTATCTAGCTTTTTAGTTATTATATATTATTACATACATTACATAATATTAATATACAAACTTACTAATGGTTTATTTTTCGCTTCTTACACTCGTGGACAAAAATTTAAGCGAACAAAAGCAATAACATTTTTTTTCTTATTTGATAATAATTACTATTTATAAAACTGTTTATGTATAAAATTTGACTTGTCTAAGTGCTCATTTTGTAAGCCTAAAGAAATAAAGTTATTGAATTTTGAGTTAAACGTTTAATTGAGTCCGATTATTTATGGAAGGCTCTGTCTTTTCTCTTAATTACAGATACCGATTCAATTTACAGTTCTAATCAATTAGATATTAGAAGAAAAAAAAATTTTTATTGGCGGCCGTTATCCCAATCGTTACCCAGCGTCGCGCCGAATTTTTTTTCGTCATTTGAAATTAGACACGAGATGGGAGTGATCTAATTGTTTACTCCAAAATCTTTAGACACGAGATGAAGCCATACCAATTTCGGCTCGTACTGCTGCTACATACTGGAACCTTTCGCCAAGAAAGTCGTGGACACTGAAAGTGTTACATTGTGTCAGCATCGTAGGAAAATTTATGAGACTATTGTTATGTGAACCGAGCCCCTTATTTATCAATTGTTTTATTACTAGGTACCAAAATATTTGCGAAAACTGCTTATTATTCAGCGATAAATTTGATAATGCTTCTGACGTACTTCATACGTTGTTCCAGTTCAAGTCAACTTGTTTTGTTTGAGTCGTTCGATGTCAGTTCATTAACCGCTCAAGGTACGTCATCGGATCCGTCATCATCATCATCAGCCTAGTACCTAGATCACGGCTGGACACAGAGGTATCCCCAAAGAGCGTCATCAAGCCCCATTCATCATTCATCCCGGAGGGTAATCTGTGATCGTAAACAAATCTTAAATAATTTGATTGTTGCGAAAAAAGTTTTTTTTTTTTTTTTTTTAATTTATTTAAGGGCTTTATCGCTTAGCGATAACATCACCCATAGATACATAGAACAAAAATACAGACACAAACAAATCAACAGAAACAAACTTATTGCTTAACTAAACCTAACTCTAATAAACTAATCAAAAACACGATATCTGCACTACAAGGGTCGGATAAAAGTAATGATATACTTTAAAATCCTTAGTATTAACACTATTTTTTTTAGTTTTGCGGAACAAATACTAGGAAGTCATTTTTATGGGATCACCGAGATCATTATCAAAGTTCTGCCGAATTGTACACTCTTTCTTGACTTTAACTCCGACATGCGTTTGGAGCCTGATCAGGGCTCGGTTTTATGACTACGGTAGACTCACATAAGCCCTGATCAGTCGTAAAGCCGACCCCTGATGTGGGTCCAAACAAGTGTAAGGGTTAAGGGGTCCAATGTCCATTCCAAGTTGAGTACCAATCATAGAAGTTAATCAAACGTCCTGGATGGGTGATGGCGTCGTGATGGCTTTTTGTTAAAAAAAAACAGTTTTATAGGGTTCCGTTTGCGAAATAGTCAGGTACGTTGGTACGGAGCCTTCCGTGTGCGATTTGACTCGCACTTGAACGGTTTTACTAAGAATTAACAAGTGTGATGGAAAAAGCTTGAATTATTTGGATTAACTTGTGATTGATTTTAAACGAGAAAAGACGATTGAAATAAATCATTAAAATTGGCGTTAAAAGAATATTGGTCGTAAAATTACCAGATATTTTATCACAAGCTACTGCCCGTCCCCGAGATTCCATCTACCTCCCTCACAAATTGCATTGAGATCCGTTCAGCCGTTTAGGCGTGAAAAGGTAACAGACAGACAGACCGAATTACTTTCGAATTTATAATATTAACTATGATCATTACGCAATGAATTCGTCAAACTACGACAGTTTTTATAGTAAAATTAACTATGTTAGTATGGATTTTCATTTGCAGTACATATTTACAGGTAAGTTACAGTCAGCTGCTCAGATATGTATACACTTCCAAGTTTTCACTTTTATTTAACTCGAAACTTATCTTATAAAAGTCTACGCACACATTTTTCACACTAAATGTGTGAAAAATGTGTGCGTTATGACTTTTATAAAGTCATCGTTCTTGTCAGAATACGATATATAAATTATCACAATGACTTACTATTCAGTCAAATTGCAAAGCATGGTAGTGTATACATATTTTCGCAGCTGACTGTACCTACGCACGGACTCACGAGCTTTTTCAGATGGTGAACATAAATTGCCACGATTCAATAAGAATTTAACGGAAATGAATAATTTGCACAAAATTGTGCAATACGTAATAACAATACCTATCGTAAATGTTAAAACATAGCAACGTTTCAAACCAGTTTTTCTACATAAACTTATGCTTGAATAGAGCTAACGCTTTATTAATGAATATCAAATTATTTAGGTCGAAGTTACCTACATTTGTTCTTATAATTTTTTTATCAGTCTGTAGTAATGAATTCTAAGCCACAATCTCAAAATTACTATTGTAAGTGTCTTTTCCGGGTCCGATTTATAATGACAAGCATATATTATTCAAGTGATATCTTGAATGTCTGCAATTAAAAAAACTTGAGTTAAAGGTTTTAATTTGAAAGCAATTCTTGATAAGCCTCTATTGGAGGCATGATAAAACTTTCAAGCTACTCCGATTAAGAATCCAAGGTATTTTATGTCAACAAAGTCATTTATGAATGAAAACTTAACAAAAACTGCTAACAATAACAGAAAAAAACAAGGTAACAGCATGTTACCACTAAAACCTAAAAAACAAACTTCAACAATGCATCATCTCATACATGTGCAGTGAATAATGTTTAAACTTGAATTAAAAAACGAACGCGTGTTCAATTAAATGATCAATGAAAGCTTTCAAAATCAAAAATTGTTTCGAGCTTCTGTGCTTTGTAATGTCGTTAAATATTTTTCAAACCACATGCTCGACAATGCCGAATTATAGGTCATGTAAACCCTACCGAAAGCAAGACATTAAATCCCTTGGTATTAGCCGGGTTATAATGTTGTACTGAATTTCATTATAACCCGCTGGTTAATAATATGATTTCACTTTTCATAATTCTTATTACTATATGCATAAAGTTTAATTTTGCTAAACACAATTTGTCCTAGGCCATGGCCTACTTGATTTGACAAAATAAATGAAGTTTGCCTCCGTGTGAACCCCGGTCCGGAGGAGCGCGGTGTTCGAAATTCGAATTTCGAATCTAGGACCACGGCTTGTGCTTTCGAATTTGGAACGTCGCGCGCCTTCATTTGTTCACGCGTGACGAACAAATCGAGTTCTTGTAGGTGCCTATAGAAGATTTAATTTCAAAAATAATATTGAAAATGTCGAGTGATGAAAGTGTTTTGACTCCTGAGTTTATCAAATTAGATGCCATAGGCATTGTCAACAATCTGCTGCCAGAGAAGTCAAAGGAAAACATTATTTATCTACTGAGCCTGTTTTTTTGTCTCGCATAAGGTGTGAAAAGTAGAGTATACACCTCGGGGATAAGACTGTTTTAGTCTTGGGCGGTTGAACCCCTCACTGCACTCAGGACTCAGTCTTAATTCCCTCGCTTCGCTCAGGAATTAACTTATAACTCCCTCGCTACGCTCAGGAGTTAAATTATGAGTCCTTCGTTACGTTCGGGATTCAATTCGCTCCCGTGACATAAAACAGTGCTTTATCCCCTTAGTGTATAATCTACTATTGCATTTCATTTTTCTTGAGGATTTTGTAACCCCTTTGTACACAAAAAATATCCAGGTTTTTGAATCGGAGTATAAATAACAAAAGTTGAACGTAGGTAGATACTAGACTACCAGGAAGAAGAGACTGTGGAACACATTGTGGTACACTGCACGGCCACAGAGGAGGTCAGACGGAAAACGGGATTGAAGGGTCTCATAGAGAAACACCCACAGAAAAGCTGAAACGAAGCTGTCAATCACCAAGAGTCCTGCTCCGGTACTTCAAGGAGCTGGGCTGGTTAGGGCCTGATTAGGCAGGGGAACAATGCACAATACACTCCCATGCGAGATGTCAGTCCAGATGCCGGTTCCCCCAGTTAGAATTAGAATTAGGTAGATACTGTATTATAGCCTGTCCCACTTTTTGTTACTTACCTAGTAGATATTAGGTAATTAAGTAATAAAAACTTACTCTACCAGTTCGTAGCTAGCTCTCATCAACCGATTGCAAACGATATTAATTTGATTGTATCTACCAATAATTTTTATATTAAAATTATGTAAGTAATTAATTTCTCATTATATATGTTAGTAAAGGTAGCTCAGAAGTTAATAACACTTTAGCAGTTGTAATGATAATGACATTGACCGTCTGAAGATATCAAGTTATCGAGGTTTGTAAGGACATGGCCGAATAATAACCGCTTTATTTACAAATTTCTTTCCGTGCAACGTTCTCTGTTCTATCTTATTGTTTTCATCTAACGAGTATCTGTAGGCTTTCATTTGAAAACAATTTGAGATTATCCACCGTTCGACGGATATTTGAAAGTTTTCAAACATTTGAAATTAGTTTATGTTTAAAGCATTGCTAAATCTCACTCTGTCTTTTTCTATTGACATAAGTCAGAGTGATAAATAACAATGCTTAGCAGCTGTTTTAAGTTCGCAGACCATTATAAATAAGGGGGAGTCTTTACAGAAATCGAAAGAAAAGATACACAAAAAGTCGATCTGCGATAAAACCATCTGAACCGCATATATCTTTCGCCAGACCGGATCTACCCGATCTTTTGATACCCGGCACATAATAGTGTTGCTGCAATCCCGGATACAATCCAAAAATCAACTTATGACGTTACCTCCTGATAAACTGTTTAGTAACAATTTGATTGTTTTGAAAAAACTTAAAGCAGACTCCGGATCTCTTAGTTTTACACTGCTTTTTTTAAGTTTCGCGGGATACATACTAATCCCTTGGGAATACAATTTTTATACCACCTCGGGATCATCCTCTATAAAACTGCAAAAGAATCATCCAATTCGGTCCATAAACGACGAATAAATCGACGGACATACATACAACCGAACAAGGAACCTTCTCCTATTTAAGAAGTCCACAAACATTTAGTTGCAACCCCCTCATGAGCACAAACAATAAAATATCTCGGTGTAACAATCGACGATAGACTTACGTGGGTTCCTCACAATGACACGATGTCAAAAAGAATGAGGAGGCTTATTATCGTTTTCAAAAAACTTGAGGAACTTGGAGAGCACACTGATCACAAACTCTTGATACAAACCTACAAATCCTTAGCGGAATGTGTAGTATAAAGTTACTGTATTTGCTCAAGGGGTGGTGCTGCAAAAACACTCTCATTAAAGAAGAGTGACCTCAGTGTGCTCTTCTTAAAGTCGCAATGTCTCTCCCGTACAGATACCCTACCATAGGACCAGCAGACGCACAGAAAAATACCACCCGTACCCGTAGTCGATATACTATAGTGTCGAACCAAAAACCTCTGCTCTACATCAGATAAGCACGGCCAAAGAGTGGAATGAGCTTCCAGCGTCTGTTTTCCCACCAGAGTACAATTTTGGAGAAAAAGCGGCTCCATCTTACGCCACATCATCACCTATTCAAGTGAGATGGTGGCCAAACGCTTGACCTATAAAATAAAATTAAAATACTCTACAATTGGTAAAAACTGTTAAAAAACTTTTTGTTTTTAATTGTATAAAAAGGAACTATTCATAAACTGTTCCCACACGTCCTCCCTCCCTCCAATTAACGATTTAGCATTTACCTACTGTTATCATTACCTATAATAATAGTTAAGTTAATGTTAAGATAAATATGTCAAATCAAATAATTATGGGAAGAGGCAGTTCTCCTGTAACACAGCTACATTTTAGCTACCAAAGGAGACAGTGTTCCAACTCCATTGTGATACATATTTTTTAAAATAAACATGTTTTTTATTATGTTTATGTAATAGGAGAAGCCAAGCCACGCTGCGCTTGCGTCGCCGGTTGACGTCCAGCGGCGAGGGCGGCGCACGCCAAGCAAGATAGCGCGGGAATTACATCAGATCGTTATCCGCGCCGGCGCGTGCCATCGTCAGGTATAAAACCCCCGCGCGCGCCCACTATTCTCATTCACAACTCTCAACTCACACATGACTGACGCATTCTAGTTCGTGGCAATGATCTACGCTCACATGCATCACGCTCTCCTCGTGCAACATAAACTCAAATACGAACATCTGTGGCATAGTGACAATTGGTGTGCCGGTCATTCTCCGATATTCGAGTACCAACAGAGATAACGAAAGTCCTTCCGATCGAGTGCATCGATTATAAGGTAAATATTATTTGTTATGTTACGTGTCGTCATTAAGCTCTTAATTGAGTGGTATTGGTTCAATAATATTTTGCATTCTGTATCTAGGTTCAGTTTTGATGTAAACATTCCCTTGAAGATCATTTTAACCAATAGCTGAGACTTATCTATTTGAGCCTTATCTTTTTGAAATAATTATAATATTATCACTTCTCAAATACAAAAACCCGAAAGTGTTATCACTTTGAACTATAGTGAACTTTTAATTTGCGTCACAGAGAACAATTACATTATTTCATTATACTTTTTATAAAGCTTATCATTCCGGAGGAAGGGGCGTTGTTAGCGGTTTGAAAGGCTTTCTCGAATGGGAGAAGGCAGTGTAAAGTAAAGCTATTTAAAGGGAACTATTGCAAATCCTTTTGTGGTCTGGCGACAGTCTAACGATTTGTAAGGTGATCCGAAGTAACTGTATCGTATGTTAGTCGTTCATGCACCGATGCTTTCTTTAGGGTTGACGTGGATTCTAACACTTTCCAACTTTTTAGTACTTCTCTTTTAACAGTAGATATTATTTAAAGGTAATTCAAACTTACACTCGTTTGGACCCAAATCAGGGGTCTGTTAACGACTATTTCAGACCCTGATCAGGGCTTACCTATGCGAGTGTAACGTAGTCGTAAAAACGAGCCCTGATTCGGCTCCAAACGAGTGAAGGAGTTAAAGTCCAGAATGCATTATATTTAACCTACCACACACGGTACAGATTGGTAGAACTTTTAGGTTAATTTATTTATCTTAAAAATAACGCAAGTAATCCCAGCCCTAGAGATAGAAACGCAATCACTAATATACGGTTTCCTAATCCTTTACAGAGCGATCAATCAATCGTACGCAATCCGCTTGGAAGAGCGAACGTAGCAGCGAAAAGCAGTTTTTGAAAAAAAGGAAAGAAGAGAAGAAGATGGCGAAAGTACAGGTGCACTCAGAGATGAGTCTCGCGACGCCGATCCCCGCAGTCAAGACTGAGGATATCGATCTGGTGGCGCTCACGATGGCGGCGCTTCGCTTCGTGAACCCCTGGACCGTGCCAGCCAAGCCACAATGGTCGGACTCTGAGGCCGATGCCATTGTCCCCGGGAGCCCTGAGGCTAAGGATCGCACCATTGCCCTAGCGGAAGTAGCCTGCCATGACACCTACAACGATTGCTGGGTGGTCATATACGATCGTGTATACGATATCACCAATTTCTTTGATGAGGTAAGCATTCACTCAATACTTTAAAAAGTTTAAAACTTTCTTTCTCTCAACACTTTAAATACTTTAATATACAGAAACTTAATAGCACCAAACTCATGTTTCCTAATTTAAAAGAAAAATATTTATTCCTAGAAGACCGTTCATGACAGAAACGTCAAAAAAACGTAACATTATACTAAAATTATCATTTCTTTTGTTCTAGCACCCCGGTGGGGCCGACATAATGCTGGAATACGCCGGTCAAGACGCCAGCACGGCCTTCCGAGGCTCAGGGCATTCCCGCATGGCCTCCAAAGCCTTAGAAAAGTTCCTGGTGGGGGAGCTACCCATGTCCGAACGCATGTACCGACGACCGGGAGGCATACGACTCAGCGACATACCAGAATAAAATAATAACCCCAGAAGATATGGTTCGGATCCTGAATACCTAACCACAATGAAGAGTTAAAGTTCCCGCTTAGAATAGCATTCTTTTGTTACCCTGTTAGACTTACGTATGTCCTTAAGACACATAGATATATGCCATAAGCTTTGAAAATAGTATGTTAACCTTAAAATGTCAGGGTTCAGGAGCTTAGATAAGGTATGCTTGTGTACTTAAGAAGTGAGGACCGGTGAAGTAAATAGCGGTCACCAAGCGATAACTGTTTGCATTTATGTTAGGTAATTTATTCAGTATTAATGTACCTATTACAATATAAGTTAAAAGAAGTGTGATACTTCGTTTAGTAACCTGTTATCTATTTGAAAATAAAATTTTGTAAATTATTCATGTATTTTATTTCATGACAAAGGTCACGTACCACGTTATCATTTAAGTATTAGTGAACTCGCTTCATCTTTGCTGAACATTATCTGAATTTATTCATGAATTGATCGCGTGAAGTCCATAATGAGGTAGATTGATACAAAAGCGTTCGAATGTAGGTTGTATAATAAATAGGATAGTAAAAAAGGTCTCTAGTAAATAAAAATAATATCACAGTGGTAGGCAGAGAACCCATAAAATTAAAAAGGCTACCTTTCGTCATCAGGTCACACCTTCTTCCCGTATCTGTAACAATAGAAACCCATTAGCAAATATGTACAGTTGTTTATTAGTAAGCGTATTCATTTGATTCATCAATGAATCGATATAACATTATCGAAATAAGTTTATATTTTATGAAAATAATCAAGCCCCCTAAGGCTAGGGCATCAAATTATGCGCAACTTTTTATCACAATAGAATCTTGTCTTATGTAAAATTTGTTTGAGGGGGTAATCTCCGAATGTGTTTCACTAATAGCTACATTACCCTGAGTGATTATGCTACGTTTTATAACGTAACACAACAGGTACCACGGGAGCGAAGTCAGGAGCAGAAGATAGTGGTTTTATAATCCTACTACACTCTCTTTTGTACCACATAAAAATGTTAACGCACATTAAGCCGTCGGACTTACGCCTGACTTCTGCTCAGTCGTGTCGGTTTATAAGGGATAGAACACAATAAAGCATTTTTTTATGTCCTGTGTACGTGCATGGCTAGTGGCTGAAATTCAATGAGAACATCATCATCGTCAAAGATATGAAACGGATGTGCTTCTGATGCCAGGTACAGACCAAACGAGCGATAGCGAGCGAAGGCTAACGAACGAACGCAAAAGTATCAGTGTAGACGTCATTGCGAAAGCAAGCGAGTCCAAACAAGGGCCTTCGTTCGTCTTCGGCCGTGCTCCGGGCGGTGGCTGTCGCTACATCAAAGCAATATGGAACGAACGTACCGATTGTCAAATCCCAATCGTTTGCATTCGCTCGCTCTCGCTCGCTTGGTCTGTACCCAGTATAACACGACACAATAGCGTCTTTCAATTCAACCAGGTTAACTACTCAATCTGAGTAAATTCTGAAGCTACCAGAAATAGACTTTAGCGGCATGCAAATAGAGCACACTTACAAATATTTGAGCATAATGGTTTTCTCGTTACTGCTGCCGTATCTCAGGAACACAGCCAGGGCTATGGCCATGAGTAAAGCGGTCACTTGTATCGTCCGCTCCCGGGGCATTCCGCACTTGGACACTTTCACCTCATTCGGTGTAATCCTTGCCTGAAAATAAAAGATACAGTGAAAAATTCAATACATAATCACACTCTTTAAATTATTTTACACAATACAACTTTAACAGTAGGTGAGTTGTACAGTGCCTTTGTATGGTCCTGAACTACCTTAGAGAAACCACGACTACATTAAGCTGGTTTCTGCCCGTGACTTCCACGCGTTGTTTCTACGGAAACGTTTAAAGTTTATTTCCATTCCATGGGAACTGATTTATGGGATAAAAACTAGCCTATGTTTTATACACGGGCCTGGTAGTTCTGGAATAAATAATATTATCATGTATTAAAAATTTCAGCAAGATCCGTTCAGCCGTTTTGGCGTAAAGAGGTATCAAACATCCACCATCATCTATGCATCTAAATATCCAAACGCATCGCATTTAATATATTAATAAATATCAAATAACGTTTATTTCTTTAGGCTTATAAAATAAGCAATTAGACAGTCATATTTTAGACATACTACTCTGTGTAAAAAGAATCGGGAATATGTCAATAAAAAGACCCGCGTAAAAGAGGTCGTTCTAATTTTTTTACTGCATGTTGGTAGCACTGTACTGATTTAGCGCGCAAAATTTGAGCGGGATCTGTCATTTAATTTGTTTTAAACTACACTTTTTGTTGGTCATCGTTTTGAGTTCTCGGCGATTTTTACAATGGAAAATATTGTTGAACAAAGAGTGTGCCTTAAATTTTGTGTTTCGAATGATATTTCATGTGGTGAATCACTAAAAATAGTTGCGAAATACCTACGGCGAATCGTGTATATCGAAAACAAGGGCTTATGAATGGTATAAGGCTTTTAAAGAAGGCCGAGAAGTAGTAGTAGACTTGCCTCGTTCTGGTAGACCTTCAACCGCTACGACTAAAGAAAACATCGACAAAATCAAGAAGCTAGTACTCGAAAATCGACGTATGAGTCTGAGAGAGTTGGCGAGTGAGGTGAACATATCTTTTAAGTCCGTCCACAACATTCTCATTGACATTTTAGGCATGAAACGCGTCGCCGCTCGACTAGTTCCAAAAGAGCTAAATTTTGTTCAAAAAGCGCAGCGAAAGCATGTCGCTGAAGACATGGTTTCCCGAGTTTCGATGGATCCAACCTTTATGAAACGTATAATAACTGGCGACGAGACATGGGTTTATGAGTACGACATGCAAACAAGCCAACAATCTTCAGAATGGCGTCTCGAAAACGAGCCGAAACCCAAAAAACCGCGGCAAAGTCGCTCCAAAATCAAGGTGATGCTGACAGTTTTTTTTGACTACCGTGGTTGTGGTTCACTCCGAATTCCTTCCAAAGAGGAGTTCCTCGGGAGAAACAGTGAATAAAGAATATTATTTAGGCGTGATGAAGCGTTTGCGTGAGAGTATCCGCCGAAAACGTCCAGATTTGTGGCAACACAACTCATGGATGCTGCACCATGATAATGCACCATCGCACACAGCCATTATAGTGAAAGAGTTTTTAGCGAAAAATTCAACAAAAGTTCTCGACCAAGCACCGTATTCACCTGATATGGCTCCGTCTGACTTTTTTTTATTTCCCAAGTTAAAATTACCACTTCGAGGAAAACGTTTTGAGTCGATAGAAGCCATAAAAGAAAATTCGCTGAATGAGCTAAAGGCCATACCGCAAATAGCCTATGAAAAATGTATGGAAGACTGGGTGAAGCGTTGGAGGTGTTGTATTGCAAGCGATGGGGCCTACTTTGAAGGCGATAAAATAAATTTAGATGAATAATTTGTATTTTTTGTTTTATTGACAAATTCCCGATATTTAGTACACAGAATGTAAACGGCTTTATAAATAGTAATTATTATCAAATAAGAAACGAAATGTTATTGATTTTATTCGCTTAAATTTCCACTAGTGTAGTAAATATTAGGTAGTTGTAATTATTGTATTCTGTAATTGTAATTTTCTTTAAATAAATATATGGTATATTTATTCCACCAGTGGAAGAAGCGAAAAATAAACCACTAGTAAAGTGTATACTTATAAACTAATACATCATTATTTGCCTAAGTCTAAATATGTGTGACTCCTTAGTTCGTTACTTCTTCAGGCAGAGTGGATGAGCCAGAAAGTGTGCTTAACCGTTAAAGTACCGTTCTAGAACTGGCTACGGTCAGCTACTTCTCATCCAGGAATACGCGTGAAGCCGATGGCAAAGCCATATTCATTTTAGTTATTCGTCTCAGCGGAATGCGTAGGTATTCAGCCGGGGAGGACTATTAAATAAATAAAAATCAATAAATAAATAATGCTGAACAATTCACAAAGCATTATCTAGCCCCAAGCTAAGCAGAGCTTGTGTTATGGGTACCAGATAACTAATATACATAATAATACAATACATAGATCGATATTTTTTATTATACATAGAAAACGACCAGAACACCCTGAACAAATGTCTGCCGATCGTACACACATTTGTCCCGAGGCGGGAATCGAACCCGCAACCTCCTGCGTCGCTGGCAGACCTTCGCCCACCGCGCCACATCAGTCGTCATTATTATATTATTATTAATACATATTATTTTATAGCTGACGACAATCGACGTATCTTTTCAATAATACCAAAGTAAATAACTTTGGTATTATTGAAAAGATACGGTAATATTGAGTTTAAAATTGTATTATCTTCCACTTTAAGAAAACAAGATGTTGCCATGCGAAATATACATGCATAGGTATCAATCAACAAGATACCAGTCACAAGAAAAGTTGTTCCAGAAAAGTATTTTTGATTAACAATTCGATGATTAAATTTGGATCAAACTAGTTCGTGCTTTGACTTACCAAATAGTATTTCGGATCTAATCGATTTCTCCACGAGAACGATGGTACCGAGTACTCAACAAACTCGATCTTATGCTCATGAGTCGGTACGAAGCTGTGACGGACCACACAGCTATGGTGCGTGTGGCCACCAAACGCCGCTCGAGGGTGTAGACTCTCAACTAGATATTCGGTAGACTCTTTGGAGAGGCAATCCCAGCGTTCCTCGAATAGGTTGTTCCTTTCAGGGAGGGGAGCTGCGTCTTGCTCTGTGCATATGCTATCGGATTCTCTGTAGAGTGGGTAGTGCTGAAAAACGGTTAAAAGAACATAATAACTTCCTTTTTATTCATAAAACGCTTTAGGTAAGAGTCTTGTTTTCTTCTATTGACATATTTCGGAGTGAGAAATAATACTGCTTAGCAGCTGTTTAAAGTTATAAGATTATTTTTAACTAGCTGCTGTCCGCGGCTTCGCATGCGCTTTTCAAGTAGCCTATGTCCGTCCCCGGGATATCATTTACCTCCCTGCCAAATTTCATTCAGCCGTTTAGGCGTGAAAAAGTAACAGACAGACAGATAGACAAACAGCGTTTCTTTCGAATTTATATATATAAATGTTTCATCTGTTTATAATAAGTAGGGAGTAAGGATAAAGGGCTTTATCTTAAAGAGTCTGGCTAGTGGGAGCTGAGCTTGGAGATATTTGCTAAGCGATAAGGGCGCCCATTGTACTTTTATGTTTATGGTTCTTTTGTTTTTATTTGTGGTGTACAATAAAGAATTTTGTATTGTATTGTATATTTGATATCTTTTTATATGACAATGCTATATCTAAATCTAGGTATAGAATTGGAAACCATTTTACAGTATTTATAAATACTATTTAACGGGTATTTATCGCGTTTAATTACCTTATTTTCCCGACGGTTCCACAGGTTGACACACTGCCGTGGTCACGGGATGACACTTGTGTGTAAACCTGTCGAAACGTCGGGAAAATAAGGTAATTAAACGCGATAAATACCCGTTAAATAGTATTTATAAATATGTGTTCAGATCGCGTAAGTTTAAAAATAAATCATTTTACAGTAAATTAGTATGTTTAATACAAAATTATTGATTATTTCAAAAATACATATTACTATGTGAAACAGATAGAATGGAACTCTGTCCCTTGTGGTACGAGTAGTATAGCTGTGTTACAGGTGAAATGTCTAGCCAGGTTTATTGAAAAGGCATTTTTGCTATAAGAAATTTTCTAGGCTTTGGCTTCGACAAAATATTATAGGAGAGATTAACGGAGAAGCACGGAGGGTACCATCGTAAAATGATCGTACCTACATAACTAGGTAGTTCGCAAAAAGAACCCTAAAACACTGATAAAAAGAATTAAAAATAAAAATACAGCATGACGCGGTCACCCATCCAATTACTGACCGTGTCCGACGTTGCTTGACTTCAGTGATCGGTACTCAACTTTGTATGGACATGGGACACCTTAGTTTATTTATTTTTTATTAATACTTGTCGTTATAGCGGCAATAGTAATCACTGTGCCTGCGGTGCTTCAATAATTAAAGGGGCCCTTTAATTTTAATATTTATTTTATTTTATTTGATAAATAAAGCGGCAAAAGGAATACCTATTCTGTGAAAATTTCAACTGTCTACCTTTTACGGTTCATGAGATAAAGCCCGCTGACGGACAGACGGACAGACAGCGGATGCTTAGTAATAGGGTTCCGTTTTCACTCTTTGGGTACGG
Source organism: Eupithecia exiguata (assembly GCA_947086465.1). NCBI lineage: Eukaryota > Metazoa > Arthropoda > Insecta > Lepidoptera > Geometridae > Eupithecia > Eupithecia exiguata. Next base: position 10,786,687 of record OX352229.1, read on the forward strand.
AACCCTAAAAAGCGGAGTTGTAAGTTAATCCGCGATTAATGAATACCAGAGAATCAAGGAGATAGACTAAACATTTTAGAGACAAACACACAATCCCACCTGCATTATAATAGGTCGGCTATAATGTTCAAGTTTCGTTTTTCCTTTGCACAGAGCTGAGCCACTGCTGCATTTTAAAATATCTGAAAGAGATAGATATAATTTAGGCATAAGCGACTTACTTTTACTTTGGACTTAAAATTGGAATAGTGTTTTGAAAAAGCCTAGTGCACCTCTTTCGTATTTACTAGTAGGCCAGGAACAAATGCCTGCAGACCATTCAAACGTTTGTCCCGAGGCGAAAACCTAACCCTCTTGCGTCGCTGGATTGGTATCGTGTTAAGACCAAAAAATTCTGGTGCACATCTTTGGAATTTACAAGCCAGGTTACTAGGTGATACCTAATGCAAAATGCACCATAGGAACCTACACTCACATGCAAGATGTCAGTGCAAATTGTAGTTCCCTTACTAAGAATTAGAACTTATTCGTTATTAATACCAGCTTAGTTTCTTACCAGCAATCCTGTCAATTTCTGTAACAGCCCGTGAACACAGCGAGCAACCGTCTCCTTCCATTGCCATAGAATTGATCAACACAAAATGGTTCCCTTTCACAGTGACGAGGCGAACCGGCGGCGCGCTCAGTTTCTCCTCGAAACGATTTGCAAGATGTGGCGTTATTCTGTCAATGTTTAATCATAAAACTTGAACCACATCAAAGTATTGCACTCTAAATCCAGACAAGGGGAAACCCTCAAAATATACCAACTTACTAAAGCTTAACTTTTTTGAAGCAGCTAAGCTTCAAATATTTAGTCTTAGTAATAAGTGCTTGACTATCAACAATATGAATAAATAAAAATCCTTTAATAATTGATACTGTGAAAGCCCACTTTAAACCATATTTAACACTTATTTTCAAAAATGGTAAATAACTAAATCTCAGAAATTCATATAGCAAGATTAATAATACAGGTACATAATTATGTATGCTATTTCGTAGTTTAATTAATTGCTATTTTAATGAGTTAAAAGTTCTTTGATTATTCTAGCTAACAAATGGAGTACTTTATCAAGTTTTACTATGTATATTAATTTGAGAAATAAAATCAAGTTTACCGACGATATATATCACTTTCTTTAGGTCCAGCAAGTCTTATTTTGTACTCAGTAGTACGGCTTTAAAAGCAAACAAAATACACTTTATTACATTAAGAAACAAAAAATTTAATGCCCCAAAAATTTTCCAACTTTGTCGGGTCTTGAACCTGCAGGGCTCCCTCAGTACGGGATGCTCTACAATGCCCGCAATTGCACCACAAGGTCAAGTGACATAGGAGTTGAAAAACTCTAGGACTTTATTCGGACTCAAATGGTGATAGCTGCGGCACTATAGAAAAAATTCTAAAACTTTAACTGTGATATACCTGTAATGGAATCCAATATCATGATTACCCACAACAGAATACAAGGGTGTGTTATCAGGAACGTGAAATAGATTATGAAATGTTTGTGCATACTCGTTGAACTCTTTCTCAGGAGCCCATTTACCTTCATCAAATAAATCTCCTGAAAATAATTGAAACATCACAAATTATAACCAAAGAAAAATTATCATGCATGTCAGCAGAGGAATGGACCAAAATGTATCTCTGATAAGGGAAAAGGAAATCAGTATGTATCATCACATCAGTCAACATTGTCCTACCTACTGCATTATAGGACAAAAACCTTATCTAAACCTGCTCTGTACCAAATACTTGCCTAGAACAAATACTACATCAGGGTTGTGCAGTGTTAAAGCTGTTTGAAAACCTCGATGCATTTGCCACTCTCTGCGCCATTTATCAAACCAGTGTCCATTTCGAGAACCCAGTAAGTGGGTATCTGCTATTATCATCGCATAAACTGGCTCCACGTCTTCTTTCAGCTTAGTATTAGGGGCCGGCCAACCACACTAACAATGACACGGAATTTACACATAAGAAAGTACAAGTACATGAATGAACAGCTAAACGATATTTTACAAGAACCATTCGATTTAAGGTTTGATTATTCTTCTTTAATTTACCTGAAGCTGTGTCACGTAATAAATAAGGTATTCACAGTAAAAATAAATGCACAGAACACCAAAGACGAAACGCAAAAAACTATTATTTATCAGTTTTCTACGCCATAGTCGTGGTATTAGAGCCATAGTTTTGAGCAATGAGTAGACATTAACTACCGTAAGTTTGGAGTAAAACTACAACTAATTTGCAATATTGAGTTGAAGGGAATCCATAGGAAAAATTTCCGGACCTAATGTTTTCGGCAACAGAAGAAATTTTGTAAACAAACAAACTTCTACCAGTTGACAGTTTCTGACATTGACAGTGTAAGACGTGTGTGTTGCACTCTTAGAGTATACCTATACTCTAAGGTTGCACTTATTTGTGGTTTTATTTTGTGTGCACGTGTGCACCAATCAATGTCATTGCGATATTCGGTTCTCTTGTAGTCAAAGTGTATGTCAGTCACAATGTCAGTCAACCATTGATCTAACCCTATCTAACCGAAGGGGATCTGTTTTTTCATTGCAGTCAGTCAACTACCAACTTTCAAAGGTTACGTTTGTTCTGTGTGCATGCCCGTAGAGTGGGGGGAGAGGGTTGAGGGTTCATAGCTTGCTTTCTGGCTGTGGTCGGGTGCTCAGCGTTCGTTTGAGGTCAGTATGCAAAACAATCTAACAAAACCACAAATATGTAAATTTCATAATTACTTTTATAGCTTCTGGCTGTGGTTCGAGAATCCAACCCTGCTGTAGGTCCCTTCGCTAAATTTGCAAATAAAAATCACGGCTCGCTCTACTCGCAGGCAAAACAATTTCTCACCGAGAGAAATTTTTGCAATTTTTTCTGAAATTTCTAGGCTCTAGCTAGCTGTGTCTGGTGCTCAACGCTCGTTTGAGGTCAGTATGCAAAACACTGTAAAAAATTTAATGAATCCACAAAACTTTCGTGGCTCACTCCGCTCGCCGGTAATATCTTGTCATTCTGGGTGTGGAACAGTACTCGATCCCCACACCGACTCGCTCCGTGCGTTGATAACGTTTACATTAGAGGTTTTAGGTGGGTGGGGGTTAGGGATTGCATTATCTGGACAATTTTCTTATCCGGATAATATGGATTACATCATTCACAAATCCGGATAATCCGGATAATTCGGATAATTTGGATAATTTGAATAAAGTTCAACTTTATTTCAACGAAAACTCAAAAATGACAAATTACAACTAAGTATTTACACGTATGTACATCAATTTCATAAAAATCTAATCAGCAAAGGTCCCGTGACCGCAAACTCGTCCAGTGTGGCCGTTCTAGCGACTTTGTCGCTAGAACTAGAGGATTTTATCAATGTTTAGCGGACAAAATTCCACATTTAGCGAGAAAAAAGTTATAGTGACTTCTAGCGACTTTTAGGCGGGTCAATATGTCGCTACAAGGGCAACCGTGAACTCGTCATATATTAAAGCGTGATCGATTTTGGCACCTTATAAATCGCGAATTTTATCTTTTACCTTGTACTCATCATTCTAACGATTGATTTGCGGTCTTTCCCAGACCATGGGCCCAAGGCCAAACGCCGCTGATGTAGCTGCGGAGCGGGCACTTACTGATTGCTGTGCAAGATGTGAAGGCACTAGCAAGGGTATCTACATACGTGGCATCCCAAACTAAAGGCCGACCTATCTTTCAGGGAATCAGAGATACCGTCAGGTCTTTTACTATCATCTCGCATAGGCTACGTGGTTCAAAGGTAGCTACCACATTGACGCTGGTCCGAAAAATTATGTCATGATTAATTATCTGAACTTTATTGGTCATAAAAGTCTATAATAGTGCATATTTAGCTATTGAAAGGTAACCCTTTCATCAACATGCTAGTGTAGACTAGTATAGGGGCGGCATATGAGTAGATGTAGCTCTCCAACTAGACATTATGCCGCCCTTTATCAGCTAAGGTCTTCAACTGACATCCTCCAGCCATCTGCTTATAGTCTTTAACACATCGTCAGCCCACCTGGCAACAGGACGGTCTTTACGAGTTTAAAACAGCGTTGGTCTCCACTCCCCTTATACAAGTTTAAGACCAACTGTTGTCGGTTTTTCTTTGGCAGAGATGGCCCACTGCCACTCAGCTTACTAATTCTCTGAGTTATGTCACCAGCCTTGGTTCGGCTTTGGTGTGATTGGGTAGTTTTGTTTCGAATACGCATACGAATCCTAACCATCAGAAAAACTCCGAACATAACTGGCACTTTCCATAGCTTGCTAAACGACTTTGAACTACTGCACCAGTTGTACCCTGAGAACCTAACTCATATCCGTCAGTTGTAACGGGTAGAAGCACTAGTCCATAACTTTAGGAATGGATAACAAGAAGACTTGTGTGAGCCAAAGAGTTAAGACTTCTAACTCAAACGCTGACAAGCCCTCATAGTTTCACTTACTCTTGCAGCTGCAAGATTTCTGCTATGCGCTAGCTTACCTTCGCTCGCATCAAGTGCAAGTGCTAGCCTGGCTGTCAGACTTGATGTCATTTGTTGGTGTAGCGCTTTTGTGTGTACCAGTTCAGAGTGGCTGTTCAACCAATCTTCTCTGGAAAGTGGAAGAAGGCAGCTCCACAAAGTTCCAAACGCCTTGGGAGCATAAACACTACGAAAACGCATAGAACGACCTGAACAGGTAACCGTGGGAGGCGCGGCGTGTGGTGTGACGACGAAAAAAGCCGAAGGTTATACCAAATAATATTATAATTCAAATTGAAACTTATTTACGATTAAATAAAATCGCGATTTAATTATTTCTTCCTTCAAAAAATGATTTTGAACATTATCCAAATTATCCGCATTGTCCGGATTTGAAACGCCTAAATCCGGATAAAGAAAATTGAAAAATTATCCGGATAATTCGGATAAAACGGATTTTGGATAATCCAGATTGCAATCTCTAGTGGGGGTCTATTATATTGCTGGGAGTCTGGGGAATGCATCATGATCTAAAGTCTAAGGGGATCTTTTTTTTCATTAAGGGAATGAATGGGGTTCCTGGGCTGTCATGTCACTGTACTTTCATTTCAACAAAAAAAAAATGTTTTGTGTATCATTTGAAAGATGTAGACGGACAATTTTCTTTATTTTTGTTTGTAGATTATCTTCGAATTGAACTGAAGCCGTGTAATTTACAATGCCTATCCACTGGAGCTCAGAGATTCTAAAATGGGAGCACCGAGACTTACAAGCAACAGCCATGTCAGTAGATTACTCCGGTAATAACGTGCTGCTGGCAGGTCGGAGGTGGCTGGCGATAAAACAGATTAGCCAGGACGATGATGCCGGAGATATTGTCAAAAAGTACCCACGACATAGTAAATATGACGCTGCTGGTGCGGAATGGTGCCAGACATACGCTGGGCAAAGATTATGCGCCATATCAGTAAGTACTAAGCAAAACAACCTAAGTTCGGTACCTGTGCGCTCCCCCTACCACCCTCCTCATCATCAGCTTATAAGTCCACTACTGAACATGCCTTCCCAACCAAGGTGAGTTTTGTCATAATCACCCTGCTCGGCAGGAGGATTCGTGACTGTAGTTGAAATATTAAAATGTACATAAGAAAGCTGCTGCCCTTCCCCTGGTAGGTTCCTTTAGTCTCTCACCTACTGCGAGACTACTGGCCAGCTAAAGGAACCTCCGAACCACATAATATCAAAAAGAACTCTTACACATACTTATGAAGTCCAATCGTTTCAGAGCAACCAGCGAGTGGATGTCTATGAGTGGCGTGGTGGCAATGATCTAGTCTGCATTTGCTCCCTCCGAGGTCACACACGAGTAGTCAGTGATACACATTTCCACAGACAAGACCACAACCTCATTGCGACATGCTCTATAGACACATTCACTCACATGTGGGACTTGAGAGATGCTAGGAAACCTTGCATTTCCTTGTGTGCGGTTGGTAAGTTAAGCTGCATTTTGATATTTTTGCAAGAATGAGCTGGTCTTCTAACATTCCATAAGTCTATTTGCTAAGAAGAAAACATTTCCATTGTAATGAAACAATTTTATTTATATTCTCAGCTGGTGCTTCTCAAGTTCAATGGAATAAAGTGGCCTCCAATATTGTAGCAACTGCCCATGATGGGGACATCAAAATCTGGGACTACCGAAAACATTCCACACCAATTTATTACATATCTGCCCATCTCTGTAAAATTCACGGAGTGGATTGGAGTCCACATCATGAATACCAACTAGTCACCTCTAGTCATGACGGAAGTATCAAATACTTTGACATTAACAATGCAAGAAGGCCTGAAAATGTTATAAATACCAACTTCCCTGTATGGAGAGCTATTTATACTCCTTTTGGCAGTGGTCTGTTGACCATTGGTGTTGGCTGGGGAGGTTTACCTAGGGTCGAACAAGCAGGTGTTATTGGCATCTGGGTGGGAGGATCCTTGACTCATAGACTGGTGGGGCACACAGATACAGTGCAAACCATGGTATGGAGGCCTAGTACATCATCATCAAACTATCAGCTAGTCACTTGGGGCAGGGACCAGTCTTTGAGAGTGTGGACTATGCATCAATCATTGTTGAAAATGTGCAATCATTATTTACCTGATGATATAGAAAATGATGAGGATAATAACAGTGACAGTAAGTAAAAATCTCCATATCCATTAAAATACTTTCAAATGGCCATCATCATCAGCATCAGCCTATATTAGTCCACAGCTGGAAATAGGCCTCCCCTTATGAGCGCCATAGCGCCCTGTCTTCAGCTTGCCGCATCCAGCATCTGCCAGCAGTCTTCCGCAGATCGTCATCCCACCTGGTCGAAGGGCGTCCTACACTACGTTTCCGGAGTCGCGGTCTCCACTCATGAATACTTTTACCCCAGCCGTTGTCGGCTCTTCTCGTGATATGGCCAGCCCACTGCCACTTCAGCTTGCTAATCCTTTAAGCTATGTCGATAGCCTTGGCTCTCTGTCGGATGTATTCGTTACGAATTCTATCCTTTAGAGAAACTCCAAGCAATTGTCCAGGTTCTTTACTAATCAAGCAAAAGAGTACATTTCATTCATAACTTCCCTGCTAAACACTGAAGTCTAATAGGAATTTGTTTGAGTTTAAGTAAGTTGTTGAATATAAAAAGCAAAACAAATCTAAACTTTGTGAGAGGTTTAAAGGCATAAATTACGTGAGGCGTTTAGGAGGGGAGGGGTCGAGCTAGATATAAGTCTCTGCAAATATCACATAATTTGTCCATGAATTTAAGCAGTTCCTTCTCAAGGTTGTTTGTTTCGTATTGGCGTGAGATTCAAATCTGTAATAGAAAATCGTTAAAAGCCAGAAGTTTTAAATGAGACGTCTAGTAAATTCTCTGAGTGGTACACACCTAGCCATTGTTAAGCTTCTTTAAAGCCCAGACACAAAATTAGCTGTATGTTACAGCTACAAGCAACAAAGAACAGCTGTTTATTTGCTATTATTTCCTTTTGTTTTTTATTCCTCCTAGAACCTAGAACGCAGAAAAAATTATAAACCACAAACAAATTGGAATCTCGTTCCAACACGAAACAATTAAGTATTTTATTGTTCTATTTTGTCACTGTGATTCTAGACTAGCTATTTAATCAAGCACACAGATCAATTTACATAAAAACACGCGTTTTAAAAGGGCAGGGGAGGAGCGGGCGACCAAATTCTCACGACATCTCACCAACGGGAGATGAGGCGTCAAAAACTCACTGAAATCGCCACGTAATTTATGCCCCCTGTGCTATTGTTGCAGATGTTAGCTATGCTTCCACAGCTGACTCAGTTAATGATGTTTCAATTGGAGATGGGAAAGGAACGCAAGATATTGAATTGGTAAGCAAACATGCCTCTTATTGACCTTATTTTTATCCAAATCTTTTAGATTGGCTAGTTCTACTCAAAGGAGTATAATAGTTACCGACTTCCGACTTCCACTTAAAAAAAAACACTAGGTATATTACTATGATTCAATTTCCAGAATAAACTGCCATCAAAAATCAACACTTCCATTGACGAGGAATTCGAATCAATACGAGAAATGGCAAACATAGAAGTGACCAGTATGAATATAGACACACGAACATGCCAAATCCACTCTGAACGCAACGGCTATGTTGCCAACTTACAAGTCACATTTCCAAGGAACCAGACTATACCAAAGTTTTCCTGGCTATCGGGGACCAATATAGATAGTGCCACTACAATAAAGATATTGCAGATTATAAACAAGACTGCAGATCAGAAGAAAAGACAGGGGCAGAGGTGTTTGTTGTATTGTTTGAAGACACTGGCAACATCAATAGATGAGGTAAGCTCAAATACTACAAAAACGTTAAAATTTAAGGTAAGTATTATAATGTTTCCCCTGTACGTGGAGCTAACAACGTTTGAGTCGTAAGTGGTCCCAGAGCTCTTCGACGAAGCTTGCATTCGATCTTGTTGCTTAGTTGGTTAGATTAGAGCGCACACGTACTGAGGGTGAGGCGTGGGTTCGAATCCTGCCGAAATCGAAAATTTTTGGGACTACTTTGGGATTATTAAACTTTCGTAGAAAATTGCCCCAGTGCGAGCTATGCACTATAATAGGAAAAACATAAAGTAAGTAGTTGTGATTATTTATTGCGTTGTATGGGGGAGGCCTATGTCCAGCTGTGGACATGATGGAGACTACACATCAAAAGGTCACCACGCCACCACGAACATAAGTGAACATAACTGATTAGTTCTCAATTACATATTCCTTTTCAGATACCAGCAAAATCAAACGACGACAGCGATTCGTTGAAATCTAGCCAGAGGAGTCAATCGGAGAGCGAGAACGCGGGTGACTCGTGCATTCCGTTCCCACGGACTTGCGGCGCGAAGTGGTGCGGCACCAGTACTCTAGTCGTCTTCAACCGACCTTCGAATGCAAGGAGGTAACTATTTTAATATCTCTTTAAATGAAGCCTCTATTAACGTAAGGGGCAGGAAACAACGCAACAAACCTTTGACGGGAGCAGAAGAGTGTTATTATTAAATTAAATAAGTTTAACGTTGTGTCAGTCTTTCTGTAGCAAAAGGTACATAAAGCTATTAAAAAAAAATAGTAATATGGCTTGATCCAGGTTCCAGAGTGATCTTAGCTATCTTTTAGATGAAAATCGGTATAACACGTGTATATACACATTGGGATTGAAAATGTCTAACCGATATACAACCGTAATAATGTTAAATTGGTTCTCATCTCTCTACCGCGGCGATGGCGATGACGGTTTTAGATTTATTTGGTAAATTTAGCTTGTTTCTATTAAAAAACGCTGAAACCAGGCAGCATCGATCATAAATAGTTCTATTTGTATCTTCCTAAGAATCCATCATTTCAGGTTATCACTCAAGCACGAAGGGGGGACACCTCGCTCTATGTCTTCCCTCTCACTCGCACCCGCCTTGTTCGGTGGCAGCTATACGTCTGTCTCGCCTCACGCGACCACCACGCCATCTCCTACCAATGCGCCTGGCTTCCCGCAGCTGCATCACAGACATGCGTCCAACTCTATTACTACCTTCTATTTTCAAGATAGATGGGTGAGTATTTCTACAATCTAGAGTGATAAATCACATCGTGATACGTTTCAATTTCAATGTACGCATATTACCTCTTTACTCCAAAAATTACCAAACTAATCTCGGGCTGAAATGCAATGCTATTGTCTATTTTTAGATTATATTATTCTTCAAGTTCATTTCTATACTAGTTTCTGCCAGGAGCTTTGCGCGTATTGTTTATTTTCTATTTTTTATTCCTGGCCTAGAACTACCTGTATGTAAAATTTCAGCCCAATCTGTTCAGTAGTTTCGGCATGAAGAGGTAACAAACATCCATCCAAACATCGAAACTTCGCATCTTCGCATTTATAATATTAGTGTGTAAAATGATAATTGATAATAGAGCAGTGCCTTGCTAGTCGCAAATCGCAATGCACCCGCGCTATGAATACAATCTCTACAATGCATTAACCCGTAACCGTAAACCTGATGTCAGACTCATGGGCATTTAATAGCCCGCGACCTTAGCTTTCAAACCGTAAAACAGCAATGCTGCTTGGCGGCAGAAAAAATATGGTGGGAGTACTTTCTTCGAGGAAAAAAAGGCTTTCCCTATATGCTTACTATTAAGGATCTAAAGTCTGTAGGATCTGATTACTTTGTCTGCGTCAAATCACAATAAATGGCATTTGCTGAACTATTCGAATCTCTATCTCCTTACCCAGAAAGCTCAAGGTCGCCGAGCGGGCAGCATGCGCAGTCGCGGCAGCATTTCGGGCTACGGCTCGCCGCGAGTGGTGTTGTACTCGGCCGTGGATTTGTTCCCGCTCAACCGGACTTTAGCTGAGAGATACGTCATTGATCCGGATAATCCTATTGGTTAGTAGAATGCCTTATTTTTTGCGCTATGATGGGTTCCAGCCTGGTCTTCTTAATACCTACTTCGTAAAATAGGGGTTTTTTAAGATACCCATTCCACTCATCCAATATCTTTGTCCAATGTACATTTGATCAAAGAAATGGGATGATGTCATCCAATTTACTAGCAACACCGATATTTGATCAAAGATTTGGACACTAGAAAGAAATAAATAAATCTTTATACATAGCCTACTATAATTATATTTATATAGTTCCGCACCGACAATAGTATTTAAGGAAAATAATGTTAAAAGCTTAGTTTGTTTTAAATAACTATTGACATGTATCTAAATCAGATTATATTTAGACTAAGGCAAATAATGATGTACCCAGTAGTATACGAATAATGTGTCTGTCTATCTGTCTCATCGTAGCTGTCAAACGGATTTTGATTTAGTTTTTACTGTGTGAAACATGGCTTCATCGAGAATGTCCTTAGCTATGTTTGATAAAAATCGGTGTATCTATCATCTTGACGTTTTTGTTTGAAATTAGTTTTGGCGCTTTTTTAAAAAGCACTACCTACTTATTTGCAGAAATGTGCGAGAAGAATGCAAAAGTGGCGACAGAGGAAGGTGAAAGAGAGATAGCAAATGCTTGGAGCCTCGCTGCTTTGACCGCGCGAGCGTTGAAGGCCAAGTTACAGGATCATCTGACGTCGAGCGAAGAAAGCATGGGCTGGGTCGGACATCCACTTTGTTGTAATCTTTTACAGTCCTTGTGAGTATAGCTTGTTACCTGTTCACACTAGACAGAAACAAACCTAAGCGTGCGCCTAATGCCGCAAAATAAAAAAAAACAATAAGATAATAAGCTCTAGAAGTAGGTGGAATTTTATTTAATTATTCAAAATATAAGCTTGAAATAGAAAACTAAACGACTCAAACATTAGTCTGGCTATGTAATTCGTAAAAAATAATGTGGTGTTGTCGCTGACAATTAAGAGCATCAATTAAATATATCATTCAATTAAAACCTTTTTAAATGAAGTTTGTATTATGTTTGTTAAAGAAACCAGTTTACTTTCATAAATTATATTCGATTTCTCGGCTTTAACAAGTTTTTTCTCTGCCTATCGTATTTTTTTGATCTGAACATTTACGTTCGTTACCATATAACTAAGTGTTTAAATTTGCTTGATTTTGGCATGCACCCGACCGCACCGAGTGGAAAGATTTGGGGGAAGTGCAATGATGACCAAGCTTGAAGGTCGAGACCATAGCAAGCTTAGCTTGAAGTCATCATAGCGTAGCCAGCAGGGCAGTCATTGCAGATCAATAATTGTATAGTGCTTCAATCATAAAATGCGAGTAATTTAAATAAAAATAATCATTTTAGTAATAATTGTTGGAAAAGTTATGGAAAATTGGAAAAAGGGGGTGATTTCCTGCGTCCAATTGCTGGCTGCGGCTACGAATAAATAATAACTCGGCCGCGTTACACGACAGTAATGGAACTTGCTGGCGCTTTTTCGAGTAAACCGGATAGGCCGAATGCTCAAAAAAGGATGTCAAAATTTGACCAGGTCACATATGATGTTTGAGCAAAAACATAAACATTTATTTATTTCTTTAAAGATTATAACTCTGTAGGTTTTCATTGGTTGGTAAACTTGTAAACTCAATTAAAATATCCTATAATCTATACTAATATTATAAATGCGAAAGTGTTTGTTTGTTTGTCCTACCTTCACACTCTAAGCAACCAATCGGCTTGATTTTTGGCATGGAGTTATTTGAAAGGATGGAGAGTAACATAGGTTACTTTTTATCCCATAAACCAGTTTCCATGGGATAGAAATAATTAAGGTTATTGCTATATGTGTGCGAAGCCGCGAGCAGTAGCTGATATTCTATAATTTCGCATTTCAAACCTTTGTGATTTCTTATTGCAGAATATCACACTACGCGAAAGCTTCTAACTTACAAATGGCGGCCATGCTAACCTGTGCGTTTACCGTGTTTAATGAAACGAGCAATTCTAGTTCACAATCAACAATCAGCACCTCAAGCTACGTAAGTAAATGAACTATTAAATACTAGTTGTTTTCGGTGGCTCCGCACTCTTTTTCTGCAGTAAAAGTAGCATAAATGTCCGTCTCTAGGATACAATCTATAATCTTATCAAATGTAATTAAGACTCATTCAGTTGTTTACCTAGTTGTGAAAAGGTTACAGACAGAGAGACAGACAGATAGAGGCGCAGAGCTACTTTCGCATTTATTATATTAGTAAAATTAACAATCTGTGGTATTTTGTAGCAGCGCCATCTAGTTTCTGAGGCATTACAACTATTATTATAATGGATTCTTTGAAAGAATATCGTTCGAGAGCTACCTTCGGTGAACGTAGTTTACTTATTTTAATGTTCTTCAGACTTCGAACATAAAGGGAAGTAAGCGATGTCGCTTTCCCTCAGCAAAATACATACAAACATTCTGAACGATTTTGTGGGAACAATATTTTCGTTGCAAATGTGAGTGTAAACCCGCCTTTGTTTGTCTATGTGTGCTGTACGTGTGGGCGTAATCCCACCTCTTTGTGCATTCGTGTTTACCTCACCTCCCCGAGGAGAGGGGTGTTCGAGGCATTATTGTATAGCGTTCTTCATCTTGGAGGGCTGGCCATATCCTAGAGGAACCGACAATCACTGGGGTAAATGTGTTCTTGAGTGGAGACCGCGACTCGGCAAACGTAGTGTATGACGTCCTCCGACCAGGTGGGATGACTGACGATCTGCGAAAGACTGCAGGCAGATGCTGGATGCGGCAAGCTGAAGACAGGGCGCTATGGCGCTCATTAGGGGAAGCCTATGTCCAGCTGTGGACTAATATAGGCTGATGATGATGGTCCCCTTCTTTAGGTATATTGGAAAGAAACAGAGAATGAATTTTAAAATGTCATCGTCTGATTATTATCTTTTAAAAGAACACTACCATAGCTAATGAAAATGTTAACATAATTTTATGTTTTCAGGGCAACGGCACATCCCCATATAACACAGTTAATCAATACAGCGAAATCAGCGCCGATGGGTGGACCCTTCCCATCGTACGAAGCAACTCCTGCTCCGAAGCAGAAAACTTCTACACAGACTCTAGTGCTTCTAAATCTGAACGGACGTCATCTTGTGTGTTGGACGAGGCGACTGTGCATCTTTATTATTGCTTTAAACGAGTGTACGCGGACATATTGGATAGGTGGCAGCTGATTTATAAAAAGACTGAGGTGAGTTTTAGGGTTAAACTAGTCAACGGCGCGAACTCGTCGGTAGGCGAGGCCTAAATGTATGCTATCTCACATGACATAGTTACGCTACCCGTGCGCTAGGATGAAATGCACAATGACTTATGCCTATGACGACCGCGTAAAAAATGTGAACAGACAAGCACAAGGGTTATTATAGAAAAACCGAACGTATCTTTTCAAAATAAATTTATGTCAACTTTTGAGTAACTGAACTATGTCGGAACGGGGTTTATTTGAAAGTTTTCTTTCTCCGTATATTAAGTATTTTCGCCCAAAGTCGGGCTAATATCAGTGTTGAGAAACGAAAGTATGGGAGCTTGTATTTTTCAAATGTATACTTTTTTACAAATGACGAAATAAATTGATATTATCCTTAGTTTTCTGATGACTGATGGTGAACATCAAACAGTTACCCTTCCACGTTTGTATGGAAAGATGAGCGAAATAACCTTAAGAAGCGTCACTATAAACCCCGAATGTATCAGAAATTACCGCCATTTAGTGACGCCAGAAAAGAAGCACAAATCGATGGATGGACCCTTTCCATCTTCCAAAGCAACTCCTGCTTTGAATCAGAGAACTTCCTTTTTTTATTTAAAAAAAATATTTATTTAAAAAAAAGATAACTTCTACAACGACTCTAGTTACAATTACAACATAGTTTCGAAGTAAATCTGAAAAACTCATCTAAAATGTGAAGCGTAACTTACTATTTTTTAAAGCTACATTTTATTTAAAATTTAATAATAATATTATATAAAACTTTTTACGTGTTTTGTCGGTTACCCCAATTGAACCTGCAACCGATGATATTGTCTTTGGGAGCTTTTGCCAAGGGTGTTTTGTACTTAATAATGCGGGAATGATGTTTAAAGTTTTGATTTTCTGCAGGTGCAAAAGCTAGTCCGCTGCAAGTACTCCCGCTCGGAAGCTAAACCGCTCGGGCCAGAGATAGCGGTGGAGTGCGCATGGTGCGGCGCGGTGGCGCGCGGCGCTGTCTGCGCGGCGTGTCGCCGGCTGGCGCTGCGCTGCGCCGTGTGCGCACGCCCCGTGCGCGGGTTGGCTTCCGCCTGCGCATACTGCAGCCACGCGGGACACGCCATCCATATGCACAAATGGTACACTTTTATTTTATTTATTTACCAGCTGACCAGTCAGATTCTGACCGTACAGAGTGTACCGTAGGTGCGCAGGATATATTATAGTGCATAAGTGTGTGCGCAAACACAGGAGCACTCTCTATTCCCTCACTCTCATAATCCGATGGGACGGCGGCTGACAGACACGACCGTAGGGAGGTCGCAGGACCAACGGCTCAGCTCGCTTTCCGAGGCACGGAGGTGTAACACCGCCAAAGTTCCGACTCCGGGCTGCTACTGTGAATTTATCTTGCAAGAAAACCCCCAATAACCACTTTTGTCCGGACCCGGGATTCGAACCCACGAACGTCATTATCAGCGGTTGCGTCTGACTGCTAGACCAATGAGGCAGCCAGCTGGAGAGTAGCTTATAGCGTGCCACGAAGTGTGAGGGCGTACGCATAGCTTCGCTCACCGGCTGTATGTATTTTATGTATGTTCGTCGTTTTCTTCGTTAATTTATGGACTAATGTTTTAGAAAATTCTTTCACTTTTGTATGGCGAATCTGAGGGATAAGTATTTCTCCAAAAACCGTGTAAATACTAAGGAATTTGAAGTCAGTTTTTTTTTAAACAAGAAAATTATTAATTTCTGAATTCAGCGAGTCTTTTATGCACAGTTGTTTTTGTTTTGATCCAGGTTTTCAGAACGAGACACGTGCCCGACCGGTTGCGGTTGCAAATGCCTTATCGACGGAAATGCGTCTTGGAAAGGAATCAAATACGGATAGAGCAAGGTAACGCACTTACCTACTTTTACACAACCTGTATATAGAACGAATACGACATCAACTGTAAAATATTCCGTTTTAACAATTTTTAGTGAATCATCCTGTATTTTATAAGAATAATATAATTCAATCCGTGATCAATTATTAAGAATAAGGTGCATAATTTTGTATTTGTTGCTACATTTTGTAAGCTTATTTATAATAACGAAGACTGCCAAATAAAAAATCGACAATGTTTATTAAGAATTTTATTTGACAAACTTTTTACATTCTTAAAAACGGGAAGGTGCTGGTGATAGTCAAGATTTAGTGAATGTTAATTAAAAGGCTAGTTGTTATTTCGAATAAATAGATTCGTTGTTAACAAATTTTACACAAACATTTCACCTAGGTAAGCATTACAGAAACCAAGTATTTATAAACTTCACGTTAATCCTACTCGTATTATAAAGTTGATAGTTACTCTGTATTTCGAAACGAATGTTCAGATTTTTAATCTTTTTGATCAAATATTCAAACAAACATCGATAAGGAAGGGCCAGTAATGGCAAACAATGAATTTAGCACAACCTTTAACGTTTTGTAAATTGGTTAAAGGTGGAATTTTCCTACAAGTAAAATTTGACTAATTTACCTAAAAAGCCGCGCAGAACGCGTCAGTGGAACTGCCACTAACGCGTTGTGCGTTTTATTTCATACGATTTAATACAAATGATAATTAACCGCGTCGTGCCGCACAGTTCCGCTGCAGTGCGGTCGAACCTTAAACTCTCATACAAACGTACTCTCCGATTCATTTGGAAACTGCACCCATAATCGGATAAGAAATATATGTTTGAACCGTTATTTTAGTTTTCAGAATATACAGAGTAATTTTTTTAAATGGGACAGTATGGGGAAATCCGAATCTAAAGGAGATAGAGGAAAAGTGTCTAAGGAGACATTAGGTGTTTTTTTATGTAAACAAATTTGGCTCGTTCAAATTTGTGGTCAAGCGTGAGTTGTTCTTAAAAAATGATAAAGTTGGTCAATTTTTTTTTGACGCGGATCGACTCTGTTTCATGTAAGGATTATTTCATTGTTTGGAAAGAAAAAAATCTGAACAGCAGAAGTTGGTCAAATTTAATGAAAACTAATCTTCATACAGTTGGTTTATTACTTGAGTAAATGTTCGATGTGGCCGCCGTCTTGTCTTATGCAGGTACGAGCACGCTTCAAGACACTTCTAGTTGCATTTAACAGAGACTTATGGTGAATTGTGTTTAAAGTGTTGTAAACAGCATCTTTTAATTCTTGTACGGAGTTGTATCGGGATACATAAATTCGACCCTTAAGGTAACCCCATAAGAAAAAATCTAATGGCGTTAAGTCGGGCGATCGTGGGGGCCACTTTATCGACCCATATGTACCCATCCAACGGTTTGGAAACTGCTCGTCCAAACATAGTTTACTTGCCCTACTGTTGTGGGCTGGTGCACCATCTTGTTGGTAGATTATCTTACCAAAGTTCCTTAAGCTAATAGTCTCATCCACTAAATCTGCAGCCATGTTCAATATTTCCTGATATTTTTCACTATTTAGCGTTCCTTGGTAAATTTTGATAGCAAAAATTCTGTTATGTAATATCGCACACCAACAATTAAAAGAAAATCGAATTTGGTTGTGGGTTTCTGTAGTTCTTAGCGGATTTATTTTTGACCAGTAATGGTTATTTCTCCTGTTGTACATGCCATTGTTCGAAAAGTTGCATTCATCAGTCCAAATAATAAAATTAGGAAAACATCTATTTCTAATAGTCTGAGCCACATACCAATTACAGAAATGTAACCTGCGGTCTTTATCTCCAGGTAGTAACGCTTGTACAAGTCGACCTTCTATGTAACACTTGTATTTATGAGCCTTCAATATCTTCCTTACAGTTGATTTATGAATACCGATAGTTTCAGCTGCTTCCCGTAACGAAGCTTTTGGGTATGCTTCAAAATATCCCAATACGGCAATAGTTATAAACTCACTATTGACTATTGTCGGCCTTTTACGCTTAGGCTTGAAACAGCCTTCCTGTCTTAGGTTCTTTATTAAACTATCAAATATCTTGCGATTCGGTACTACACGGTCAGGATAGCGTTCTTGATACCACTTAAGTGCATTATCTCTACTGCGATAATTAAGAAAATACGCCTCAATCAAATCAACTTTATGTGAATTAGTTAACGCCATGATGAATAAAATTACAAGCATGAACTGATTGGAAACAAAATCACAGCTGCAGAAATAACTTACGTTCCAAATTTGAATTCTTTTTTTTATAATTTCAAGACTATCGGTTGCCATGATGTTTACGAAGATTAAAAAAAATGTTCTTCTCTTGAATCATCTGGAGCTCTTATCGATTATCAAAATTTAAAAATGGAATAATTTTAAATATTTTTTTACGCCTAGGCACTTGTAACAATATTAAAAGGCGAATACTGCAACTGTATGAAGATGAGTTTTCATTAAATTTGACCAACTTCTGCTGTTCAGATTTTTTTCTTTCCAAACAATGAAATAATCCTTACATGAAACAGAGTCGATCCGCGTCAAAAAAAAAATTGACCAACTTTATCATTTTTTAAGAACAACTCACGCTTGACCACAAATTTGAACGAGCCAAATTTGTTTACATAAAAAAACACCTAATGTCTCCTTAGACACTTTTCCTCTATCTCCTTTAGATTCGGATTTCCCCATACTGTCCCATTTAAAAAAATCACTCTGTATAATCAAAAATTCATTTCAATTAATTTTCAAGCGATTTATTACTTCCGATTTATTGAATGATGATGAACAAATGCAAAGATAGCTATTTCTTATGTGTTCGATTATGTATGTATGCGATATTTCGTTAAAGTCGGGGACGCAGTTTTCAAATGAATCGGAAAGTACGTTTGTATGTGGCTTAGAAGTTCGCACCCACCTTCAGCTGGTCAAACGTCAACATATTTTTTGCTTTGTTGTGTAATAAATTTTTAGCCGCTGGCAAGTTGATAAAACACTGTCGGCTGCCTACAATATCCCACACCAACCCGGGCTGTTTTGGCGAGACTGGTGTGTATGTCCATTCACAATACACCAGTCTCGCCAAGACAGCCCGGGTTGGTGTGGCAATTCAAGTAATCTACGTACGACTAAAAACGGCTTTCGTAACAAAAAAATTAACCACTAGAACAATGTGTATCTAGTCTTATAAGTTCCAAAATCAGTTTCATCTAATACTAGTACCTGCCCCCGGCTTCGCACGCGTTGTTTCCATAGTAACGTAGTCTATGTTTGATCTATGCAAATTTCAGCTCCGATCCATTCAGTAATTTTAGCGTGAAGAAGTAAGAAACATCCATCCATCCATCCAAACTTTCAAAATGATAATATTAGTGTGATCAGTCTGGGTGTGTGGATCTATGTGATCTCTTACAAAGCATTTTCAATAGGGTCAATAACATAAAAGGTAATTGGAAACCTAGTTTGGTCGATGGTTATAGCAATACAGATAAATACTTATACATAACTAAATACCATTTGATGCAGTCGAGTCAGCATGGAGGCAACTTAGGCTGAACCGCCATGCTATTAAAATACTTTAGTTGAAAATTACCTGATGGTTTATTTTATACATATACGATTATAAATTGTATTTATAGTAATAAAAAGTCAGCTCATTCAGAACCTTTCGATCCAATAAAATTCTTATTTTATAAATAGGTACACGCAGTCATTATGTACATTTTTCTTAAAAAGTAACTACCTACAAATAATAATTTCCATGTAAAATAAAAATAAAATTAGGCACCGATTTTCAAGCAAACTACTAAATGTAAATATTACTTACTACACTATGACCTACGAATTTTATAACGAAAACATTGAAAATATGAAATTCATAAATTTGAGATTCTTTGCCGTCTTCGTGGATTTTGGGACGAAACCCTTGGCCCTTGGGGGTCCAACGAAACTTTTAACAGAGAACATAGGTAATTAGGTAGTCTATTCTAAAATCTCAAACAAATTTCACGACTAAGTACCTACTCTAATTTACTAGTTACTAAATAAGACCAAGCAAGGGGTAAGAAACAGAAATCTTAAAGACAGTATATTGCTAATAAACACTAGGAGCCAAATTTGCCGTATTTGTGTAATTTCACACATGACTAGTTTATACATCAGATATACGAAATAACAACCAAGTTCAATGATAACATCAATAAATGTATATACAGAGAGTTGTATCGACAGGTAACCCCTATTAAAATTGATTGCAATTCCTAATACAAAGGCATTTGAGAATGGCATTTGACATTTACGTAAAATGAAGGTTGCAAGCTGAGCTGTGCTATATAAAACAATCTTATTAAATATTAAAAAACAAAACCTTACCTCGGTGAGGAGGACTTAAATTAATGTAATAACGAGACTTTGAAGCCGTCAGAGCGGATTACCAGAATCGATGCAAGTCACTGTACCTAAAACATATACCGCTATACCGGTAAAACTTATACCACTATACCGGTAAAAACATGCACGCGGCGGGATCTCAGAGCCGAGTCGTTCTATTGTAGCAGCTAAAACAATAAATATCTCATTAGTATTGTTATAAGGAAATTCGCTAAAAAATAAAAAATTCTTAGAACAATAAGGTGTCCTCGTGTCTTGATTTGTTCGAATGTGTATTAGACTATAACTAACTTTGAGGCATCTAAGGATTGTTACTCGTGTTAACTATCTATTAATGAAAATAACCGTGTAGAACAATAAAAATATAGTGTTCTATGTGCAAGCTAAAATGGACCCATGATTTCTTATATCTTACAAAATACAATTCCTTATATATTTAAAAAGGACCTTTTAAGCAAATATCAGTTCGCCAGCAAATTATGGTGCTGTTGTCACTTAGCGAGCTCATTTTGTCGAAGCAGAATCTTATCTAGCTTAAGCCATTCAGAAAAAGGTTGTCTACGATGCATGGGTTTGAAGTTGTCGCATCGCGTCGTTCAGAGTGACGTCATGTACCTATACTAGAAATATCTGTGTCGTAGCGTAGCTTTTTCTTACTGAATTACATAAATCAATTTTGGATCAAAAAAGGGTCGGGCTTACCCAGATCAATCCTCACTAAATTAAGTGGGCGAATTTAGCCGAATCTGCGTCGAAAAATAGTGCGACTTAGAGAACCTGATAAAGCAATCAACCCGTATAAGGGCAGAACACCTTAGATGAGCGTAAGTTGGTTCGCAGCATAAGGGACGAGTAGATAGAACCGATTCCGCGTCAAATGGCAGAGAAGACTCTTCTGAAGAATCAGTCGACCCTACTCTGTCTAATATAAGGCGAGAGTATAATAAGCGTGAGTTGGTTGCGCGCATACCTCTCTAGCAGTCGTCGCTTCAGCTCCGGCGGGTAGGTCACGTAGATATAATGGTCGTCGTGGTCCGGGTCGTCTAATAGCGCCTCTTCTGCAGCCAGTCGCTCCGCTCGGGTGGGTGAGGAGTGAGTTGTCATGGATACAGAGGCGCTGCCTGCGATACTGCTCTCTTCGGAACTGGGGAAAGAAGAATAACGTTTGAATGAAGAATGGAATAAAAAAACTTGGTTGAGGTTTGTGGCTTGTGTTTAAATTTGTAACGCGTGTTCGATATTTTGTGGTATACTTACCTTTTCTGAGATGGCCTCTTTCATCTATAGATTGTGCTTATGTACAAGTAAGTATTGTAAGTGTCAGTTTTCCATTATTTCACTAAGGAATCAAATATAAAATCTCAGAAATTTACGCACCAAAAACGCAAAATCAAAATCCAAGTCAACCACTTACCTCCACGGCTCGTTGAATTAATAGAAGGTTTGTCTTAGTATAGGTGACTATAAAATTATACAAACGCCTTACGTCTGACGACGTCTTCACGGACGTACATTACAATCAAGACGGCCGCCGGCTGAAGTGCTTTCCTCCTGATCAGTACCACACACGGCGCGCGTGCTACCGCTCACTAGCAAGTGGTATTCATTGTGCACACATACGTACTCGAAGACGATCCATATGATGTAGTAGCACATGCAGAGTGCAAGCGCCAAGCCCGTGGCGAGTGCCAACAGCAGCGGCCAGGGGAAGGCGCGTGCGGCCGGAGCACTGTCTTCCCAGTAGCGATCGCAGCTCAGGTACCAGCATACGGCGCGCTGCATCTCGTCTGCAATACAACAACGTTAAGACGCTTATGATCATTTGAAATCATGAAACTCGTTCGAAAACAACATACAGGGGTTGAATGCGGTGATCCATCCGCTAGGTTTCTCTGCTTCTAACCTATTACGCAAAGCGTAGACCTCTGTGCTATGAGTCAGTAGAGCTCTGCTACGCAGCCCGTAGCGCTACGTGTAGACCTGGTGCGCTACGCTGCAATAGATCCGCTACGAGTAGTGCCACGTGCTGCTACGA
This sequence comes from Eupithecia exiguata, assembly GCA_947086465.1. Classification (NCBI taxonomy): domain Eukaryota; kingdom Metazoa; phylum Arthropoda; class Insecta; order Lepidoptera; family Geometridae; genus Eupithecia; species Eupithecia exiguata. Next base: position 10,808,856 of record OX352229.1, read on the forward strand.
AAAGCGCTACGGGTAGGAGAAGTGCTCTCTGCTACGTAAATACCAAAATCAATAAAAGATCTCAGCGACAACATATTTAGGACTAAATTAAAACAATTATTAATTAACAAATGCTATTATAATATTAACGATTTCATGACAGCTAAACTTTGACAACAACTTATTTGACATTGTTTAAAATTACAGTAAGGGCTAGGCATAGATAAAATATAATAATAATATAATAGGTTTAAGTTACTGTAACATTTGCATGCTAGTATTAGTAGGACATTATTGAAACTAAAAAATTCTGTATCATCTGTTTATCCTACATAATGTTCAAGCAAATAAATTATCTTTATCTTTATCTTTACGCTGCTCGTAGCGCTACGTGTGTAGACTGTAGACCCGTGCGCTGCGCTGCTACGGACCCGCTACGAATACTGCTACGCTGCTACGACATGCGCTACGAGTGGTGCTCCCTGCTACGCTGCTCTTAGTACTACGTTAAGACATCTTTTCTGAACTGCTATTACTGTAATTAGCACAGTACTGACCTTCTAATTCGTTGAACTGATGTTGATTGAGATGCAACAGTAAAGTTGCTATGCAGGAATGCACTATCTTTTCACAGCGCACCTGCAAAATAAAACAATTTAAATAACTGTTTACTTGAAGTTTCGAAAAACTTATTAGAATACGTTCTAGTTCCTCTCTGTCTCTCTCTGTCTCCTCTGTCCTATAACACACTAACCTTGAGTGTCTGCAAGCGAGTTGGGTCGCATGCTGCACGCTCGGCCTGCAGGTCCGCTAGCCGTCGCTGCCGACTGTCGGGAGGCAGCGATGACTCCACCGTGTCCGCGTCGCATAGCTCCGCGGTCTGGTTCGACTCGCTCTCTGTCTCATCTGTCCTTTTCTCTCCGGATTCTGATAAAAACAAATGAGAGAGAAGTCAGAAAGCATTTCGGAGCCAATGATATTTTACACGTCAATACTCTGGTTCATTTCTCACGCATGGATAAGGCACAGTAGTCTAATTATTCGTACCGTTTCACATGTACATAGCGGCCTAGACGGCCGGTTTTTCATGCGCTTTTTGTTATAATTTGACAATAGTTTAAACTTTTTGTTAACCTCTAGTGTGTTTACTTGTGTGTGGAGAAATCAAGACTTGGTTCGTTAAACAAATTTACTTGTGTGTGGAGAAATCAAGACTTGGTTCGTTAAACAAATAAACAAAACTTAATCAGGATATGTACTATATTAGTGATTTGTATAGAAGTGTAGTCCCTCTGCGTAAAGGTCCATTTTGTATTTTATATGAAGCAAGTATTGGTTAAAATACAAAATCGAGGCAGATACGATTCAGTTAGTTATTTACCTGAGTCTTCAACATCCACTTGGGTTTTAGGACAATCGGGAGCCGGTGGGGGCGGCGACGTGGGTCGCGCACGGTGCCGCCTCCGCGGGGGCACCTTCGCCATGCTGCGGATCGCCGCCGGGGCTAGGGCCTTCTTCACGGCCTCTATGTCTTGCCAAACCTACAAAAAATACCATATTATGAGGGATGCTTTCCACCGTGTCTAACTGACCATTTCAATCGATCATTTTGCTATTTTTTATGCTGAGATGTTTTTTACTACACAACACACGGGTCAGATAGAATCTTACTGTTGGACGTGCTCTTAAAATAAGTTGTCAGGTACTATTTATTTATTTACTACTGATACTATCCGCTTTTTGTTACGTTCGTAGAGTTGACTCCAGTGAGTCACCTCTAAGCTTTTGTCTGTGAATCTTTCAGCTAGGTTTGGGATACTGTGTCTCCTTAGTCTAGAGAATTCAAGGGTTCCAGTTCCTTGTAGTTGAGAGGCGAGTTCGTTTTTGTGATTGTCCAGCCGTAACTGATAAAAAGCGTAGCTGCCAAATTATATTCATTCAATCATCATGATTAACATTGATTTGCTTTACTAACCTCTATATCGGTGCTGGGTCCAGCGCCGCCGCTCAGAAGGCCGTGAGCCACCAGCACCTGACACCGCATTATGTCGCAGTAGTCCGCCAGACATACTGCGTCCTCTGCCTGGAATGAATACGTACATATGTATGTTAGGTCTTTGACCTTAGGTGATAAATGGGTTCAGTGGCTTTAGAACCCCTTACAAATTTATGTGCGCCTAGTACCCATAAATAAATAAATAATGCTGCACAATTCACACAGCATCATCACACAGTTATGGGTACTAGATAACTTACTAGCTAGGTTGCTGTCGAGGACTCGTCTCTGGCCTTGCTGTCAGTTTACTCTTAAAGTTGCATTTTATTAGCCTATCTGTCCCTTTTCTGGGCAATGGCCGCCCTGCCTTCCTTCTACACAAAAAAGTAGATAAGTAAAAATATAACTAATTATTTTTACTTACGAAACTATTACCAAGAGTTTTTATGAAGTACCAAGGTATAAGGCACTCATAACCAACAAAGATTATTGGCACTACTTTATTTCAGAAAAGCTTTACTTCTCAAAACCCGTATTTCCAACCACAGACCTTGTTAATGTGGTGTTTGTGTCGCTGGTCGAAGTGCGTCTCGAGGTGTCGTTCCTCGTAGAATGACTTGCCGCAGAAGGCGCATGTCCACTGGGAAGGCCGATGCTGTAGCTTTGCTGCGTGCTGCGGCGCGAAAATATCTCGTGCGGGGTGGAAGGGGCACTCCAGCGGTAGTTTTACCTAAACAAATCACATCACACTAATGTTATAAATACTATAATTTCACTTTGCTAAGTTACATCACACTATCCCAATTTATGTAAATGCGATTATTTGACTTTGCTAAGTTACCTCACCCTATCACATCACACTAATATAATAATTGCGATAGTTTGACTTTGCTTACTTATCTCACATTTATCACTCACGCTTATATTATAAATGCGGAAGTTTGCGATGGATGTATGATTGTTACTTCTTCAATTGTTCTACGTGTCTAAACTACTAAACGGATCAGACTGAAAATTTTCATAAATGTAGGTTAAGACCGTGAATAACATATAGGCCAACTTTTATCCTGGAAACAACTCGTACGAAGCTCTGGCAGAAACTAGTAGGTGCTATTCTAAAAATAGTAACTAGTAATATTCTAAAAATAGGGAAAAACAAAATATGTATCTAATACCTTATTTATTATGTTACAATATACGGTAAAATATTAGTGCGTACATGTAAATTTGAGCAAAATAAATAAATATGAGTACGGTTTATGACTAGTACTTTTTATACTCTTAGTAGTTAGTAGTCGTTGGAAAAGCATCCGTTATAAGGTCAGCGTTTTCGATTAGCGAAAGATACAATCATAGATATGGCATATTGCCCAACGTTTCTAAGCAACAGCCACCCTAACCAAACTTCTCAACACTTACATATAGCTATAGGCTCTGCATATTCCACGAATTGATATATAGTCATCTATAAATGAAATAGGTAGGTATATGTACAATATCTTACCTGAAACCTTTCTAGAACAGGGAGCCATTTGTTTTGTATGACTTTCCTCACGATTTTGGAGTTGTCACGCGAGCAAGTGATCTTGAATACTGACGGTCCCGGCCAGGGAATCAGCGTCAGGAACAGAAGGGCCAGGACCTAGAACAATCGAATAAATAAACCAGTTCAATCCTGTTCTACGGAAAACATGACATCACCCATCGCTTCAATCATTTATTATTCACTATCACTTCTGCAGAAGATTTTATATAACTGTATACGAATTTGTCACAACCACTTCTTTAACTTAACAACGTGATAAAGACGTTGGTAATTTCTTACGTGTTAAATAGAAAACTAAGCATAGGAACTGAAGATTAAGGTTATGCTTGTGTTATTCAACTATTGATTTTGCACCTCCGCTTTATAACCCTACGGATTTCACAATATCCTCACCTCGAGAGAACACGAATTGGTCCTCATTCATATCTCTTATGCGGCAAATATTCAATAAAACTAGTATCGTTTTATTAAGCAAGTTGTTATAATTTAGCTTGATGGTTTTAACCCTCTGGGTTCCGTGTCGAAGGTGCCGAGCGCATGCGCTAAGGGTTCCACATCTTCCCCTCCTGTTAAAGTTCAGTAGATATCGTCCTTGTTACCTTTGACCTTATTATCGTATGAAGCGATGTCGAGGAATTGTGCATTTGGCACGGGCGAAATTTAAACAAATGAATCGAAATGTAGACTATCGTTAGGCTTAGACATGTCAATATCCTAATAAAATACTTACTTATTTTTTTAAGATACTCACAAACTTACGTTGTCATATAAGTTAATAAAACTTAGAGTAGTAGAAAAAATATAAACTTAGAATATTATAGTAGAATAACACGTTGAGAGATCATCTACTTGGTGGACCGACGACTTGTAGGTCTCAGTGAGTCGATGGATGGATGCGGCTCAAGACCGCTATTTATAGCGTCGTCATAGCTAAACAAATTAGTATAGGTATACCTACTAAAGATACTAAAAGTAATTCAGCCTTAAGATCTCTTAGCTTACGTTTTCTTTATGTGAGAGAGGCTAGATAAAGGCAATAAAAAGAAAATCATCTATTTCGTTGATACGAACTTAGATGCATTTTTTCTGTAGTGGTCATTAAAATGTAGAACACAAAATCAATATAACACGAATTAACTAGTAAGTAAGGAAATTAATTGAGTTTCGCACAATACCTGTATTGTGTAGTAAACTAGTAAGGTCACTAGAAATACTGCTAAATGTTGTCATGTTTAAAAACTCGAAAACTGATATTTGAGAATTCCTTAAAACACTTTTGGATGATTGACCTTGCGACAGGGAATACAATCCCGCAAACGCGGGATTTTGCACGATTTTTGCGGAATTGCACATGCGGGATTTTCGGGACTGAAAATAATATGAAAATCGAAGAAAAATGTGCCTATTCGGCTATAAGACCTCTTTTATGATGGCCAGTTTTCTCAGTGAAGAAGACTTGAATATTTTATGCTGTAACCTTTTATACCTAAACAAAGAAACGTACACGTTTCTTATCTTATAATAATCATCCAGACCTGTCTTTGTATCTGTTACCTTACATCATTAGACGATCGATGTGGCGCGGTGGGCGAAGGTCTGCCTGCGACGCAGGAGGTTGCGGGTTCGATTCTCGCCTCGGGACAAATGTGTGTAGGTACGATCTGCAGACATTCAGGGTGTGGAGAGTTCAGGGTGTTCTGGTCGTTTTCTATGTATAATAAAAAACATCTATCCATGTATTGTATTGTATTATGTAAGTCAGTTATCTAGTACCCATAACACAAGCTCTGCTTAGCTTGGGGCTAGATAATGCTGTGTGAATTGTCCAGCATTATGTATTTATTAGGTTAAATCTATAAAGGTAGCAAATACCCACAGTGAACTAGTAGTTACAGTAAACGTATTTATTTGCCTAGTTGCTCATTAGAAAATACCAGAGCAAAGCATACTTAACAATGATTAATGAATCGACAAGGTCAACTGTTAACTCGACCTCAAGAATTTCACGGTAGCTTTCGTTTACGATTATTATACAATGTGTTATAACAATTATAAATGGTATATATACATAGGTATGGGTTTCAAATGTCTATAGGGAGTCCATAATACTAGGACACAAATGAAAATTTACATGATGTAGGGGAAAAAACTTAACAGGTAGGTACGTAATTAACACTAACTGCTGCTCGTACACGTACACGGACAGGTATGCTAAAATAATAAATTATAAACCTACTTAAGGGCCTACCTCGAGGGTTTTGGAAGATAACTTAAAACTAAGTAATAGGAAAAACGTGCTTTTGTTTTTGGTCTGGTCTAGATTTTTTATTGGTGTTTTTTAAAAGTCATAGATTTTTAGTGATGATTTTTAAATCAACTCCGCCGGATCTCCATATCTTCCAACTACGGAATATTTAACTTTGAAATTTATATAATGGTAAAGTTCAGGACGTACTCTATCGTTCTTAAGTTTCGAAAACACGATTCCATAAAATTTTGTCCATAGAAAAAATCGCAGATACCTCTTAATTTTTACTAAAACCTTAATTTCTCAATAAATAAGTATCTACAGAAGTTAAGTTCTTGAGAATAAGCATGGTAATTGAACTAAGTATAAAAAACATTTTATATGTTGCGTTTTTTTTTATTTATTTTTTGTCATGTCCCGCTTCTATGAACGCGAAATCCTTTGCCTGTAGTAGGTACGCCTTTTTTACAAAATGGCGACGTAGTAAAGGCTCCGCAGTCTGGTAAAAATTCATAATCTCGCTATCGGACGGTTGAAGTTAATGTGTTTTTTGAAAGGTTGAAACTGCACAGCTGATAACGTAGCCTAAATACCTTAGTACCTTTAAGTTAAGCTAAATACCAAGATTGGATAGGTAGAGGAAAAAAAACATTCAGGGTGCTTCATTATATCCTTACTAATATTATAAATTCGAAAGTAACTCTGTCTGTATGTCTGTTACCTTTTCACGCATAAACGGCTAAACAGGTCTTAATGAAATTCGGCAGGGAGTTAAATGTGGGAATTCCGGGATAAAAAGTAGCCTATGTTCTATTCCAGACTATAATCTATCTCTGTGCCAAATTTCATCCAGATCCGTTCAGCCGTTCTGGCGTGATAAAGGAACAAACATCCATCCATCTAAACTTTCACGTTTATAATATTAAAATATATATAGGTAGTGAGATTATACATCTAAAAAAAACATAGTTTGGTCCCATCAAAGGGAAAATAGGTACCGACGGTTTTAAAAGTCCCATGCAGCCTTGCGCCGCCGCCATGCCATGTCAAAGTTGATTAAATGCCGTGCACTTGGCTTATACGACATGGGACTTGAAAATACCTACAATCTTATACAGGGTGAATATCACTTTCAGAAAGTGAAAATGGCAAAAGCGTTCCTGTTGCTGTTAGTTTGCTCTAAAAGTTTAGTTTTTTGGCGAATTCATTATAAAATAAATAAATGAAAATGAAAAAAGACATTGTCCTTACAAAAATACAAAATCATTTATTTCAAATTTAATATTCATTTCAAGTTACAAAAAATCAAGAAATTATTATATTTTAGAGAACAATAACAAATTATTATTATTTAGGGTTAGGGTTAATCAGCCATTCAACGGAATCCGAACTTGAGGATTCTAAAGAGTTAGGACCCTGTTGAAAGACTACCCTGTAACCTGTAGGTTGGTTTTGGTACTGCTCCATGTTCTGCGCAGCAGCGAGGCGGTTTTCTTGCGGATGATGGCATGAAAGCCATCCAAAGGGTTTTATCGCGACAAAGTTTATGCGGCTACACTTCACGCGCTTTGTTATATAAAAATAGTATATTGTAATATGATACGCCGAGCGATTTGCACGTATTTTTGTGTGTTGCATCGTTATTCTGATTTGTGATAATAATTTTGGATTGGAGACAAAAAGAATATTACTTTAACTTTACCATGAAAATGAATTATCACGCACGTTGCGTTTTTTTTTGCAATGTGACCAAACACTTCGTCTAGTTATGTGGCCGTTGTATATCTAACCGAATTAAGTATTGAGGTATTCATTTCTCTCGATTCCGGAAGTGTTTTTAGTTTAAAATATTTTAAAGGTAAGGACCTAGCCAATTGCATTTGTAAAAAAAAAGCTGTGAGGTTTTCCTAATTTTCAATTAATTGAACATTCGTTTCAGACTTGACGAACCGCCGAATCTCTCGGGAATCAAACTTTTATAGAACCTTCTCGGGACCATCCTATATAACTTCAAAAGAATCATCCAAATCGATCGTAAATGACGAAGAAATCGACGGACATACATACAACCGAACATAGAACCTCCTTCTTTGACGAAGTCGGTATTGCATTGATTGTACCTTTCCCTAATATATGTAGGTGCTGTACCGCGTAAAACAGATAGGTCTCAAGTTGCAGTAATTTTTTGTAGTAAGAGCATTACGTACACCCTGTATCTCTCTCCGTGCCTTAAAGAGTTCATCGAGTGCAGGTCCGAGACGGGGCGATCGATTTGGCGCTAGTTTTATAAAACGCTTGCTTGAAGCTAGCACGCGTGGACTAACAAACCAATAAAACACCAATTAGATTTCTAAACATTCGTTGTTTGATAACAGTTGATTCTATCGCGCGCCTTCATACAGACTTCCGCAGCACTGTCGTGCTCCCGCTTTTTCATTTGAAAACAGGTTGGTTGGGTCAATTCTTTTAAGTTTTCGGCGGTTCGAGTCTCGGCTCGAAAATACGCTAAAGGTAGAAATCGTTTTATTCATTTTTTAAATAAATACACCCTTCTTTCCGGGTGTATCGGTTTAATCTACACATCAAATCATGTTTGAACTATAAAATGGATGTGTTTATTAGTCTTCTTAAGTTCTTCAGCAATCCCAAAATATTTTGAACAGATATAAATATAAACAAAATCTGTTAAGTACTTATTAAATAAACAGAATGTTTTCGTACACTTTAGTCACTCTCGCAACAGTTGCCGGTGTTGTTGAAAAAATAAATACTTAATAATATAAAAACAAACATTATCTCGAAACATCAGTACAAAGATTCAGCTAGGGGCTGTGACCCTCAGTTATTCTCGTGAAACCTCTCCGCAGGGTCCTTGGCGCATGCGTCCAGCTTCCTTCACGGAAGATACGCCGCCAAATATAACTCCATCTCACTCATTTGCACTTGCTAAAAGAGGAACACCATCTTCATCTGGCCGTTCCGAGTGCGGGGTGAAATCAGCTATTTGTATGTAGTCTCGCCAGCACAGTGTTATTCCACAAACGCAATGCAAAATATACAGAAAAATGCATTTATAACTGTTTTCAAGCAACGGGCCTAATTCTTCCGATAGTGGTAAACGTGTTAAAAATGTGAACTACAGATTTGTAAGCCAAAAACGTAATTTTTGTGATACCGGCTTATATCATCTACAATATTACAGCAGGTGAGTTCTGTGATGCAATTAATAGGTCAATTTTTTAATTAAAACTGTGGTTTATAGTATACCTTCTGACTTCATAAGTGATTAGCTTACCTATTAATTAGTTAAAGTTGCCAGATTTAAAGGCGTGCAGCCGTAAATTACTTTGATTTTATAAAATTTTCTTTTAGCAATATTTTTGTAATGTATTTTGTTTGCTTTCAGTATGAGCGCCCTTAGAAACAACGTTTTTGGGAAAACAAAATCAAATCCATCACGATATCGGTACCTCTTTCTATTTGTGGCAGTTTTTGGGGGCAGTCTGCTACTCATGTTCATGAACCATCACTCAGAGTTCCTGTATGTAAACAACTCTCCTGAATTATTATGGAAATTAAATCGAATTGCAATCGGAAATGAATCTACAGAAACTTTTACAATCAAAACCGAAGGCTGTACGATCTCCGGAATGCAACCCTTTGACGAAAACATCAGAAAGTTTGTTGCACGCCCGAAAGATGAAAACAGTTGTATTAGTAATACTAATCAATTACTGATTAGCAACGATACTCATATATGGGTGGACACAGATCAGCTGCAGTCCATTGCAACCGCCAATGTCACTTGCTGCTACAATTCGTTTTATAGACCTCTAGCGATCGCCAACATAATGGCCTCCGATGTTGACGACAGAGTCGAATATACTGGTTGTAGAGAATTCACAAGTCACATTGAAGTTCAACATGAATTTGTTAAAGTTTCGTGTGGATACGAAGACAAAATATTGCACGAAGAATACTTTCTGTTCGCCGTGAAAAAACCACTTACGTCCAGAGACAACGTTACGTCACACAACCAATCGGCTTACAATGTAATAGTTATGGGAATGGATTCAATATCACGGCTTAATTTTCACAGGACTATGCCTAAAACACTAGCATATCTCCAAAAGCGAGGTGCTATAGAACTACGTGGATATAATAAAGTTGGTGACAATACATTCCCTAATATAATACCGATGCTTCTTGGAATAAAGGATACAGATTTGAAACGAACGTGTTGGCCTCGCACTGGTGCTACTTTTGATAACTGTCCTTTTATATGGCAGTGGTATAAAGAAGCAGGATTCTATACGGCCTTTGGAGAGGATAGCGCTTCCCTCGGAACATTTAATTATGATGAAAAAATAGGTTTCTGTGGCAGTCCAACAGACTATTACCTTCGCACGTTTATGCGCGAAGCGGAAGTGCACGCGGCATCCAACAAGGATTACAACTCCTTCCTCTGTTTGGGCAACAAATACTTCTATAAAGTTTTGTTAGATTACGTGGAAAGCTTGACAAGAAAATTAAGATCCTCTAAATTATTTGGTTTTTTCTGGGAGATAAGTATGAGTCATGACTATTTGAACTATCCTATGCTTATGGATAATCAATACAAAAAGTTTTTTGAAAGTCTGGACAGTTTTAAATATTTAGATAATACCGTGTTTATCTTACTAAGTGATCATGGTATGCGATGGGGCAATATAAGATATACGAAACAGGGGAGATTAGAGGAACGGCTTCCATTCGTCCACGTTCTACTACCGCCTTCCTTCCGGGAGAGCTATCGCTTTGCATATGACAACATTAAACGAAACAGTAAACGCTTGACAACGCCTTTCGATATTCACGCCACATTATCAGATCTGGTCAACCTGGGCTCAATAAGGGATGAAGTGATCCAAAGAAGAACTAAAACAGATTATACTCATGGTACAGGTATCAGTCTGTTCTTACCGATACCGGGGAACAGAACTTGCCGTACAGCAGGGATCGACGATCACTGGTGCACTTGCCACACGTACTCCAAGGTGGAACGGACTAGTGAGGATTCGTACGAGGCATCAACGTATTTAGTGGAGCACCTTAACTCATTGTTACGTGACTATAAACAATGTGCCAAGTTGAGTTTGGATGAGGTGATGGAGGTGAGGGAGTTTGTAGCGGGGAGGGAAGAGGAAGACGAGGTTGCGTGGCGGGAGTTCATGGTGGTGTTGCGAACAGTTCCCGGTGGTGGGGTGTTCGAGGCCACGCTGCGCCAGGAGGATAGCGGCTGGGCCGTCGCTGGCACGCCCAGCAGACTCAATCTCTACGGCGACGAGAGCCGATGTGTTCACCACTACCAGCTCAAACTGTATTGTTACTGTAAATAGCAGTATTAGGTATATCTGCGGTCAAAACTAGCTGTGATATAATTTATTTACTTATTGTTGTTTATTTTTTTAAGTGTGATTGATGATCGAACTATTTTCTAGCGGAATAAGCCTGCAATCTTAATGCAGTGACTTGCATCTAAACAAGTGACAATTCTGCTATGTTTTTGTAGTTAATTAACAAGTTAAGATGCCGATGCGCTTCGTCATCATGGAGCTGATCAATGGATGCTTTTACTCTGCATCCGAGCAATAAAATATTATAAATAACTCCAAAGTAATTAAATAGTTAAGTCGTTTGAAAGTTCGATGTAACGATGTGGATAGGTTTAAACACGTAGATACCTAGTTACTTCGAAAGCGCAGTTGTCAATGAGTTACATAAACACTGTATAGCAATGCATCTTTAGCTAAATAAATTAGGGGCATTTTAAGGCATTCGGTAGATCTCCTATTATAATTATGTACATATCATAGCAGTAAGCGTTATCAACGATATGTTTTTCTTTTTCTCAAGAAATTAACTAACTTTAGCTTAAACCTTTGGCTAGTGCCCACGCCTTCGCCTTCGCATTTTCTAGTACCTGGTTATGTTCTTCCACAGCATACGATCTATTCTATCTCTTTGTCAAATTTCATTAACATCTGATCAGGCGTTTTAATGGTATAAAGGTACAAGTAGCAGACGGCATTTGCAGTACTATAATCTTTTTACGCAGATATTGCCTATGATGCCTAAGGGTAATTTTTCTTACAAATTAATCAATCTCAGAAATAATCGGGTGTTTTCGCGTGGTCCCATTATTTTGTCCCATTGATGGGACCACGAGAAATAGTTATTGCTCGTGGTCCCATTGCTTTCATAAGTTTTAAACTTTCCATCCTGTATAAAATTTAGCAGGTAAATTAGTTTTTTCTTGCGAATAACCCATTGCTCTGGGTGTTGGGTGGACATTATTAGATTCATTTATGACAGTATTTTAGTAGCCGCTCCTCTAAAATTTGCGCTTGTTTAAAAGGCACTTAAAGGTAGAAAAATCATTGCATTCGAAAGTTTCCCAAAACTGTAATTTCCAGACGTTATCTATTTACCTTGGCATCTCACTCGATGCTTTCTTGCATCATGTTAGCGTTTTCTCGCCTAGCTAGGCTCCCTCACATCACACGGCCTCTATCTCTCTCCTCTTCATACTTATGTGCAACGAGTAACTATAATATTTCATGGCCTATGACAATGTGATTTACATATCGCTCATTTGGTAGAACATCGACGTAATTGACAGTATTGCATTTTTATAGGAGAGCGTTTTTTTTTTTGTTTTCTTTATTGAATTTGTAGGTGGTAGGATTATGATGATACTAGATATCTATTAGAGCTGTATGCATGTAATTTCTACATTCATTTTAGTAATCTATAAATTATGTAGTATTTCCGTAATTTATAATAACTACTGGTGTAGGTACTAGTGAAGTCATTGTTCCACCAGAATACAGTCATGGAGAATAAAACTATCTGTACTAAATATGTGATTATGTGACAGATAAATATTTTCGTTACTAATCATATATTAAATTATTAAGGTATCCAAAATTTTAGGAATGCACTCATAGAACAATAGCACAATTCAAAAGTTTGTTTTGTTGCTAAAAAGTTTCAAAATAGTGTTCATAACAACTTCAAAATTTTAATTAAAACTTTTCTGAACATTTTTGAATATATTTTTTCCGAATTCCTGACTAAAATTATATTATTTTTCGTTCAGTTCATACGACTTTTGTCTACTCTTATGTTACAGAAAGCGAGTCTACTTAATTAGGTATCATATAGCATAAAAAGTTTCATTATTAAAAAGACGTCGTATCCAATGAGAGGTTTTTTAATGTGGAATTATTATTATTCCATTGTGTAGGTACATAATAAAAGACCCTGTGTCCAACAATGAAAGACCCTGTGTTCAACAATGAAACACCGTTATTAACATTATTTGTATTAGTTATTTGTATTTAGTGTGTGTATTCATTAAAAATGTTTAGTTTCAATCGAAAAAGGTTTTACTAAAAGTATTACATTATATTTTCTTTCCTATCAGTTCTCGTACGCGTCATCTGAAAAAAAATCTTATATACAGGTCTCTCATAGTGAGTAGATAACCTTGAAGGTGCTTGTGCTAGAGCAAGGCCAATCAGCCACAAAAACAAAAAAATCGTATCTTTGTCCACATTTTTTTGCCATTATACCACAAATTTAAACATAGGTTTTATTTTTCAATGTATAAAGGAAGAGTAGGTTTTATGATCACATTTTAAAATATTAAGGTCCCTATGACCAGTAATTTTGAAGACATCTTTAAACATGAAACATAACTCATAACTCGGTCATGTCATCCTCCCTCGCTACGCGCGCGCGGGAGTATCAACAACCTCGTCTATAATGAAGTGGTTTGGTCCCTTGTTAAAAAACGTACTATTTTTAAATTTTTTCTTGCAAAGTTTGAGCAACTGTGATGTAAATAAATGTAAGGATACCTCGAATGCCATGTACGTTAAAAACAACTACATTTCAATATAATTCAGAAATAGTAATAAACTACGATATTTCATAGAATAAATAACCGAGACAAGTTAATGTTAGATAATCCACACAGCATCATATAGCCCCAAGTTAAGCAGAGCTTGTGTTATGGGTAATAGATGACTGATAATAAAAGTTCTTAAAAGGAGATCAGAAAACCTACTTTTCCTACATTCCAAACATAAAACCTATGAAATTCTTTAAATTGTGGGTATAATGACCAAAAATGTACGAATTTTTCCAAATTAAAAACATATATATAGAGTCGCTTCCATTTTTTTAACTCTTCAACCAGTAGCCGGATTCGCTTTAAACTTAAATTACCTACAGTTAACACTAAAAATGAAAAATTATTTAACTCGCATATTTCAGGATTTTTCAATTTAACAAAATCTTTGGCCGCTAATGACTTGAAATCATTACCGAATGATTTCAAGTCATTAGCGGCAAAAGATCTGTTTCAGTACATACCGATGTACTGAAACAGATATAAATTAAAATACGTGTTTCATGATTTTGTATAAAAATGTGTAAATAAGGGTAAATAGGGGGTCGAATTTCTCTAGGTTTTTAGGTAAGTACTTTTTCTTAGGTAAGTTTTAAGCAGTGACCCTATTGTTTATTGTTATTATAGTGCTAATCCCTCACTCTAGGTAGGTATCTCTAAGAAAATGCACACACCCGTACTGAGGGTGAGGCGCGGGTTCAAGTCCCGCCGAAATCGAAAATGTTTTGGGAATTTATTTTATTCTCTTAGTGACCCTTTTGCTTAAAACTTACTGAGAACACTCACAACAAAACAGTATTTTAGGAAATGAAATAAGTTCCCAAAAATTATCGGTTTCGGCGGGATAAACCGATAATTTTTGGGAACTTCTTTCATTTCTTAGAGATACCCAGAGTGCGGGTTAGCACTATAACAAAAAACCTTAGTATTTTAGGATTTTCTTAAATATTAAAAAAATAAGACAAAGATGGTTTCGCTATTTCAGTATGAGTCGCTGCGCGCCTGATGGGGCCATCTTTAGAACTGGGCCGCCGACGACGGCGCTCCGCTTCAGATACCTACTCCTGGCCATTATCATATTTGGAGGCAGCTTCCTTATCCTAATCATGAACACGACTACTATTATCTTCACTCCTCGCCAACCTACAGACAATCTCTGGGACGTCTATCAACATCCCATCACCTCCTCGAAAATCAATTACACCATCAAAACGGAAGGTTGCAACATTCCGCAGATGGAGCCCTTGAGCTCTTTGGTTAGCCAATATGTTGAATATCCCTCCGATTTTCATGAATGTCCTGATTCCGAACACCGTTTGTTGGAGACCGACAATGTACAAATATGGGTCACTAAAAATTATGTGCCAAAATACAGTGTTGTAAACTCCGGAAAAAAGATTTCCTGTTGTTACCAAGCATTCAACAGACCTAACTTTGTCGAAGACATCACATCTCCTTCAATTGATGATAGAGTTATCTACGATCAGTGTAAATATTTTGACGACCACATTACAGTTCAAGATGAATTTGTTAAAGTCGGATGTTTTGTTGATTCTAAAAAGATATATGAACAATACTTTTTGTTTGCACCTATAAAAAAGTTATCTGAGCTTGCTGAAAAATCTAAAATCAAGCCAGCATACAACGTTCTAGTATTGGGAATAGACGCCGTGTCGAGACTTAACTTTATAAGGACTATGCCGAAAACGGTTGCTTTTTTGAAGAAAAAAGGTGCTGTTGAGATGGTTGGATATAACAAAGTCGGTGACAATAGTTTTCCAAATCTAATACCGATGCTTCTTGGAATCAGAGAATCTGAGCTCAGAACAATATGCGTTCCACACGATAAAGCGACGTTTGATAACTGTCCATTTATATGGGAATGGTTCAAACAGGCTGGTTATCACACCGTGCTCGGGGAAGATAGCTCTAGCCTCGGGACATTTAACTATGTCAAAGTAGGATTCCTCAATGCTCCCACAGATTACTACATACATACATTTATGGACCAGGCCGAAAGCAACGTAGGTACGTACAAAATGGGAAATTCCAAAATATGCATGCATGATATACCATTTTATAAAGTTTTGTTAAATTACGTTGAAGAGTTAACAACCACATTAAAAAATTCGAAGTTGTTTGGATTTTTCTGGGAAATTACTATGTCGCACGATTTTTTGAATTATCCCATGTTAATGGATAATGATTATGAGCAGGTTTTGCATAGGCTAGAAGCAAAAACATATTTGAATGACACAATACTTGTCGTAGTTAGCGATCACGGTATACGCTGGGGAGGAATAAGACAGACAAAACAAGGACGTCTCGAGGAACGCCTGCCATTCCTATACATACTAACTCCTCCGTCATTCAGGACTAAGTATTCCCACGCATACGAGAATCTTAAGATCAACAGCCAGCGTCTGACTACTCCATTTGACCTGCACGCAACGCTATCAGATCTTGTATACCCTACTGTAAGTATCAATAATACAGCAATCCTTCATCGAACGAAATCCCAATATGGCAAAGAAAGAAGCATCAGTCTTTTCTTGCCCATACCCTACAACAGAACTTGCAAAGCGGCAGACATTGACGATCACTGGTGCACGTGCTACAAGTATGTCGCCGCGCCGAAGACGAATGTTATAGTGCTCGAGGCAGCAGCAGTGCTAGTGTCTTCGTTGAATGAAATGCTTAGAGACTATTTACAATGTGCAAGACTTACGCTGTCCAAAGTAATAGACGCGAATTTAATGGTAACAGGTAAAACTGAGGAAAATGAAGTGGGATGGGATGAATTGATGGTGGTGGTATCAACTGATCCTGGTGGTGCTATATTCGAGGCCACGCTACGGAAAGACGATAATGGCTGGAGTCTCTTTGGTTCTGCCAGTCGACTCAATCTGTACGGGAAACAGAGTCACTGTGTGAACGACTATTTGTTGAAATTATACTGCTATTGTATTTGAACAAAAGTTTGTAAAAAAACTCCCGTAAGTACCAAAAAGTACAAGGTATATAGACAGAATAGCGATATAGTACTCCGTAGTAAGTATCTCTAACGTACAGCGCGATCTCAATAAAGGCTGATTTTCCTTATGCGAAGTTATTGTAAGGAAAGCAAAATTATAAAAAAAATAAGAGTAGGTTCATACCTAGTACCTTGACTTCTGTGTCTTGTTAGTATGTTAAGTTTTCTTTTTGTTACGTTATGTTATTATAACTTACTAAAGTTTAAGGAACTTGTTGTTTTTCGGAATTAAGGATTTAAAAGGCCATAAGGTGGTAGACTCCTCTTGTATGTAATTGTTAGTTATTCTTAATGTTAGTAAAGTACCTACTTATTTTGTTATGATAAGTCTAAAACGTAAGCTGTTCTGTTTTAAAAACACAGAATTAATGTTCATGCATTGTTTAGATTTTGCCTAGATCTCTAAGGCAAGTTTTCCTCGAAAAGATAATTGGACGATTAATTGTTTAGGCTTAAGTCACACAATTTCAATTTTATTGACGCTTTTGACAGAAGATTTTTGCAAATTCCAATGCAATAAGCGAAATTTAACATTACTTGTAATTTTAAAAAAATACCCTTACCCATCTTGACAGGAATATTCTTTACACGGACAGTTAAAATAACAAGTGTTATACCATTTTTTGGAATCTCATTGAAATGGGCAAGTTTTTAATTAATCGGTCACTCGTGTGACCATACAGTTTTTTTTACACCAATATGAAGGTCAAACTTTCGGAAAAAATTAGCTGAACACATTTTTGTTTGTTTACCATGTTGTAAAAGAAAACTGTTCCTTTGACACACAAATGGCAATTAGCATTTGATAGCACAGTTATCCAATAATGCTTTAACAAAAACACATTGAAAAAATTCCTTGATTTGTAACCTTGACATTGAAAAGAATGGACAAGGGTAAAAAAGGATGAAAATTGAGAAAAAGTTCAATAACTCGAAAACCGTGAGACTTTTACTGGGTACAATTTTTTATTTTCTGAACAGTGCTGATACTGCCTACCCGTAGGTAAAGGCAACTCTTTACGCCACACCCTGTATATGTATTTTAGATGCAAATATTTGTTTTTGTAAAATGCCTGTTTTGCCATAGCTACGAGTATTGTGACCTTAATATCAGGCATGCACTTGAGTCACCTTAGTACATACTCACTAAATAATGAAAACTTTTTACATTTAGAATTTTTAATTATTGTCTATCAATTAATAAGGTTATATCTATCCGTGCCTATTTAACTATGCGTATTATGTAAATGTTTAGTTTTTTGACTAATCTTAGTTACCTGCTAAGTTATGTTGTTCTTACATATCTTAGCGGTAGGTATGTAAATGGTACCTTTTTATAAAAAATAGCATAGATCAATATAATAGGTATCTGATTACCTGTAACTGTATTCCCTACATGGCAGCAATAAATTTTGAATTGCGAATCTACGAATTTTTATTAGTAACTCCAGAATATACCTATCAAAGATTATCATGCAAGAGTACGGAACGTCGGATCCTAAGATCTTTGATACCTATCAATCAAGCAAATAATTATAATATGAAGCTACTGATTTTTACTTTTAGGAATTGAATTCGGTATAGTATAGTATGTACCTACCTACATACTAAGCTTTTATTCGCTTAATTTATTTAGCTTTGATTGTACCTGAAACGTTATAAATCTAAAACTTAGCTCAAAGTGGGTACCTATGACTGAGGATATCTTCCTGTTATAGACTGGTTTTTAATTCATTTTAATTAGAATAGATAATGGTCAATAAGCCTACCTACCAACTTCAAACATAAGCTACCTACAATACCCGCGTAGGCGTAAGTGTTTACAAATAACTGAGTTGTTTAAGAAATTGGGAACCGTTGAAATAGGTAGGTTAGGTGTTGGTTTGTATTATGTGTTTCCATGTGCAGAAATTACCTGAATGTTATCGCGAGAAGCTGTAACGTGAAGGCATGTTTAGGGCCAGTGATATTGTGCTTTGCCTGTCGATCATTAGCATAAAAATGTTGCTTGTTTCCTCAAACGTCACAATTCATACCATCGGGTGCACTATTCCAAAATTTCCATTAATTGGAAAAAATATAGAAAAAATTATACAGCGCTCTCCAATCACACAAAATCATTGCTCTGATAATATTGAACTTGTAGATATTAACGCGACTCACATTTGGATAACCGCCGATGCCTTAGAAGACAACAACATTGGAGTTCTGAAAGACTTTTATTGTTGTTATAGAAACTTTAAATCAGAGCACAACATAGAAAACGTTGTGTATGGAGACTGCATTGAATTCAATTCAAGTATCAAAGTAAATGATGAATTCGTTCGAGTTGAATGTTACAATATGGATTCTAAAATATACGATGGTTATTTCGTGTTCAAAATGAAGACTCTCCCACCTGCGTTAGCTAGAAGAAACGGGTATAATGTGCTCATACTTGGTATGGATAGCGTATCCAGATTGAACTTTCATCGCACTATGCTGAAGACGTCAGAATATTTGCGTCTGAAAGGCAGCATAGATTTTTTAGGCTACAACAAACTCGGAGACAACAGTTACCCTAACTTGTTCCCACTTCTTACGGGATATCCCTTCTACCATGTGAAAGAAACCCTCTTAGTTAATAATATCAGTGATGTGAACAAATTTTATCCATTTATCTGGGATAACTATAAGAAGGCAGGATATTATACAGCCCTTGGATCAGACAGCTTAATAGGACTTCTCGGTATTTATGAATACGGTCTCAGTAAAATTCCTACTGACTATTATTTGCAAACTTTCATGTTTGAAGCCAGGAACATATTCAGAAACAAACATTACAACTACCATCAGTGTCTAAACTCTAAATATTTTTATAAAATATTTTTAGATTACATAGAGAGTTTAACGGAGTGCTTGAAAACTAATAGACTCTTTGGTATATTTTGGGAAGAATCAATTAGCCACGAGCACTTGAATAATCCTTCCATTATGGATGAGGATTACCTCCAGCTCCTCTCAACATTGGAAGATAATTTGTACCTTGATGAAACCGTGGTAATATTTCTTAGCGATCATGGCTTCCGGTGGGGCGACATCGTCCGATCGGAACAAGGCAAACACGAAGAACGACTGCCGTTGTTACAAGTCCTACTTCCAAATAATTTTAGACGAAAATATAACACAGCTTACAGAAACTTAAAAGCTAACCGGAACCGACTAATAACATCTTTTGATGTATATCATACATTACTAGATATCATTGATCCAACAGTGTTAGAAGATGAGCAGTTGGAGATAGGATTCAAATTAAAAGGACACTTAAATACATCGAGTCTGTTTTTGCCTATACCTAAAAACAGAACTTGTAAGTTCCTTGGAATTGAAGAACATTGGTGCTCGTGTGTCAGAGGTAAAAAATTAAAAGTTACTAATACAGTAAGAAATCAAGCTGCCAAATTCTTAATCACGCACGTTAACAAAGTGTTAGATCTGTATCCTCAGTGTTTCCAGTTAACTGTTAGCAGAATATTAGAAGTGACAATGATAAAAATTGATAAAACCCGGGAATACAGTGTAGTTTTACAAACATATCCAGGGCAAGCAGTACTCCATGGGACAATAATTAGAGAGAAAGACACTTGGCACGTGTCGGGCACTGTTAGTCGTCTTGACAGCTACGGAAATATTGGCTGCATTGACGATGTGTCTGTAAGGCTGTACTGCGTGTGTCAATAAAATAATTACTGATAAAGTCAATGCATTCAAACTTCGGTGCAGCTCGTAGGGTGCAGATTATGGTGATAAAAAAATGACAACCGAAGTTAAAATTCAAAGACAACGAATAAAGGTACCTATAATCCACGAAACCCTCGAGATTTTTCCTGTAACGTGTATGGTCTCTGCTTTGCGTTTTGCACTCAATGGTTTTAGAGGAATGGTATTGCCAGCCACACACCTTACTTACGTAATGGTATCCTTTGATGACGCTGCTTTGGCAAAAGTCTGCTTAGTGCTAGGTAGGATATAAACAGTAAAGACGTGTATAAAAACCAAACTACATGGTGTAAAGACTGGTTGAGCGAAGGGAGCATGCATTGTCCGTACATCAATTTAATAAACGAATTCAAATTTGCACCTAAAGACTAACCGAAAATGCCACACACGCATTGGTAAACTTGTGCAAACGCTAATTAAGTAGCACAAGTTCGGAATCGAAAATGTTACAAGTTAAATAATTCATATCACCTTCCTAAACTTTTGCAATATCTTCCAACACAAGTTACCTACTGTACTTATACTTACTTGCGCAAATCTTAGTTTGCCCCAGTAGAATATCGTTCGTGTGTGGCCGGCATAACTGGTTACCTACAGCCAAATAAATAAATTATATTAAAAGTTGTAGAGTACTGTTTTTACTGACTTTAAACTGCCGCCGCCGATAAGAATGGCCGCCATGGTCAACACAAAATCACCCTACTATCCCTGATCGAAGATGGCCGTAGAGTTTATTTAAAAATCTCCGAGTGCTGAAACCAAAGGAGATGGCATAACGTTCTATTCTATAGGAACTATCGTTTGTACAAATAAAATAAATATTAATAAATACATAATGCTGGACAATCCACACAGCATCATCTAGCCCCAAGCTAAGCAGAGCTTCTGTACTAGATAACTGATATACATAATACAATACTATTTTTTAATATACCTACATAGCAAATACCCAGAACACCCGGGAACAAATATTTGAAGATCGTACAAACATTTATCCCTGGGCGGGAATCGAACCGCAACCTCCTGCGGACCTTCGCCCGCCGCGCCACAGAGGACGTTTAACAGAAATGTGCATACCGAAGGGGATCTCTTTTTTTCATTAGTGCAATGCATATGGGTGCAATGAGATTAATATCTAGAGGGGTAAACCTCTATAAACTCTATCAAAAATAAAAACTTTTTAACAAAAAAAATAAACCACCGAAAAAACTGAAAAGCAAAAAGTAACCTTTTTTATAATTAACCTTATTATCTCAGTTCTTAAACTAATATAAAGTACCTTTAACTAACTTTGAGTCGGCGCCAAACAAGCAAATTAATTAATGACGTAAAGCGTGATGCGCGGCGGCGGCGGCGGCGGCGCCGGCGGCGCGGCGTGACACGCCACTTCGCCGGAAAATGCAGAAAATGTGAGTGTTCACGAAGTTAATGTCAGCGAGACAGCCATTATCCCAACGGCCACATAGGTACAAACTACGTGAGAACACACGTCATTGCGATTGGTCGTGAGGAAAGCGCATTTTTTGGAGTGTTTATCGCTGGAGATTTCACGTTGCATTGTTTATTTGTTTTGGTAATTTAGTGATCTTTGTTCATTGATAGTTTGGCGCCGACTCAAAATATAATTTTATGCTGGGCCATCACGGTACACAAATTACAAGGTAGGTACGACCAGTGTCTGGTGTATTAATCCATCAATAAAAGCAGACAGACGTCTAACAACAAATACTGAACTGACGAATCACAGTAAATCAGTAAATACTTAACGTGAAACAGGCGCCTGTCAGGGCCCTCTCTTGTACCGACCGGGATCTCTTTTTTCATTGCTACGGAAAGCAGGTCATAAATGAATACTAATCACTAGTACTATATTAACTAGGTACTTTGATTAACGGGAAAATGCCAAGTGTATAAGTTCCTTAGAAAATACCAAAATATAAAAACTAGTAGGTATTGTAACTAATGTACTCTCTTTGGGAAAATACTGAAAGTCTAAGGCTAGGGGACTAAAAAAGTTACTCTATGGCTAGGATCAACGTGAGATCAACGTATACGTGTATACGTCATATTGTATACCTACTCTTTGGTATACGTAGTTATTGATAACTACGTGTATAACGTATTTTACTCTCTTTGACTACGTCCTAGGATCTTTGCAATATTTCAATATTTTTGTTTTGTTTGTTTGAAGGTTTACTTTACGTCTTGTTTTTCCAAGAACCAGACTATTAGGTATACAATATTGGAACCAGGGTTCAATACAACAATGTGATTCTATTAGTACCTACATCTTTGTGGTTTTACAAGAAACAGCTAAGGTAAGAGGATATACCTACATACCATTATATTACGACGAACTACGTTGATAGGTGAATATTCAGCTATGCTTGGCAGCATTTGGCATACTACGTAGAGTATTCGCGTCATCCTACCGCAATACCTAAAAATTTCAGTTTTCAATCAGTGCATCCTACCCATCTCATCATGGCCTACGGAACAAAACTGTCCACGTTTCAGCTCACGGTAGGACTAATTCACTTTGTTTAAAGTTGCTCTGGAAAGCTAGCTATGAAAAGAGCAATGCTCGGAGTTTCTTTGAAGGGTAGGATTTGAATCGAATATATCCGCCAGAGAAACGATGTTAGGACTAAGGAATTATTAGCTAGCTGAAGTGTGTCAGTGGGCAAGACATCTACCTACCTCGAAGAACCGACAACAACGGTGGGGTACCTTTTTCGTGTTCTTGGGTGGAACGTGACTCTGTAGACACAGTGCAGACGTCTGTTTACTGAATGAAATGAATAAATAACGCAGGACAATTCGCACAGTGCATCATCTAGCCCCAAACTAAACAGAGCTTGTATTATTGGTACTTAGGTATCTACTAGACACCTGATACACCATTTTTATACATATACCTATATAGACCATTATTTTTCATTTTAAATAAACACCTAGGAACAAATATGCATATCAAACGAACAATGTCCCGCGCCGGGATTCGAACACGCGATCTCCTGCGTCGCAGGCGGACTTATGCCCGCTGCGCGTGATTGAATAATTACATTCTTTTTTTTTAATTACTACTTATGGAACCTACTTAAAATATAAGCTGTAATTTTGAAAAAAGCTATAGAAATTATGTCAAGGATGGTTTCGCCATTTCAGTATGAGCCGCTATACGAACGCAAGTAATGGGACCGTCTTTAGGACCTGGACTCCGACGGCGCTTCGCTTCAGGTACCTATTCCTGGCCATAATCATTTTCGGAGGCAGAATGCTGTTCCTGGTCTTGAACTCGAGTTCGAGAATCAACCACTGTCAAACATCAGACAATAAGGACGTCTACCAACATCCCTTCTCATCCTCGAAAATCAATTACACCATCCAAACGGATGGTTGCAATATACCACTGATGGAACCCTTCAGTTCTTCTGTAAAAAAATACTATGATTATCCCTCGTATTTACAAAAATGTCCTCATTCCGAACACCCTTTCTTGGGGACTGACAAAGTGAAAATATGGATCAATAAAAAGTATATTTCAAAATACAATGTCACAAAATCAGGAAAAGAGATTAGCTGTTGTTACCAAGCGTTCTACAGACCTAAATTGATTAAACAAATAACATATCTTTCATTAATTAAAAAAAAAGTTATTTATGATTATTGTAAATATTTCAACGACTCCATTGCAGTTAACGATGAATTTGTGAAAGTACGATGTTTCATTGATTCCACAAAGATTTATGAACAATATTTTTTGTTTGCGAGAAAGAAAAACTTATCTGAGCTTGCTGAAAACTCTAAAATCGAGCCAGAATACAACGTTCTGATATTGGGGATAGATAACGTCTCGAGACTTAACTTCATTAGGACTATGCCGAAAACAGTGAAATTTTTGAAGAGAAATGGTGCGGTGGAAATGCTTGGCTATAACAAAGTTGGCGACAACAGTTTTCCCAATCTGATACCGATGCTACTTGGAGTGAGGCACACTGAGCTTCGAAGGTTTTGCATTCCACGCAATAGAGACACGGATTATAGTTGTCCATATATATGGGAATGGTTTAAGCAGGCTGGTTACCACACTGCGCTCGGGGAAGATAGCGCTAGCTTTGGGACATTCGGACTTCTCAAAATGGAAATAGTTAACAGTACTACAGATTACTACATACATACATTTATGGACCAGGCCGAAAAAAATGTAGGCACGTACAAATTGTCAAATTTAAAAATTTGCATGCATGATATACCATTTTATAAAGTGTTGTTAAATTACGTTGAAGACTTGACAACCACATTAAAAAATTCGAAAATGTTTGGATTTTTCTGGGAAATTACTATGTCGTACGATAACTTGAACGATCCCATGTTAATGGATAATGATTATGAGCAGGTTTTGCATAGGCTAGAAGCAAAAACATATTTGAATGACACAATACTTGTCGTAGTTAGCGATCACGGTATACGCTGGGGAGGAATAAGACAGACAAAACAAGGACGTCTCGAGGAACGCCTGCCATTCCTATACATACTAACTCCTCCGTCATTCAGGACTAAGTATTCCCACGCATACGAGAATCTAAAGATCAACAGCCAGCGTCTGACTACTCCATTTGACCTGCACGCAACGCTATCAGATCTTGTATACCCTACTGTAAGTATCAATAATAGAGCAATCCTTCATCGAACGAAATCCCAATATGGCAAAGAAAGAAGCATCAGTCTTTTCTTGCCCATACCCTACAATAGAACTTGCAAAGCGGCAGACATTGACGATCACTGGTGCACGTGCTACAAGTATGTCGCCGCGCCGAAGACGAATGTTATAGTGCTCGAGGCAGCAGCAGCGTTAGTGACTTTTTTGAATGAAATGCTTATAGATTATTTACAATGTGCAAGACTGACGCTGTCTAAAATAATAGACGCCGATTTTATGAAAGTGGGTGAAACTGAGGAAAATGAAGTGGGATGGGATGAATTGATGGTGGTGGTAGCAACTGATCCTGGTGGTGCTATATTTGAGGCCACGCTACGGAAAGACAAAAGTCGCTGGACTCTCTTAGGTTCTGTTAGCCGACTCAACCTGCACGGGAAGCAGAGTCACTGTGTGGATGACTCATTGTTAAAATTGTACTGCTACTGTATATTGTGGTAGTATGGAAGGCAGGTGGATTTGTCGTAGGTATGAGATGGATGCGGCAGAAAATAAAGTCAGTTATTGATGCATCGCATTTGAATTAATACCTACTATAAATAACAAAACATGTCGGTGACTATTATGATAAACTTGGATTACATTCAACAAATAGAAAATTTAGATGTGCCCACCATTGTGGGTTCGACCCTTAGAGTATCGATACTCTAAGGTTCGACCAAAAGAGAACGAGCGAGACAGTGAGCCATACATATATAGTGATCTGTGCAGTGAGCTCACCTGTGATGCACAGATCACTATATATGTACCAGGTACAGATAGGACAGTGAAATTTTTCAACAGTTCTCAATGTTCCGTTTTGGCGCTGGTGTCGCATATTTTATTGTTTTACTCTGTGGCTCATCTGTAGACAACTAGTGATAGATAACGTCTCGATTACGATCATCACACATCGATTAAATCTATCGATTTTCTAGTGATGTGCCTCTCTATTCGTATATTCGATTAGGGTTCTTTCATTCAATTATTTTCTAAACTACAGTAGGTTCTGGAGTAAAATAAAACATGAACATTTAGTTATTTAAATTCTTTATTTTTTCTATACGTTTTCTCTTGACTCTAATTTTCTAATATTTTGATTAGATTATAAGGCATATAATCATAATTATGCAAGGTATACACTCTAATTTGTGTGAAATTTTCTCTTTTACACTATGTGATATCATATGATTTATTATTACAAACTTTAGTTATGAGGGTTCCGTACCCAAAGGGTAAAAAAGGAACCCTATCACTAAAACACTACTGTCCGTCTGTCTGTCCCTCTCTCACTGTATCTCATGAACCGTGGTAGTTAGATAGTTGAAATTTTCACAGATGATGTATTTCTATAGTATTGTTATATAGTGGTATGGAACCCTTCGTGCGCGAGTCCGACTTGCACTTGGCCGGTTTTATGTTTGAGGTACTTGTGCACTATATAGTTACCTGCTTTTTGAATTAATATCAATGTTTCAGCTTCAGCCACATCATCAATATCATTATCTTTTTGGTGATAATTATGTTCATCCAGAACATGATATTCTGAAAGAACACATTTTAATTAGTTTAGTCCACAGAAGCTACGGAAGAGTAGTTATGGGTAATTGGATGTACCTACATACCTTCTGAACTTAGAGGTAATCCATGGGCTATTTCTTTCGAAGAAAACAGGCAGGGATACGAGAAGCGGATCCTTCGACCTTCTTCATCGAATTGTTCCTTGTCGAAGTGTTTTTGACAAACTCGTTTTCTCAACAACTGCTCTGTCGTAAGTCCAATGAGGAAAGGATTAGTCGGAACAAGGAAAGACATCCACAAATTTCTTAAATTATCGTCCTTGGGCACACTAAATAGGCGGTGAGATTCACTAGTTGCATTGCAACGCCCTACACAGCACTTTAGCGGCGGCATGGCGAAATAAAACGAATGAATGTACATACCTACATTCGTATGCACTATCATCTCAACTAAATGAGGCGAGGGAGGACAAATTGGCGTATCAATCGGGTAGGTATCTCAACTCAAGCAAACAAAATATGCGAGTTAAAAATAACAAAATAACCGACCGCGGTTAGTTTGGTTTTCTCCTCGCATATTTTTTTTTCGGTACCAGAGAGTATACAATCGACCCAAAGAGTATATAATAACTACGTAAGAAATCGACCGACAATCGAATTCGACCACAACTCGACTTGCGCGATTTGACAGCTGAAGGAAAAAATGGCGCCACCCGGGACGTGCTGTTTTTTTTTTGTTGACGACTGCAGCGCCATAACGGAATGATTGGAACTAAGGCTGTCACAGGCGTGCTGTGATGACCATGAATCTATTGTCATCCATATGTCAGTGTAATGCATAGATTAAATTTCTAACATCAATGAACATAATCTGAACGAGGCATCACTGCCTGCATACGGAAGAAACTATCGCAGTGCCTAGCACATACGGCTATTGTTGCCGCTAATCCATCTATTAGGGACTTACCTACCTACTGGAACACCCTGACTGCCTGCAGAGAGCTTAGTAGTAAGCTCTTTATTAGTATGAAGGTACTTACTAGAAATTGTCGTTTTATTTCCTTAAACCAACTATTTCTATTAAGTACCTACCTATTCATTGTTTATGTTATTGTATTAATAGATTTAATAATTTAACGTACCTATACCTACCCTACTAACATAATGTTAAGATACCTTCTAATATGTGTTGTTTTAAAGATCTACTTAAAATAATATGTTGTTTTCTCATAAGTTTTTTATGGTAATACGAGTACGTTTGGTTCTTTTGCATAGGTAACAAACAAACAGTCTACGATGTATTTGTATCATAGACCAATTAAACCAAGAAGACTGGCAATCCCGTACAAATAATCGTGACTCAAAAAAAGCTTGAATTCCGGGCTATTCCCAGATGGCGCTGTCGCATAGCCGTAGAATTACCTACCCTATCAGCAATAAAAGCTAAGAAATCTAGCTTATTTCTTGGTTAGTGCACACCAAAATATTTATTTTATTTTTACAGTGTCAATTACACTGTTTAATTGGTCTATGTTAGTATTGAGTGTAATTATATGGGACATTATTTTTAACAGAAAAACCAGATACCTACCACATTTATCGGGACCTTATGTACATTGCCTCGAGATTTATCAAACATAAAATTACGATTGAAAAATAACGAACATTGGTACATTCTACATTAAAAATCATATTTTAAGTATGTATCGTTAGATAAGGCGCTATGGCGCTCATTGGCCTAAATCCAGCTGTGGACTAATATAGGCTGATGATGACAATAAAGTAGATCATTAGGTACCTTGTTATTTTGTGTAGTGGTGTGAATTAATTACCTACGTTATATTTTTTGCTTTGTTCGCCTGCATGTCTAGATTGTAGTTGGTAGTTGTAGTATTTAAGGTATTTTGTTTTGTAGAAGGTAACCTACTACCTTCATAATTGTCGTGGGGCAAATTCCGTGGGAACCTATGTGTTGTCATCATGTTGTCATGGTATTATAGCTTTGATTTACCCTAAAAATAATTTAAGATTTTGACTTTCCTTAATAAAGTTTGACTAAATTATTTTTTTTTTTATTTTATTTCAGCTGGTCAAATTTACCTGTCAGACGTAGCAACAGACAGACTTACTTTATTTTCGTACAAGTATTAGCACGGAAATTGTGCGCGTGCTAGACCTGGGCATAGGGATAGGGGGGTTTTGAGGATTCACCATTAGAATCCTACATTATCCCTGATGGTTATATGCTAGAATGTTTTCAAAAAAGTTAGGGACCCGTATGAAAACTTTGATAATGTAGGTGTGAAAAAAATACCATGAAAAATCCTTATATCGCGTACGCTGCGGCAACTATTGACAATAGAGCAAAGTGATGTACTACAGTTTTATAGAAGACATTCATATCTACAAAAAAGTCTGCGATACCATGTGTCTAACTAGTATAGTTATGTC
This sequence comes from Eupithecia exiguata, assembly GCA_947086465.1. Classification (NCBI taxonomy): domain Eukaryota; kingdom Metazoa; phylum Arthropoda; class Insecta; order Lepidoptera; family Geometridae; genus Eupithecia; species Eupithecia exiguata. The sequence goes on from OX352229.1 coordinate 10,838,045, forward strand.
ACAATTACTACTTTTCCATGTTAAAATATACAATAATAACGCCAAAAAATCCATAAAAGCGCGTAAGCTGAGAAATTAATTGACAATAGAGCAAAGTGATGTAGGTACTACAGTTTCATAGAGGACATCAATATCTACAAAAAAATCTGCGATAGGTACTAATGTTTAACTACTACAGTTATGGGAGTCTGACTCGCACTTGGCCGGTTTTATTTTTTACTAATCTGATCGGCTGCCCTAGACGTTCGAACGTAGGTTTACCTACTCGTATGCAGTGCTCAAGTATGGTGGGTGTACTTCACAAGGTGCAAGCTTGCCATATGATAATCTGCCGCCGCGCTCGAGTAAATCCCAAAATCCCCGCTTGGGCTCCCCTACTATTTACTAGTTTTAATTTGTAATTTTCTTTGTAAATAAAGATCTTGTTACAGTTTCAAACACGAGGGACAACCAAAGAGTGGTGGACAGGTACCTACACTTATTTTTGAAAACGTTCGTTTTCGATAGGAACATTTTTTTAGTTCCCATCTACTCAACTGTAAACTGGTAGGTATTCATAATATTTTATCATACCGTAAAACCTTACAAGATTGCCAAACTGATTTGATTTTGCCCACCACGGTACTTTTTTTAAAATTCTTCATATTATCGAGAATGTTTTAGTAGCTTTTATTTCTTGTTTGTTGGTAGATACTTGAATATGTCACTGGCAGCACTAAATAACCGATTGTCGCTAATTTCACTTCAGTTGACTGTCAGTTGGTGTCAAAGTTTGGTGGTGTGTTTGGCGGGCCAAAGTTCGTGCGGAAAACTTTTTCAAAAACAGTACTTGCAGTTGCAGCAGGCAAGTAATTATTTTACCACTATAAGTTTGTAACAAATAAATAATAACTATCGAATATCTGACGCGAAACCTCTTTTAAACTCGAAAATATTAAGTTGGGCAATGTCAAAGTACCTTTTCTGGAGTACTGTTTACTACTTTGCCCACCAAAATATTGCTGTCAGGGTTGTCACTACGACATTAAATCAAAATTGATTTATGTAGGTCCTATTAGTAGTAAGTCGTTTGGTATTATCTAACCACCTTTTAATTGATGATGCCTATTTTATTAGGAAAGTAAATAAATATATATTAAATAAATAATAAATATATTTATTTATTTAATAATAAATATATTTATTTAATAAATAATAAATAATAATACAGTTTTTTTTTGTATTTTAATGCCTTAATTTGTTTTATAATCTAAATGAGGTAGGTACTTACCTTATTATTTATAAAAATATTTATAGACAACTATTACTTTTTCTTGATTAAAGTTTTTGTCGACGTTAATAAGTTAAAACTTAGGTACTATGCACCTACAGTTGACATGGCAGCAGTTGAATAGGTACTTAATTATATTTCATTATAATTAAGGCTGTTGGTAAACAATAAAAATGTGACAACCCTTGCGCATCTTTTTATTTGTATGAAAAATTTCAAAAAAATATTTGTGTCTTTGCCCACTCAATTTTGGCGGTTAATTTGCTTGCTTGAACGTTTTATATTAAGATATAAAGTAACATTGATTATCCCTATTGCTTGTTCCTTAAATCTTGTTATCCTAAGGTCAAAAATACCGGTATTACGTTTTTTTTTGCAAAATGGGCAAACTCGGAAAAAAAAAATATATTTGGCCCGCTCTCTAAAATTATGATTTTTACACATACCGTCCCATTTTATTCGATTTATTATCTATTATTTGCAAAGAAGAGTATATTTAAAATAATGTAGCGCAAAATTATTATTAGAACTATACATACTTTTAAAATTATCTTAAATTGAACCACTAAATCCAAAAAAATTGGGCAAAGTTGCACGGTTTTACTGTACAATTTACAATGAGCGGTTTTAAATTTAGACTAGATCAATGGGAAAACCACCTTACGTCAAAATGGACCGATTTGGAAAATTCAGTTTTCCATTTGAAACAATTATTTTTCTTTAAAAAAATACAAATCGAAAACCCCTCATTATTTTCCACTGGCAGCATTGGTGTCCAGCCAGACGATTGCCACTATCAAAGAATGATCATCATCATCATCTTCTGTCACAGGCTGTGACAGGCCTGCTGACAGGCTGTTGTGAAGACCTCTGTGAAGTTGGCCGCCAGACTTTGTCTTTTTGAAATTTAGATATTGCTAATCGTTTGAGAATCGTTTGAGAGAGATTGAGAGTTCATCAACATCGTTTGAGAGTTATTAATTTTTATGTAAAAACCATTTTACATTTTTGTGTGAACTTGGCCGTCATTCCGGCAAAAATGTACTTGGACGTTTAATTTTTGTTTCATTTGTTTGAGAATCGTTTGAGAGAGATTGAGAGTTCATCAACATCGTTTGAGAGTTATTAATTTAATTATTACAATAAATAATCATTTCTGAAACAGAAATTTTGATTTTCCCCGCCAATTAGTGCACTTCCGGTCTGAGGCGCAGGCGCAGTGAAGAAGAGTGAGTAAAAGTGTGAATGAAAGAAAGAGTGAGAAAAGACGTCATAGAAACACATTGACATTCATTAAAACCAATCGTGTCAGCCGTCGTTAAAGTTCGCCAAACATCGTAGAGCGAGAAAGTTAGAAAAAAAAAGAAAAATCATAGTCCAGCTAGTCTAGTCATAATACCATTTCACAAGTTAATACTTTGAAATATGTTTAAATAATCATATAATATCCATGACAAATATTCTAAAATATAAAAATATCAATTTAGATACTTACTACACCCAATATTATTAATAAAACTTTTGCATATTCATTATTAAAACTTATTTGTCTTATTATTCGAATTTGAGTAGCGAATAAGTAGGAAATCAAGTTTGTTACTTTTTAGTAGTTAATGAATATATTATTTGAATACTTTATAGTTAACCACAAAATTATCTACACTTAAAATTTATGATAGATAATGCTAAACAAATTTCCAATCCCTTACACGCTCTTGCCCTTTCGAAAAAATCTAACTTAATAGGAAGTTAGGAAGACACAAGCGAAACAAACCTATTCACGATCACGATAGGTCGGATATGTCTGGCCGAGGCTCGAAATCGAAATCAGATACGCACGAAATTCTAATATTTTCTGCGTTCTGGGAATTAAACTACCAGAAAAGAAGTTTTCCACAAATTTTAGATATATTTCTATGAACTCATGTTACAATAAAGTTTGAAACAATGGAGAAATAGTTAAATTATGTAGATTTTTAGTAAAAAAAATATACGAAAATTATATGTTTTTAGTAATAGTTTTATTAATAATTGAATTAATTGCTCCAAAAGTACTTCTAACCCTTGAAATGTTTACTGCACACACGGGTGTTCACTAAGTTTGAAAGCCCCGCGTGCTTTAATGAACATACGGGTGTACACAAGACTTCGGTCTCATTCGTTGCTTCTATATCCTTCAAAGCTTAGAGGAATAAGGCACTCGATCTACGCTTCAAAGCCGAATTATCTTAACGCCCATTGGCTGCACCAATGTCACGGTAATGTTATCTATACAGTATTGTAACTCGGCCATGTCCTTGAAATAACTACCTACCAAAACAAAACAAAAGCACGCGATAGGGCTGCCCGCCTGCAGTATTTTAATTTCATCTAGGTACCTACCTACTTGAATTCTTTCTAGTTTTGTGATTATTATATTTTAATAAATATAAAATAAATGATAATAAAACCGGCCAAGTGCGAGTCCGACTCGCGCACGAAGGGTTTTGTACCTACCATTATCTATAAAATCAGCAAAAAAACACGTTTGTTGTATCGAAGTCCCCCTTTAATATTTGTTTTATTTTAATTTTATTATTTATTTCTAAGCTGAATATAAAACTAAAGTACCTACCTTATTTAAATAAAAAATTCTCAAATTGCACGCTTACTGCTTACAACATTTTTTACCTATTGAAAAGAAAAATCAATAACTTATCATTCGTAATGACAATTCTGTCAAACAAAAAAAACATTCAAATTAGATAAAAAATAGTTTCATACAAAAAAGTTCGTTCGTCACTGCGCTGCGGCGCGCGGCGCATCCCCGACTGGTTGTACCTACCACGATCCCGCCCTCATATGAGGTGACAGTTATGACTCGTGTTCCGGCCGTTTGTATGAAGACAGAATACTGTATAGATAACATTACCGTGCCAATGTCAAGCTTCATTCAATACGGAACGAAATACAGTCCAAAGAGAATCATTGAGACCGGAAATTCATACTGGCCGAGTGAAATTACCAAACATTATCACACGGCTCGGCAATACTACGCGCCGCCGCCGCCGCGCCGCGCCGCCTCACGATGTAGCCGACTCGTCGTGTCGCTACGCCATAGTAATATGATAATAAGTAAAGGAACATGTAGTTGTTTGTACGTAGTACGAAATATCTAATAAGGCGTGGCGTATCTCTCACAAAAGATTGCCTCCATGTGGGCTAAATTAGCGGAAATTCACTAATCCTTCTACCTTGATTTATTTAAAAGTCAAAAAGCCTGATTTCCAAAGCAGTGCCATACACTGCAAGTGTAAACTGTCTTATAGGTTTTTTGATCCGGCAGCACTGCCTTCATCCACTGCGCCTGCGCCGCAGACCGGAAGTGCACTAATTGGCGGGGAAAATCAAAATTTCTGTTTCAGAAATGATTATTTATTGTAATAATTAAATTAATAACTCTCAAACGATGTTGATGAACTCTCAATCTCTCTCAAACGATTCTCAAACAAATGAAACAAAAATTAAACGTCCAAGTACACTTTTGCCGGAATGACGGCCAAGTTCACACAAAAATTTAAAATGGTTTTTATATAAAAACTAATTACTCAAACGATGTTGATGAACTCTCAATCTCTCTCAAACGATTAGCAATATCGAAGTTTCAAAAAGACAAAGTCTGGCGGCCAACTTCACAGAGGTGTTGTGAAGCTGTGAGTCACAGCACCTGTCAGCAGGTCTATACGTCATTCATGTCATGTGTCAATCACCAATGTGGTCGGAAAATACAAATGTCACAAAACGACCGAAATCACTTTTATTTCTAAACCCAGGTTTACTCAAAATCGCCTCTTTAAAAATGTTTATTATTTCCGTGTAAGTCAACGACATAAAATGGCTTTCACATGTCGTGCTATAATCAAGAACAGTAACCTATTTCATATCCTTACCAAACCTGGATGTCTGACTGATGGTAGAAATTTTTCATTAAAAGTTATATCAAGTAGTATTTGTTACAATAATACGATACGAAGCAAGCAACTAAGGGCAATTCAACAAGCTAGGTTTATTTATGCTGGAAAATGTTGCTCACAAAATCAGGGATTTGGTGGAAATAAGGATGAGTTGGGAAAAAAGTCGAAAGCCGCAGAAAATCCCAAAACAGAAGAAAAACAAAGTGTAATACAAAGATTTAAACAGATGTATAAAGACTATTGGTATGTCCTGCTACCAGTTCACCTATGCACCTCTGTTTTCTGGTTTGGTAGCTTCTACTATGCTGTTAGAAGGTAGGTAATCTACATTGGTATACATTTTAAAGGTGTGTAAAGTTTAAACATAATGTTGACCGTTATTTTTACTATTTTTCAGTGGAGTTGATGTACTAGCTATTTTAGAGTCACTTGGAGTTAGTGAAAAATTTCTAGAACCTGTTAGAAACTCTGAAGCAGGATATCTAGCACTGGCCTTTGCCTTATACAAGGTATCATCACCTCTACGATATGCTGTAACACTTGGTAAATAAAATTAAGTACTACCTAACTAAGTACATTACATACTTACCTAACGTAAACTTGCCTGCTAAATCTAACAAAATTTTCAGGTGGAACTACCTTTGCAATTAAAAAGTTGCAACGGATAGGTTGGATAAAACCAGTACCGTCACGGGAACGACTGAAAGAGATGTTTCAAGAAAAAAAGGATGTCTTACAAGACCGTTACAATGAAAGTAAACAACATTGTCAAACTCAAATTAAAAAAGCCAAAAGCAGTATATTTATGGATGAAATGAGGAAATACAGAACAGAAATGAGGAACATGAAAAATAAGGTGAAGAAAATGTGAAAGGCATGACTTTGTTATTAACATTTTTATATCTATAGGGGAAGATGGGTAGGATTCGTATAGTGGTCATATCTCAACTATCCAACATGCTGAAGCTATATGTATAGGTTACCCTCCAAAAATTATGGTAGTGCAGCAGCAGACTTTGCCAGAAAGAGTTAATATGTGTTTTAGCTACTCAAAAGTAGTTTTTGATTCTCCTTTGAATGCAATACAATGAAAATGTCTTCAATGATTGTTACAAACAATAGTTTTGGGATTACCTTAACGGTTATTTTTTTATTTCGGTTTTTTTATATGCAGTTTGATTGGGGACTTTTGTACACTCAAATTGTATGTAGTTTTGTACTGTACGAATGCACCCCATGGAACTGAAGAAAAATTCAAATCAAGAATACAATCATTATATAACCAGGTCAGAAAGATATGCCTAAAAGGTGGCTGAAACAGGTGAAATAGCTGAGAAAATAATGAATCCTGAGAAGAAACCAATGATGTACGAAGTCACCCTACGTGTGGGGTGCATTCATACAATTTTTGGGAAAATCTTTATAACTTTACCAAGTTGCTTTGTATCAAATTATAAATTCACTGTTATTATAGTCAGATAAGTGGACGATGAAGTAGCATCCGATTTTTAATAAAATTGTTGTTAGTTTTTATTTTACAAGGCTCAGAGCAAAAAACATACAAAGCCTCCCCACCTTCCCCTACTGCATTTTCTATTAACAGGGCAGGTTTATCTTTTTTTAGCTTTCCAATTTTGCTTTACTAAATTAAAATACAGTTTTATGTATCAGACATCTGGTACCCAGAACAGACTGCTTAAATTGGGGCCAGATGATGCTGTGTGAATATGTACAGAATTATTGAAGTATTTATATTTTGCCTATTAAATTCACAACTAAAATCCTTACCACATGTATTTTAGTTGTAAATGGAGTTATCTAAATAATTCATGAAATTCCTCATCAAATTTTAAGTCTGTATGTAAGTACATGGTAATATTTTTAGTAAAACCCGTTTTCCTTTCATGTTATTATTTATTGTTAAATATTATTTCATTAAAAAGTGTATGCTAACAAATCTATCTTATTCTTAATTAACTTGTAAAATCCTAATACTTACATAATCACATTACATAATACATGATCAAAATATACAAATACAAAAATAACTTAAGTACACAACAAGGCAGCACATTAAGGAATGTTTAATTTGCTTTTTAATTTAAGTAACCATATCTAGTAGGTACCTAATTATGTTTTAATCAGAACCAGTGTGCTGCCATGATGTGTTTTTAAATAAATAGTAAATGCGTGACACAGTATTACATACAAAGAAGCAGCCAAACAATGGGCAATTTCAATTTGTACCAACCACTCATAAACAATGCATTTACAGCCCATATTGCATTAGCAAGCATTTTTTTCAATTCATTGACAACATAAAACCGTCATTATCACAATGTGTCAAATAACACAATGGGGGGTCTTATACAACAAGATTTTTCCACTAACACCACATCTTATATTATGTCCAGAATTTAATTTATCTAGCTAAGTTCACCTGGAACACATCTCAGACAGCTGCATAGAAATTTAGAAAGCTAAAACTGTTTCTGGTTGGCCCTATAATAATACTAGTCACATTTCTTACAACATATTAAATGATACATTTAAAGCATATTCAATTCACGTAATTATTTTCTAATCTTGCATGACAATCATCTTATAGGTTTGTGCCTACTTACAAAATAATGTCATCATCATCATCCTGACTCTACAGCCGCGGGTGGGCCTTGGTCTGGCAAAACAATGTCCATTCTCCATAAAATTATAGCTGAGCAAATGCACCTGTTAAGGATAAGATGCCCAAAGGCGTAAAATAGAGTCCTTGTTTAATTTCGTTTTGTCCATCTGTCCGATTGTCACAGTCATTTTTATGCTTGTTTATGTTTAGACAAAATTTATCCCAAACCACAGATGAGGTAGGTAATATTACTTCATGATACAAAGGATGTCACAAAGAAAAATTATATTCAGCCAAAATTCTCCCAGAGTAATTTTTTGACTAAACTGAAGCCCATATAGCTACAATGTCTCAATTTTTTTTACAAATAAATACAATGGGAGCTAATATACATTAATCACCTTTACTCCAACAACGAACTTTAACATTGTTTTTATAAAACTGAATACAACAAATACAAATAACAAGTCTAAATCAATTCATTTTCCTTATTCTACAGGTTTAAATGAGATCCACTACAAAAGTAATGGCATTTAAATTAAGTTTTTTTTTATCCAGCGAAAACAAGACAAGGAGAAGTGATCAGCCCATGTACTGGTAGGAGGCAGGCGAGAGATGCGGCGTCGGGGTCTGCCCGGGCCCTGCCGCGCCGATCGTCGACAAGTGGCACGCGCGGCACATCAGCTTACCTTTACAAATAGCAATGTTATACAACACATGTAGGTTTTATATAGGTGATTTTAATACATATTTTACTTTTACTTGATTTATTTTTACATTTGATCGCCGTGGTACAACCCCCCACACGTTTCGTGTCGTTTTGGACTATGGTAGACCTTGGTCAGGGCTTATACGAGTCTACTGTAGGTTGTTGTAAAAGCCTTGATCTGAGTTCAAGAGTAAAGCCCACAACAGACCCGAGCGATAATATATATTATCATAGTAAGCTATATATTACGGTATGCCATCAAAAACAAACTTGTTTTTTTTACAAGTCTCGCAACTTAGTTCTTTTACCGTAAAAAGTTGTGAGATCCATGACTGTTACTTTATTAAGTCCCTACATAAAAATCTTTTATGTTTTATATAAAATAGATTGATTTGGATTGCCATGTCAATCTATTTTATTTACGCATTAAACAATCTTATTTATTACCTATATTATGTATTTCTTGCCCCGGCCGTTCACGAGTTACCTCGAATCATGGAACTAAGCGCATTGTGTGATCGATCACTGATCAGTAAGTACAGAGACCTCTAACTTAAATGCAATTATAAGCAAAATAATAATCAGCTCAAAAACGACCACTGCTGAACTAGCCTCGACCATACAAATGACATCGAAGGTATGTAGGTACGTCAATCTCTACTTATATAAAAAATTCGAAAGTAAGTTTGTCTAACCCCCAAATAAACTTAAGTAAGCCTCAATTCGTTTTTTTGACAGTTTTCAATTAAAATCTGTCAAAAATTAAAAAAACTGAGCGTTTGGGTCACTATAATGCACGGGTATATAATGTACACCCCAATAATCCGTGTCAAAACCGCTTCCAACGTACGTGGATTATTGGGGTGTAAATTATATAGCCGTGCATTAATTGGTCGTACATTATTCGCGTTTGCGCATTTGTCCCGGCTGAACGATCTTAATAGTTGGTGACGATGATATAGAGGGGGTCCCGGCCATGCTACTTTTATATGGAAAAACGAGAACCTACGCAATAACATAGGATTTATTATGTTTTCCTGCTCTTAAATTCCGCATGCAGAATAACAGACAGGGTGACACTGCACTGAACTGCAAAATATGGCAAACAAAACTCACCAGCTAAGGGATAGCATCGCTTATCGGGCTCGTCGGTAAGCTGCATTCCGCATACGCAGCACATGTAGCAGTCAACGTGAAAGTCTCTGTCCATCGAGACGACGCGAACTGTCTCGTCTGTGCCTTCCACGGGCGTGATACCTGTAAAAGACACATGTATAATGAAAAAGGGGATTTGGACAAGATTTTTTTATTAAGTGTCCCTAACATCATCCACCATTCTTTTCTTTCGTCAAAATTGCGGCGTGCGTAGGCACAATGAAAGTTAAGTACCCATATACATAGGTGGAGAACACCTAGCACCACGAACTTTATACAATATCCTAAAGCGTCAGGTTTCTGATTAGGTAACATATGAAAAAAATAATTAGAGCAATACTTATTTCCATCTGTGAAATCTCGGAAATATTTCCGGAGTTTTTTTATTGGACCTGAAACGTAAACGACGCGAAGACGCCTCCGCGACGCCTGCTATCTTCATTTTAACAATTGCAGAAAACCAAGTACATTTTATTCAAAAAACCTTTTGTTAGTTTGAGTTGGTTGGTATTTTTTTTAAATTTCGACGTTACTACAATGAGTCGTTAAGTTAAGTCGTTTCTTCCAATACTTTTTATTATCTATCATACCTTGATGGGAAAATTTCTTTGAATGATTCCTCATTGGAGTGGGGGAAATAACTGGCCATTCAAATTCTGTCGCGATCGCGCGCGACTTAAATTGAGTTAACAATATCCCTCAACCCAACACTCTCAAACACTGCGAGAGTGGAGTAAAAGCATATCTAGCTACTAAGCATACTGAAGGCCCCAATTAAGTCAACTCTCAGTGGAGGTAATTATCTTCATATCAACTGGGTTGTTTGTCGTTAACTTAAGGTGGGTGCGAACCTCCAAGCCCCCATACAAACGTAGTTTCCTGTTTGTTGTTTTTCAAAAAACAACCAACAAAATCATCATGAAATGAGAGCGAAAGTAATAAAATCGCTAAAAAAAATAATAGCTGATTGCTAATGTCTTCACATAAATAATAGCCAATCTAGATTGGTATTAGGTACCTTTCCCGCAGCTAGCGCACTTAGGTGCGAACATGCGATGGTAGTCATTGACGCAGTAGATCTTATTGTCGACGTCTACAGTGAATGGAACGCCGTCGAGGCACTCGTTGCAAACGCAGCATCGGAAGCAGCCGGGATGGTAAGACTTTCCCATCGCTTGGAGAATCTGAAGGAACAGAATGCTGTTTTATCTAGAGATAAAAATAGATTTTTCTTGCCCATGTGAACTCCTTTAACGACGTTCAAGGGGGTTATTCGAGCATGTGTATAAAGCCTTTTTAATACGTCATTTGGGACGCAACATCCACCCCTGAATGTGGAAAATATAAAAAATAAGGGTTCCGTTTATCAAACGCAAAAAAATATTTGTACCCTTACAATAATAAAATTGTTGTACCCAATAGAGATACTCATTTATATGGTAGTACACTCTTACTATAGGTACATATAAGTATGACGACGTGACCATTAAAGTTAAAATTCATCAGGAAAATACACTGTTTTTTATATTTATTTGACTTATTCTAGCAATGGGCTTATGTGCCAGTGATAATATGGTAACAATGTATGGTAAGTGTTCAGCAGGTGCGTCTAGCAGGTATATGATTAACGAGTTTTTCAAATGAAATCTTAAACAAATGTTTTTTTATCAAACTGCATTGCATGCACTGTTGCATTAATCTGAATAATTATGTTATAAAGTTCAAGACTTAATTATTGAATGAACTGTATATATGGTACTTGTTACACAAACACGAAAACACTTTATATCCCAATAAATGCTACTATGAAATAACAATAGTCAAACTTATTGAGGAGGTTAATCTTAATAAATAGGGAAGGTTAGATACATGTATTTTAAAAACGAACAAATTAATAATGATACATACACGGGCACACTTTGTTAGACATGCTAGTTACTTGTAGGCACAATAGAAGAAAATATATTTTTATTACCTCAACTTCTTTTTGAAGATCACTCACCATTTCCATGATCAAATGACCACATATTGCACATTTCTCTGCTGTTTGTTGGAATCCTGAATACTGGAAAGAAAATAGTAAATATTGTCATATTAAAATGTTAAAGCGCTCGTCGAGACAGGGCGAGTACGAGTGTGTACATGGCGTGCTCCTCTCGCCTCGGGGACCCTCTTAGGCTTTCGTCTTATTATCTCGCACGGCCGCAGTTCAAGTAAAACATCAAGTGTGTACATGGTGCCTCTCGATGAGAGCGTTCAATCCGAAAAGACGTCGAGACGAGTGTGCGGTATGATGCAATGAGCAATCAACTGTAGATTAGACGTTTCTTATTTCTTCACTCCAAAAGAACTAAGCGGATCGGTACGATTCCTTGTGAAGATAATATTTTCATCAAGGTTGTTTCCTATCCAGGAAAAACGCATAAAAGTCACAGACAGACAGCTAGTATGTTTATATATGCCTCGCACCATGCACCACACAACAGATGAGTCATCTGATATGACCTATGTATGTACTAAAACTTGATTGATAAATACTACTCAATAACATACCAAATAGTCTTCTTCACAGTAAACTTTTCCATGGACATTGTAGAACGCTTTACCCCTTAGGGCGCGTCCGCATGAGCAACAAATGAAGCAGTTGGTATGGTAGAGGTTGCCCATGGCTTGGCAGGCTTGCCCAGCACCAGTCACCCCCGCACCACAGGTGTGGCAAATACCTGGAATTAAAATTATACTCTAACATTGCAACAAGAAGCTTTGACAATTTTAAAACTTAGTTTACATTAAGATAACTTACCAAAGTATTCTCCTTCCTCATCTTGCCTCTCCATTTCCTCCTCAAGTTGCCTTGTGAGCTCTTCAATCTTTCTCTGAGCCTCGCTAGGCCCCGGCGGGCGCGGCGGCGTCACACTGAATGGCAGCAGGCTCTTCCCCCGGCCGCCCGAGCCGCGGGATCCCCCTGACAGTTGCGAGACGGAACTCGGCGTAGGGCTCGGCGCCGGCGATTGCGCCGGGGAATACGATGTCAACCCAGCCACCAAGTTCCTAGATCCTAATGATTCTGAAGCTATAGACGAATTGTCCCTATTAACGGCCGCCAATGCTGTGGCTGAGGAGCCTCCAGTCATGCACACATAATCTGAACCATTAGTCTCCTCGACTATTTGCATCCTGCCACTTAATGACTTTACAAATCCACCATTTGTGACAGGAGGCTTTTCTTTAGCAATATTATTTGCAACATTTGGTTTTGGGTGAAAAAATTTAGGAGCTGCTGTAGCAATTTGCACTTCAGTAGCTATGTTTGCTTTCGGCCTCTGAGCACTTGGGGCAATCGATGCATAAATAGCAGTAGAAGGAATGGTCACAACTTTATCATCATTTTTCAACAATGCACCAACATCAGTGTACTTGGGTGGAGCAGATTTCATGATAGTGTAGTCTCCACTGGAGTTATCTTGATGTGCAGTATAAGGTGGCGGGGGTGGGGCTTTATCTAAACTTCCTTTGTTATTGATTCCTAGTGCAATGTGCCTAGTCACACCAGGTTTAGGTACTTGAGGACCTGGCATTGACCCTTGTTGTATGAAGCGCTGGTCAGGATTTTGTGGCATTTTGTACTCATTTTTCTTATCATTATTTTCTGAACATAGCATATTTTCATAAACAGATGGCTTAGGTTTGCAGTTGACTGGTACTTGTGGCTGCGCTTTGCTATACCTGGTGTCGTAGTATCCGTCGGCGACGGGCGGCGGTGCACCCGCCTGCTGGTAGACTTGGTGATAGTAGGGCAACTGTGGCGAGCGCGCTGGCCCGTAGTACTGCACGTTCTCGTACACGGGCGGCGGAAAGGGCACGTTTGGGTTTGCTGGGATTTCGTACAGATCGTCCGTTTGGTAGCTGATAGATCTTTGAGATATTGAATCTATTGATCTCGTTGGGCTGGACGGCAGAGCCGCTGTATTAATGTCACGTTTATTAACCGATGCGATTGTTTCTACTCGTTTAGGAGTGGCAAACTTTGAAGCTGCAATAACATTAGAGCGCTCGTAAAAGCTATAATCCTGGCGGTTGTTTTGCTGCGAGTTGTCTAGGACAAAACTCTCTATCGCACCCACTGATCGAGTTTTAGCAAGTGTACTTGTGTTTGCTGTAGAGGCTCCTTGCGCTTGCTCAGTACCAACTTCTACTTTGTTTGATATTTTCAAATCTTGAAGTCCAATTACACAACGCTGGTCTTCAGTAACGCTTCTTCGTGTGGAATCCATAACTAACAGGAGCACGAATATAAGAAATATCTACAAATACAAAACAATTTTACAGCTACAAATGAATCATAATCTCAAAAATCCTCAAGTTTCTCAAACAAACAAATCGTTCCAGTTTCCACTTTTGTTGCAAACCAAACCAAACTTCATTCCAAACCAAACAAAAATGTCTTTTCGTTGATTGTTTTTTTTTAGCTATGGTATCTGTCACAAAATATCGGCCTATCAATGTCAAAGAAGTAAAAATTGTACGTAACTGCCAGCTCTTACCAACATTCGAAACTTGGCAAGGCAAGGCAAAACTGTCGTGTTTTTGTGTGTGTGTTTTACATTTACACCCTAGAGAATAAAACCACTACATTTTTAACACAATTTCAGTTTACTTCACAGTGTTCACAGTCACAGATTACATGAAATAGTAGCAAAGTTTACTTCACAGACTTGGACGCCCGAGTACCTACAGCAAGGTTGCCAACCGTACGAGGTTCCTCGTACAAATACGAGATTTTTGGTCTTCCGTACGAGGTACGAGGGCACTATCAACCTCGTACAATTATGTACGAGATTTTGACATAACATAACACTTGTCGCATTGGCGCGATGATTGTCTATAGTTCGCTCGCTATCCCATTTTAGAGGCAAGTACGAGGTTCGAAAGCCATAATACGAGATTTTTAGCTGCTTAGTACGAGGAAAAAAATTCTATGGTTGGCAACCCTGACCTACAGTACATAAGTATGTAGTGATCTGTGGTGCTGAGTGATTTATTGTTTTCACACATATTTTGTACATAACTCACTCACACACTTACTACCAGGTACTGTTCAAAGAATAATAATACTCCTAACGGAGCTGTTGAGAGAGTGTCGCGACGGCTCGCGAATTTTATTGTACATACTTGTAGATAAAACCTTCTTTTAATATCTTCGAACAAACGCTGTAATGATTTGATTGAAGTCATATATTTATGGTCAAGATGACATTAAATTTTCTTTTCACATTTTAACAGTATAATATTTTTCTGTGTTTTTATCATGATGAATTCCGAAAACCGTTTAGACTACATAATAATAATGCTGGACAGCTTACACAACGTTATCTAGTCCCAAGCTAAGTGGAGCTTGTGTTATGGACACTGACTGCCGCGTAATGGAAATTCATTCATCCTTTAACATCAGCTAAGTACCTAAGCCTAGTTAGATGATATGTTATAGTTGCAGTTGGGGATGCCCAACAGGAACGAGTGATTCAGGTTCGGCTTGAATTCGGTGTGTTGGGCTCCATAGAGATGCTCCTAGAATGGTGCTATGTCTCACGGGGCTGCTCCTAGTATGGAGGTCCTACCTTAAAGCTTCTTAGCTCTGGTAGCGCGTAACAGAACAGTGGTTCCAAGGGAGGCTCTGATGGCTTGGCCTTGGTACTATGCTTCAGAGCTCTGGTAGCGCGTCACGTGGCGGGGTTCCAAGAGAGTGCTCTTGGAACGGTTAACGTTAACCATGAAATTGTAATACTTTTGTAAACTATGAACATATCATAAGGCGGTCTCCAACAAGTGAGATCATGGTACTTTAATTACAGGTGGAACAACCAATTTTAACTTCTGAGGAGTTCATAATAAGCGAAGCAGAGAAATAAATAACGCTGAAAGAAGTCGCTGAAATAAAGATAATTCAATTCTAATTCAAGACTAAATTAAAGGTAAGAAAGTAATGATTTACTTCCACACCAAACAAATCGCTAACGTGTTCTACATAATGTTATTGTATATTGAGTGTATTTCCCCAAGGTATCATTCTGTGTGCAAACATGTTCTTTGCTTGGTAACTACTATAATAGTATAAGAAGTTATGTGGGGTAGCGGTGCGGCGACATGGTGGAGAAGCTGGGATCGAGTGTTTCAAGAGATCAAGAATTCTACGGCATTAGTTAAAGCATGTTTGGTGAGAAGTATATCATTTACTTTCTGCCTGATTTATTTAAGTTTCTGTAATGTAGCGACATCTTTCCGTGTGAACTAAAGATAAGCTTCTGGAGCTTATATTATTTAAACGTATATTATTTTCCGTCTAAATTGTAAAACTTTAACGGTAATTTATATCGTAAAATAAAATAATGCGTAAATTGCGTAAATGCGTAAATCCCGAGACTTACGCATTCAAAACAAATAAAATCTCGTACGAATATGCAACGGAACGTCATTTGAAATAAAAAGTTTATTCTGTTTCGAACAAAATCAAAAGTGACCGGAAACAAATTTTTTGGACGAGCAACTTGATGGTCACCTTGCTCTAGTTGTTGGCGGGAGTGTCGCGACGGCTCGCGAATTTTATTGTACATACTTGTAGATAAAACCTTCTTTTAATATCTTCGAACAAACGCTGTAATGATTTGATTGAAGTCATATATTTATGGTCAAGATGACATTAAATTTTCTTTTCACATTTTAACAGTATAATATTTTTCTGTGTTTTTATCATGATGAATTCCGAAAACCGTTTAGACTACATAATAATAATGCTGGACAGCTTACACAACGTTATCTAGTCCCAAGCTAAGTGGAGCTTGTGTTATGGACACTGACTGCCGCGTAATGGAAATTCATTCATCCTTTAACATCAGCTAAGTACCTAAGCCTAGTTAGATGATATGTTATAGTTGCAGTTGGGGATGCCCAACAGGAACGAGTGATTCAGGTTCGGCTTGAATTCGGTGTGTTGGGCTCCATAGAGATGCTCCTAGAATGGTGCTATGTCTCACGGGGCTGCTCCTAGTATGGAGGTCCTACCTTAAAGCTTCTTAGCTCTGGTAGCGCGTAACAGAACAGTGGTTCCAAGGGAGGCTCTGATGGCTTGGCCTTGGTACTATGCTTCAGAGCTCTGGTAGCGCGTCACGTGGCGGGGTTCCAAGAGAGTGCTCTTGGAACGGTTAACGTTAACCATGAAATTGTAATACTTTTGTAAACTATGAACATATCATAAGGCGGTCTCCAACAAGTGAGATCATGGTACTTTAATTACAGGTGGAACAACCAATTTTAACTTCTGAGGAGTTCATAATAAGCGAAGCAGAGAAATAAATAACGCTGAAAGAAGTCGCTGAAATAAAGATAATTCAATTCTAATTCAAGACTAAATTAAAGGTAAGAAAGTAATGATTTACTTCCACACCAAACAAATCGCTAACGTGCTCTACATAATGTTATTGTATATTGAGTGTATTTCCCCAAGGTATCATTCTGTGTGCAAACATGTTCTTTGCTTGGTAACTACTATAATAGTATAAGAAGTTATGTGGGGTAGCGGTGCGGCGACAGAGAGTGAGAAGTTACGTTTAATCTATCATCATGGTCCAAGAAAACTTCTATGTACCATGATACCTAGCACCTGCTTCTAAAAACATTATTAATCTTGTACCTACTTGCTTAATTTTATTGCCACATAGCAAAGTCACTGGTTTAAATGTCAAGCGAGAATGGTGAAATAGCTTAAGTGCCTACATACCTATTAAAATTTTTCAACAAGCGAGTCATAATAATTGCCCTAAACTCGGCTACGCACAAAATTAGGCACCTAATTGTAGTACAAAATTCGTGCCATTATTGGTAGGTATAAAGTTATGCTAGAGGCTTGTCCTTGTCACACTGGCGATTTGCGAGAGATAACGCGCACTCGCCTCGCTTTGAAATAGCTCACAAATCGCCAGTGTGCTAGGGATTTCACTGTATTGTGTTGTATGTACTGGTTAAGGTAGTACATACAGCCTCGATTTTGCTAAGGGTTAGCAGCAAAGTGACCAGTTTCAAGAGAGTAGCATTAAGTAGAGTGGGTATTTTTGTTACAGAAATATGGCTGCATCACAACCATTCTGGCCCCCATACAATCTCCATACCGGACATACAATGCCGGCCATAGGATGTAAGTATTCAATCAAGCCGATTCTATGGAAAGAACAACACTTTTTCTGAAGAAAGGGCTAGTTGGTAATTGTCATAGATGTAGGTATTATTATAATGTATATTTAATCTGAGATGATTGATCAGCACCCTAGTGATATCTAAGTATATTTATTTACTACAGGCATAAGAAACCACTATAATTATAAACTTAACTTTAAGAGTTACTTAATAAATTTGGTGAAAGTATAGCCCACTACATTGTAAATCGCAACAAAACCAAACTTTTCACTTTTTGTAGACATAGAAAGGTTATAAAGGTATTTTATTTGTTTTGTTCAAGATATTAAATTTAAAGAACGATAAAACCGGCCAAGTGCGAGTCGGACATGCGCACGAAGGGTTCCGCACCATTATCTATAAAATCTACAAAAATATCAAGTTTGTTGAATGGGAGCCTGTCTTAAATATTTATTTTATTTTGTTTTTTAGTATTTATTGTTATAGCGGCGACATAAATGCATCATCTGTGAAAATTTCAACTGTCTAACTATCACGGTTCATGAGATATAGCCTGGTGACAGACGGACAAATGGACAGTTGAGTCTTAGTAATAGGGTCCCGTTTTTTATCCTTTGGGTACGGAACCCTAAAAACCTAAGTGCTTTATCCCATCGTGGTCCAGAAGTATCCCCTTTTGCCATATTACACCCAGTGGCACCATTGAAATAATGCAACCTAGGTACCTCATCATCATCATCATCACTTTTTCTTTTACTCATCTCTTATCCAACTACTAAATTGTTTTTTCTTTTCAGTTGGCACATTTCAAATACGAGATAGAGAAACCATTTTGTCGGTTGTTGATGCCTCATTACGGGCTGGCTATAGATCTTTTGGTAGGTTCAATGGTACTCTGTTTCTACTATTTCTTTTGTTAAATCCTTGACCTACCTAGATAACTTTTGATGAAAAACAATGACTGCGTGGTTAGGGCCTGGTTAGGCAGGGGGACAATGCACAATACACTCCCATGCGAGATGTAAGTGCTGATCCCACTTCCCCCACTTAGAATTAAACCCAATAACATTTTATGGCCTGACCCTGTATTTGATCCCAGGACCAGTTTCAACCGCTGCTCGTACCATAAACCAAATTTGTTCAGGCAAGATATGATGGAATAAAGAAACTCGCGTACATAGAAGTAACATTGCCCTGAAACCTGGAGCCCAGAAAACATACACTCCTTTTTGGGCAGTTGTGTAGATACAAAGATAAAAATGTTCTTTTTTTGTTATGCTTTTGTGAGTAGGTGGTAATCTCTGGAACTACTGATTTGATTCATTACGAATGTGAGCGGGTTAACTACGAACCTTATTTGTGTTGGAAGAACAAATAAGGTTTGTAATTAAGCGGTTAAACTACGAACCTTATCGTCAATCTACCTACGATAGCTTTTTGAAAATTTTGGAAGACAGTTGTTCATTATCTAGGTATATTATCCCCGAGTGACAAAAACTACGTTATATAAACGGTACCACCTACACGAAGCCACGAGCAGAGGTTAATCTTTGATATTTTTTTTAGATACAGCAGCCGTTTACCACAATGAGGCTTTTCTTGGAGAAGCTTTGAAAACCTTCTTACCTAAGTACGACCTTACCCGTGATGACGTGTTTATCACATCGAAGCTTAGTAAGTTGAAAAAGCTTGGTTAATCGTTCTCTGCGCTCTCATAACTTAAACCCTTAAACAATGTATTCTTTGCAGGTAATTCTCACCACGGCAGCCGGCAACAAGTTAAAGAGGCATTCGACAGGACAGCAACCTTATTAGGTTACACTCCCGATCTGTATCTCATTCACTTTCCTGGCTCGGCAAAGCTAGATATGAAAGACAGTAGAAACAAAACTCAGCGGCACGTTGCCTGGGGTGCCATGACTGAGCTTTACGAAACTGGACGAGTAGACTCCATAGGAGTCTCTAACTTCACCATCCTACACCTTCAGGATTTGCGGGATGAATACCACAGCCATATTCCTGTGGTGAATCAGGTGTGTACCATGTACCTACTTAACAATACCAGCATATAATGATGACACGTGACCCGAGAGCTGGTGAGTACCTGGCGCAGGGCATCGGCCAGCATTGCAATACAGCGGGGCAATGCAGTCAGCATCTTGGGGATGCTTCCAACTAGTATTAATACCTATGGATCGGAATTGAAGCTAACCTGTAATTGTGGATTATCTGCAGTTAGCTCAATAGGCTATTTGACTACATTAAAAATAAGTTCCAAATTGTTTTCATCCTAGTCAGTGACAACGTAACAAAGCGTAATCAGGTGATATTTATTAAAAATATGCCTATTTTGGGTAAAAGAACGGGATTATTTTTTTGATATAATGATCACGTGCGTGATTGAAAAAGCTCTCCGTTTGGTTGGATTGCTGGTGACGTCACACTATTACAGATTACAGTGTCGATGAGTTCTTGTTAGGTGTGGTGTGGCGTATGACGTCATTACTCAGAGCACGGGGGCCATGATATAGTTTTGACGCGCCATTATTTTATTCAAACTTTAAAATTAGTTTTTTTATGTAATACGACTGGCCTTGAAGAAATATTAATTACCTACACTTTGCATTATTTTTATCAGACAATACGTTGAAATTATTTCCCAGTAAGTAGTCAAGTAGCCTATATCCTTTCACTAGTTCTCATAATCATCTGCAACCTGCTTCATCTAATTATTAATTGTAAATACTGTATATGTCTCTCTCCAAACTCTTGTACCGCTCCACACTCCACACGGTCCTGCGCCAATCTCATCCAATACTAGTTCTAATTTATTTCTATGATTTAATTGTAATTTTCTTTGATAAAAAGCAACTTAAATTTTCAGCATGATAACGTTAAAAATATAATTTACTTACCGATTTTGTATTTCTATTAGGTTGAATGGCACCCCATGTACCACGATGAAGCACTCCTGGAATATTGTAAACAGAACTCCATTCTGCTGCAAGGCTATCAATCTTTGGGCGGCACCGGCAACAGCGATAGCCTTTTGAAGAACGCTCTCATAAAAGAAATCGCAGATGACCACTCCGTCAATGCAGCGCAAGTCCTGCTGACTTGGTCTTTACAAAGAGGTGTCGCTGTCATTCCTAAGTCTACTAAGTCTCAGCACATCGTCGAAAATATAGATTTAAATTTTCGTTTGACTGAAGAGCAAATGCATACTTTGAACCATTTAAGCCTTGAACAAGTGAAGTTCGCATGGGACCCGAAATACGTATCTTAAAATATTATTCATTATAGTTTGAAACATAGAGAATCTCCTTTTCAAACTACAGAACCATTTTTTTAAATATAATAGTAATTATAAGAGCTATTAAATTAAAAATAATATCTCTAAACATAAGTATAAAGAAAGAATACCTAAGTATGTAGGTTAAATCAAACCAGGTTTTTTATTGCAACGTACCCGGCTAGGGCGTTACAAAAAGAAAAAAAAACAACAAATGTCTGTTGTATGGGAGCCCCCTTAAATATAAATATTCGTTTTATTTCAATTTAATTATTTATTTTAAAGTGAATATTTCAAGCTTCTACCTGTTGCCGATATCAATATCGAACAAAAACGAGCAAAAAATCACGTTTGTTGTACGAGAGCCCTTAAATATTTATTTTATTCTGTTTTTATTTGCTATAGCGGCAACAGAAATATTATCTACATCATCTGTGAAAAGTTCAACTGTCTAACTACCTATCACGGTTCATGAATACAGCCAGGTGACAGAGGGACGGACAGCGGAGTCTTAGTAATAGGGTCCCGTTTTACCCTTTGGGTACGGAACCCTAAAAACTACATACCTACTGTAACTATGGTACTTACCTACTTTCCCAGGTGTTTTTCAAGTAGGGTACTTATCAGTTCACATAGGCCTTCATAAACCTAGTACTCTGACATGATTCTACTAAGTTGTTTGTTCGGTGTCTTTCTCCTGAATTCTGTTCTTTCTGTATTTAAATTTATAATGTTTATCCATTAACAAAGTACCTACCTAATCATTAAACTTGGAAATATTTTTACTTATGGGTTTCTGCATGCTGACCGCGCTGTGATGGCCTGGACCTGCGCTACGCTTCGCTTTCAGCCATCTTCAACCGCGGCCAGCAACCCACCCATTACAGACCTCGGACGTAATAAAATAATATAGGTAATAAAAACTTGGAGCCCGGAGGAATGCATTCTTGGAGCGCGGTGGAACTACCCGATCTGGCAGGAACTTCAATTTTTTTTGGGTTTCACAACAAGGTACCTAACCAAAGTAACAAGATAGGAAATATGATATTTAAAGAAATTCTACTTTAGGTATTTAGTAGGGAAGCTAATTAATCGATATCGATAAATTTGAACTAGGCAGCAGCACATCCCTATTTTTTCTGTGACCAGTGTCTAGTGCGTAGATTGAGAATTTAACTAGATCAGTGGCATGCGTGGCCGCAAAAAGGGACAGAGTAATACGAAGTGGTGTTGCCATACAATTTTGTTACCCTGACTTTAGGTTCGTAATTTCATGTCTGGTAGGTGGTATTTTAGTATCATACATCATTCATTACATTAGGTACCTACGTATGCGGGAGTAGGTAAACTTTTAATTTAATGAGCATAGAAATAAAACAACGTTCAGGTATCAATGTTAGGTTTCGTTTAAATTTATTACCACCGCCACATAATACGAGCTAACGTGTAGGTAGACATCATTTCAAATACTAAAATAATGTAATTTTGAAAATAATATTATTGCTAGATAATTAATTCAAACACTTACCAAGCAAGAACTTACAATAAAAATTGCACTTTGGAAATCACATTTCTTTTAAGTAATTAAATCTTACACATAAGGTATTGCTAAGATAAGACAACCATTATACGAAATTCAAAAGCACTTTTAAATTATACTTCAGGTAAAATGTGCAGAGAAAACCAAATTAAATTTTTTACACCTTAAACACAATATTACCTACGTCCTAGCCTATGTATCCAAATATTTTATATTCTGTTTTATTTATTAGGTATGTAATAATGACCATTGTGTGTGATGATTATGATTACTCTCCACAAATCATAGGATCACAAATCAATCAGTCTTTATTTCTATCAAAGAGCCTTAATCAATACCCATACACTTGAGAAATAAAATTGTACATACACTAATTAAACGGTACATACCTACTTACTAATTTACACTGGTGGTTTTATTTATACTGCGTTGTATTTCTCTTACAAACTCAAAGTTTTCATGATTTTCCTCACGTACCTTTTCCGTAGTAGGTATATATCTTACATGCCTGAAATAAAATATTGAAGCATTAATATGAAAATTATAAATAGTACTATAGTAATAGTAAGTTATATTAGTAACACCAAATCCCAATACCATTTAAATATTTTCGATTTAGTATTTTGATTAGTAGGTAGACTAAAACACAAAGTAGGTATAATTTTTCTATCCAAATCTCAAACAGTCCTTCACCCATCATCGTAGCACTGATTCTTTTTATGTATTTATTTATTTTACTTACCAGTCTTGGAACAGCATAAGAGAACAGATACGTTCACGTTTCTTTTTTGTTAACGATTTTCATGAAAATGTTTGAACAAGTTACTAAATATTTTTGGGTTCCCAGTTTTTGCGACCCGTGGCTTCTATCCAAAGCAAACGTAAATCATTGTTTTCGGGAAATCTGTAACAAACAAACTCATATTTTAAGAATGTATGTAGATGTAGGTATTCATGTCTCAATGCGCCACGACATTTGGGGAATTTTATTTTCGAGTGCAGGCAACCCTAAATTTTCGTAATTTTAGGTTATATTTATTAGAATTATTTTAAAACATAGTTTTTGAGTCTTGTCTGTACGGAAATCTATGAAACTATAAATTTTGAACCTTTTTTGAAGTCAAACGAGCTTGTACTTACGATTGGAATGACAAACTCGGCACTTTTCGTTCACCGTCACTTTTACATCCAAAAACACTGCACCGCACCATCGTTGCTTCCATAGACATAGAATTTTTCACTACGCTCAATAGACCAACAAAGCGTGGGAGCGAGAGGTATTTAGTTGATACCCACTGCCGCGAGAGAAAAAGAGATAGCGAAACAAGATGTCTATAAGACATTATTTACGCGATTAAGAGGCGATAGCGTCCCTGCCTGTTCAAAGTTGAAGTGAATATGTACAAATAATTAATAATCTTACGATTTAATCAGAAGTTCTTTATTCGGCCACCATGGTGTCGTGTTCAGTGAGTGAATGTGCCGTTACAAGAGGCAATAATCCACATAAATACACGTTTCACAGCTAATTTACGACTATTTTTACTGCACTCTTCATTACCCTTATTTCGCCTTTTGTTGTTTGAAAAGAGGCAAAAGAGCTATTGAAAGCTTAGATAATTGGTTTCTCTTTAGACTTATCATCAAATTATAATGCTAAATGAAGAATTTTTGGATATTTGGTGTAAAACTTAAAATTGTTTGGTTACGATAGGGATTGACAAAGTGATGACGTCATAAATATCGATAGTCGATAATTCGAGTCTGCCGGTAGGTTCGACGTGAATGCTCATAGGGTTAGGTACTTATGTAAAGTACAATAAAACACTACTTTACAGTAAAAGAAAAAAACTAAATATAATATAATAATACAGGGTTACTGGTAATTCAGTTCAATACTGTTAGAGGTAACCCAGAGGACTGGGAATGATACTCCAACGCTGATGATTGGCGACTGGTTTATAAAATTAGATTTAATATAATAATATCTATAATGTTATGTTCTTACAGGTTTCCAACCAATTCTTTGTTACGTGATAAATGGTTACGGATTATAAATAGGGGCTCCTGGACTCCAAATAAGAACTCTACTGTACTCTTGTAGTCAATAATATAAATAATATTTGTTTACCTATTTGAAATGTATTTGTTTTTTTTTTAAATTATAAGATACTTTTTAACCTTTTGAGGTCGATACTCTCTCGCGCTCAAAACCGTTACAATCGACGATATAATAGTAAGGCACAAAAGCAACACACGGTTGATGTAAGATGTAAGACATATGTCTTACTCGATGTCAACGAACCATTCGCGAGTAAGACATATGCAGTGTTGCCAGATCTACTGATTTAGCAGTAGATCTACCTGCTTTTTGAACCGTCTACTGATCTACTGCTTTTTTGCTCAAATTTTGTGAAATCTACCTGCTTTTTCCGAGCATCAATAGCAAGTGACTCCATGTCTTTATTTTAGCTCACGTGACAAGTTACCAAAATGACACAAACTTCACAAAACTGAAACAGATGAATGAAACTGAAGAGTTCCGTGTTCCTTCCTTCCAACTTTCACTTTCTTTCTGTCTGTCTTGGTATGTCTGTTCATTGTTTTCGATTGATTGGTCGGTCCGTTCGTTCGTTCGATAAACTTTTGTAAAATGCAAACTGAGTGAGACTGTTTATCCAGTTATTAGGTACTCTTCTATGCACTAAATAATATATGTCCAAAACCACAAATCAAAGTACAATCAGACTGAAACGAACTGAGCAAAGCACAGCCGACAGGCCGCCTGGCCTCGCTTTCCACAAAGCTAAACAGTTTAGGAATGTGGGCAAAGAAAACGCTTCCTAAATTTAAAAAAAACGGGTTAGTAGCTTTGTTGTATGTTTTTTTTGCATGAAAATACTAGCAAAAAACAATACAGGTACTAATTTATAACATATTAAAATCTACCTGCTTTTTTTCCCAATCTACTGCTTTTTTAACAAAATTTCTACTGCTTTTTTCAAATTCCATCTGGCAACACTGGACATATGTCTCATCCGATGTTGAAACTCATTAGTGTCTTACAATTTTGCCAGTAAGACTATCGATAATAATATTATGCTAGAGTCAAATAAACACTATTTGACGCACACATTTACATTTCATTTTTTGTCACACCGCTAATCTGACATTGTTGGTCTTGTACATCCTAAGCCTATGGTTGCTTCAGATTTATATCGTTGAGAGACGCAGGAATGCCCGCAGAGTCACTTTCACACATTTAATTAGCAGAAAGTATCATTAGGTCGAAAAAAACAAATACTATGTGATGTGCCCGGCATGTTTGTTTAGCTCTTATAAGAGCTAAACAATGAAAAAACTGGCACACTGGTAGAGACAGAGAAACTTTCATTCTATCTCATTTCTTCTCAGGCTACAAGCATATTTTTATCTCTCTCTTGTGTGAATGAAATGGGTATATGCAACACCTCTAGTGGTATATACTCTAAGGTCTAGTGTCACCTTAGAGCTTAGAGTATATACCACTAGAGGTGCATATGTTTTATTTAGATATAAGATTATTTATTCATGTTTATTTTTTTGTACAATAAAGTGTTCATTTATTCATTCAAGAGCGACTTAGGCTTTGTTCACAATTGAGTTTTTAACAGACTTCGAAAAATGGAGGAGGTTCTATGTTCAGTTGTATGCATATTTTTTATGTAGGTATGCTCGTCAATTTCTCCGACCATTATGAATAATATGATTTTTTGTTTCGAGTGTTTATTCCAAATAAAGTTGATTAATTAAATTTCATCTTTTATTGCAATAAATACTGTTTGTGACCTCGCCCTAACATTATAAGTTTTGTTACAATTTCTGTTTTGTAACGTTTTTGTAACGGTACATCTTTTCTGAGTTTCACCCATTTTACGAAAACAATCTTTTTGTCACATTTCGGACCAAATTTGAGTTCGGTTTGGAGCTTTTTCATTTTGACTACCAGCAACACTGCGTTTTAATGGCGGCGGGGCGGGCAACGGTCTTATTCTTACGTCGCGTCGTCGTACCGTACAGTTTCCTAAGATAAAGTTCACAGTACTTTGTCTTTGTGGTACGTAGTTAATGTATACCTTAGAGTATAGCTAGAGACGGCATACCTACGAAAAAAACGTGTATACCTAAACTTACCTAGAAACTAAAATGGCTCCTTTCCGTAGTGCTGCCCTTTTGTACCTCGATATTTTTATCGAAACAAGTATTTTTGTGACGATATTTTAGCAGTTTCGTAGTGATTTTATTGTTTTCACCACGATTATGAAACAGAATTCTATAATCATATAGTCTTATAATGCTTAAATTAGAGATACAAAGTACGTGAATGCACGTACCCAACTATGGCTCGACCGCGCTCATGAGACGCAACCACTGAGAAGTTAAGAAAATGAGCTATTATAACAATGGTAATTTTTTCATGTATTTTCCGAGTCAAGACTCATGCGTTTAGACACGTGCCAGACCTCCTTAGAATTAAAGATCAAAGTTCACCAAACCAGTTTATTGAACAGTCTGCAGTTAGCTCATTTGTTTCAATTGTAGGTAAATACTAGTTCTAATTTGTTTATACTATTTGATTCAAATTTTCTTTGTTAATAAACGTTGTGTTCATTTAAGAAAAAAAGGTACCTACTGAAATGAAACAACAAGCTACTTAATTGCAAAATATATTGTTTGTATGCAACAGTGATTTGTGAGATAGTATATTTATATTTGTATAACAATATGGGTATAACAATGTGTAATCTGTATCTTTAGCGTAGACGCTATCTATGCTTATATTATAAATGCGAAAGTGTATTTGTTTGTCATTCAGTAACGGCTTAACTAAGAAACCGGAACCTAACTAAGAAAGGATGGAGAGTAACATAGGCTACTTTTTGTCTTAGTAAAATAACAAACTCCCATGGTAGAGTTACAGGAATATCCCCCTAGATATTATATGAAATTCGAATTTAACGGCGATGAAACCGCGGGGAACAGCTAGTATTATTTATTATTATAATATAAATCACAAAAAGATAGACACCACATTTTATAAGCAATTCAACAAGTCTCATTCATTTATTATATTATATCACAAATTTAACACAGACTCCTACATTTTTAATTAAACAAGCAATGTAATTCGTAATCCGTCTTATTCATTTACAGTATAAATCAAAAATTTAACACAGACGCCACCTGTATTTTCGATTGTAGAAGCAATGCAACAGTCTCATTCATTTACACATTTGCAATATACCTACCTAATTCAAAAATTCAACTAATACTACACTAAATTTTCAATTTTACAAGTACCTAATGTAATCAGTCTCATTCATTTACAGTATAAATCTCAAATTTACATTATTTCTACTAGTGGCACTAGTGGCTGAAACAAACATGAAGAATAAATTTATAATGCAACATTATTTGTCAGCCTACAATTATAGACTCTAGAAAGGTACTGAGTAGTTCAACTTTGAAAAAAAATCTAAAATCTTAAAGAAATTCTAAAAAAAATGGTGGGCGAAGGTCTGCCTGCGTTGCAGGCAGACCTTCGCCCACCGTGCCACATGTGGCAAACCATGGTTTGCGAAATAACTTTATTTTGCATGGAAATTATTTGCTAAGGGAGGATTTATGGAAATGTACATTTTAGAGGGGATTTGAAGTATGGTAGGCTTTAATATTACTTTGGGTCAGATTTATTTACTTAAAACTTAATATTCATGAATTTCAAAATTTAAGCCCTTTGGAAAAATAAAGGAAGTCAAGTTTGTTAATGCATATATGCATTACTTTGCAATAGAAGTTTGTGGGAGTAAGGTCAAGTAAAATACTTACTAAAAAGATTCGTGACGGTACGGCATCCTCTCGCAGTCTTGAAGCAAGTTTCTTCAAAATGAAGAGAACGAACGAAAATATCTTTCGTACCAAACTTCAAATTTTCTACTCCAATTGAGTCCAGCCACTTTTTCTTTTACCGTAATTTTCGGGTAACCTAGAACGTAAAAAACCAGTTGAAAATTAATACACTACAATTTACACTTGAAAACATCGATACCTATGAAAAATGCCTTGAAGGACAACACTATCGCCAAACAAACAGTTTCATGTTTTCTTTAATTACACTTAAAACTTACAAAAATAAGCTACATTCGGTATGAATTTTATGTAAACTATTCCTATGAAAGCCAACACATAAGGTATTTATTGTATTATTTGGTAATTTAGCAAAATAAGAATACGTACCGGTGTAATGTTATGTTTGGACGATTTTCACTTGTTTTTAAGCCGCAACCTACCAAACTGCTGTTTGGCATCTTCCTATTAGCTTTCTTTCGCTTACTATATAAGTATTCACATGAAAAAGTCCCGAACTCAAATAATTTTAGCATTTTTACTGTAAATGCAACTCTCGTTGACAGTTTACATACCTGAAAGTTAAATGGCGAACCGGCCTCAATCATGCTTTGCTATGACGTCACGTTTCAATGTTGCCAAAAATAGGTTTCGCACATTATATTGATGTCTCTTTTTACATTGGTTATTGTAGGTAAGATAAAACGAGATAGCTATAAGTTTATGAGTTCAATATCGATTTAGATCATATTTGTATAACCGAAAGTTCCTATAGAACAATACGCCGTCTCTATATACCTATA
The DNA here is from genome assembly GCA_947086465.1 of Eupithecia exiguata. Taxonomy (NCBI): domain Eukaryota; kingdom Metazoa; phylum Arthropoda; class Insecta; order Lepidoptera; family Geometridae; genus Eupithecia; species Eupithecia exiguata. The sequence continues at coordinate 10,867,463 of OX352229.1, forward strand.
CTCTAAGATGTATACTCTTTGGTCCGACATTGAATTATCTTCGTCATAAAAGTGAATATAATTAAAGTCGTCAATAAATAGTAATTCTGCTAAAGCGGTGGTGTTGTTCAAGATCCGAACATTGCATTAGCACCGAAGAAGAACCACATAACTGATAGAATCAGCATCACATCATGTATGACACTGAAGACGATCAGTATGAAGAAGAAGATGTCGAAGAAATCTCTTCAGAACTATGGCAGGAGGCCTGCTGGATTGTTATCAACGCCTATTTCGATGAAAAAGGCTTGGTTCGACAACAACTTGACAGTTTTGACGAGTTTATCCAGATGTCGGTCCAGAGAATCGTTGAAGACTCGCCTCCTATAGAGCTGCAAGCTGAAGCGCAGCATGCCTCTGGTGAAATTGAAACACCGCCAAAGTACCTTCTGAAGTTCGATCAAATCTACTTGTCTAAACCAACTCACTGGGAAAAGGACGGTGCACCATCGCCCATGATGCCTAATGAGGCTCGCCTTCGAAATTTGACTTACTCAGCACCTTTGTATGTGGACATTACGAAAACAATTGTCAAAGAAAATGAAGATCCTGTTGAGACGCAGCATCAAAAGACATTTATTGGAAAAATTCCTATCATGTTGAGGTCCACATACTGTCTTCTAAGTAATTTGACTGACAGAGATTTGTCTGAATTGAATGAGTGTCCTCTAGACCCAGGAGGTTATTTCATCATCAATGGTTCTGAAAAAGTATTAATTGCTCAAGAGAAAATGGCAACCAATACAGTATATGTCTTCAGTATGAAGGATGGCAAGTTTGCTTACAAAACTGAGATTCGGTCTTGCCTGGAGCATAGCTCCAGACCTACTTCTACTCTGTGGGTCAATATGATGGCTCGAGGTGGACAAAGTATAAAGAAATCAGCTATTGGACAGAGGATTATTGCCATTGTGCCTTATATTAAGCAGGAAATACCAATCATGATTGTATTTAGAGCTCTTGGTTTTGTAGCTGATAGAGATATTTTGGAACACATCATTTATGATTTCGATGACCCCGAGATGATGGAAATGGTGAAGCCTTCTCTGGATGAGGCTTTTGTCATCCAAGAGCAGAATGTGGCCCTCAACTTCATTGGTGCTCGAGGAGCACGGCCTGGTGTGACTAAGGAAAAGCGTATAAAATATGCAAAAGAAATTTTACAAAAGGAAATGTTGCCACATGTTGGGGTTTCAGACTTTTGTGAGACCAAAAAAGCTTACTTTTTGGGATACATGGTGCATAGATTGCTTCTAGCTGCTCTAGGTCGCCGAGAGTTAGATGACAGAGATCATTATGGAAATAAAAGGTTGGACTTAGCTGGTCCTTTATTAGCATTCTTATTCAGAGGGTTGTTCAAAAACTTGTTAAAAGAAGTCAGAATGTATGCCCAGAAATTCATTGACAGAGGAAAAGACTTCAACTTGGAATTGGCTATAAAGACCAAGATTATTACTGATGGACTGCGATATTCACTTGCTACTGGAAACTGGGGTGATCAAAAGAAAGCTCATCAAGCAAGAGCTGGTGTTTCCCAAGTATTGAATCGATTGACCTTTGCTTCAACTTTGTCACATTTGAGAAGAGTCAATTCTCCTATTGGAAGAGATGGAAAACTTGCAAAGCCCCGTCAGCTTCACAATACGTTGTGGGGTATGATATGTCCTGCTGAAACACCCGAAGGAGCTGCTGTCGGACTTGTCAAGAATTTAGCATTGATGGCGTACATTTCTGTAGGAAGCCAGCCTTCACCGATCTTGGAGTTCTTGGAAGAATGGTCTATGGAAAATTTGGAAGAAATTGCACCTTCTGCTATTGCTGATGCTACAAAAATATTCGTAAATGGCTGCTGGGTTGGAATCCATAGAGACCCTGAGCAATTGATGGCTACATTACGCAAGCTACGCCGTCAGATGGACATTATTGTATCAGAAGTAAGCATGATTCGAGACATCAGAGATAGGGAGATCAGAATTTACACTGATGCTGGGAGAATTTGTCGACCTTTGTTAATCGTCGAAAATGGCGCTCTGCTTCTGAAGAAAAAGCACATTGATAACTTGAAAGAAAGAGATTATAATAACTACAGCTGGCAGAACCTTGTAGCCAGTGGTGTGGTGGAGTATATTGACACACTAGAAGAGGAGACTGTCATGATTGCAATGAGTCCTGATGATTTAACCCAGTTGAAAGAATATGCTTACTGTACAACATACACCCATTGTGAGATTCATCCAGCTATGATATTAGGTGTGTGTGCCTCCATTATTCCTTTCCCCGATCACAACCAAAGCCCCAGGAACACATACCAAAGTGCTATGGGTAAACAAGCTATGGGGGTCTACATCACCAATTTTCATGTGAGGATGGACACTCTTGCTCATGTGCTGTACTACCCACACAAACCCCTGGTTACCACTCGCTCTATGGAATATCTACGCTTCAGAGAGTTGCCAGCTGGCATCAACACAATCGTTGCTATTCTGTGTTATACTGGATATAATCAAGAAGACAGTGTCATTTTGAATGCATCTGCTGTAGAAAGAGGATTTTTCAGATCAGTGTTTTACCGTTCTTACAAAGATTCAGAGTCGAAGCGTATTGGCGATCAAGAAGAGCAGTTCGAGAAGCCTACGAGGCAGACGTGCCAAGGCATGAGGAATGCCTTGTACGATAAGTTGGATGAAGACGGTATCATCGCTCCCGGCATCAGAGTGTCGGGCGACGATGTAGTGATCGGTAAAACTATCACGCTGCCTGAAAATGATGACGAACTAGAAGGCACAACTAAACGTTTCTCAAAACGTGATGCTTCTACATTTTTACGTAACAGTGAAACTGGAATAGTGGATCAAGTCATGCTGACTTTGAATAGCGAAGGATACAAGTTCTGTAAAATTCGGGTAAGGTCTGTGCGCATTCCTCAAATTGGAGACAAATTTGCTTCTCGGCACGGACAAAAAGGAACCTGCGGTATTCAATACAGACAAGAAGACATGCCATTCACATGTGAAGGATTAACACCAGATATCATCATCAACCCTCACGCTATCCCATCTCGTATGACAATCGGCCATTTAATCGAATGCATTCAAGGCAAAGTATCCTCAAATAAGGGTGAAATCGGTGATGCTACGCCGTTCAACGATGCTGTAAATGTGCAAAAGATTTCGTCCCTCTTGCAAGAGTATGGCTATCATCTCCGTGGAAATGAAGTGATGTACAACGGGCACACGGGCCGTAAAATTAATGCCCAAGTTTTCTTGGGTCCCACTTATTATCAACGTCTCAAACACATGGTGGACGACAAGATCCACTCGAGAGCTAGAGGGCCTGTGCAAATTCTTGTCAGACAACCTATGGAGGGCAGAGCAAGAGATGGTGGACTTCGTTTTGGAGAGATGGAACGCGACTGTCAGATCGCTCACGGAGCGGCTCAATTCTTAAGAGAACGTTTGTTTGAAGTATCAGATCCCTATCGCATACACGTCTGCAATTTCTGTGGACTAATAGCAATTGCTAATTTACGCAACAACACTTTTGAATGCAAGGGATGCAAAAACAAGACTCAGATTTCGCAAGTGCGTTTGCCCTACGCCGCCAAGTTACTTTTCCAAGAACTTATGTCCATGAATATTGCTCCTAGATTAATGGTAATTTCTTAGATATAAGCAAATGATATAATTGATTTGTGTGTAGCATCGCAAATACGATTATGTAACTACTTATTTGATTTTGATTTATTTTGTAAACTTAGCTATGTTGGAGAGTGATAAATAAATAACTTTGAACATTTTATACACTTTTATTATCACAACTTGACAACATTAAATGCAGTACTTAGCTT
>OX352230.1:0-17500 GCA_947086465.1 Eupithecia exiguata
TATCTTCCTGTCGTTTGCAAAGAATATTCTACGCATAATTGGCAGAGAGAACGGGTCATTTGTTGAAAATTGTTAGTACTTACGTGTTTGATTTTGTTATTTCTTTTATATGTAACAATTTCACTCTTATTTTAGTTTTTAGTTACATTTTTGTTGTGATTTCGTTTGTTTGTTTTGGTTCTGTTGATTTGAGAGTTTCTAACATTGAGGCGTCACGTCGATCTTCTTCTTCTTTTTTGAATGGTATCGCACTTGACTGGACGTGACGCTCTTGATTGCAAGCGTCTGTCTGTCAGTCTGGTCTGTTGTTGTTGCTTGATGGTCTGAAGGGATTAAAAATGTTTTTAATTTTAAATTCTTTAGGCATAGACTTAGTTATTAAATGCTTATTAAACTGGGTTACCTTGCGTACAATAATAAAGAGAAAAACATTCAAAATATATTAGGAACTGGGGCCGGGTTTATGATTTCTTTGGTCTATTTTATTATTGGTCTGATAGGTCTATGAAGTTTGTAAATAAAATATGTAATTTTTTTTTTTTTTTTATGTAATTGAAAAAAAACAAAATTATTGTACCTTTTCTTTATTTGTATTTTTTTTTTTTAATTTTACTGATTGGTAGTTTTAATTTAGAAACTTTTTGGTTGGAGATATTTTATTCACTCTGACTGTTAGGCGTGGACGGAGAAAATCACCATTTGACTTTGGCAGTTCAAGAAGCTCTCATAGCTGACAATTGACGGAATCGATTCAAAGTGCAATCACTCACAGTCAGCCTGTCAGTGTTCTATTTGTTTTGTTTTTATTTTTGTTTTCTGTTTACATGATGAAATTTTTAGAGAAATTAGCTGTTTAGAGAGTTTGATTAAATTATATGAAATCTATGCAATTCCCACAGTTGGACTAAGAATGCTGTATGTCTTTGTCGTATAGTATTACATTGAGCCCGGATAAATTCTCGCTTATTTTAATAAATTTTGTTATGGCTTTGTTCGGCGAGCCTGTACAACTGAATTAATTGTTTTTTGGTGTTGGGGTGGTTTGGCTCTGTTTCACTTTTTGTTTGGTTAGTCGAGGTGTAGGATGGGCTCAGTTGTACGGGCTGGCTGAGCGTGTTTCACCGCGGCCGCTTGTGTCGCAGTGCGGCGCTGGGTCGAGGCACTTGGAGTTACGCCTTCGTGGGAGCTTGCGTTGCGGTGCGGTGCTAAGGATGTGCGTGGCCGCCGTCACCGGCGCCGCGTCAAAGCGCTTGGGGTTGCGTCTTCGTGGCCACTTGCGTTGCGGCGCGGCGCCGGGGGTGGCAGTGTACGCTGCTGCCGGCGCCGCCGCGTCGAGGTGCTTTGAGTTGGTGTTGTGTTGGTGTTCCTTCGCGGCCGCTTGCGTTGCACTGCGGTGTAGAGGGTGTCGCCGGCGCCGCGTAGAGACGCTTGGGTTTGCGTGTTTGCGGCCACTTGCGTTGCACTGCGGTGCAGAGGGTGGGGTGTGCGTGGCCGCCGCCGCCGGCGCCGCGTCGAAGCGCTTGGGGTTGCATCTTCGTGGCCACTTGCGTTGCGGCGCGGAGCCGGGGGTGGCAGTGTACGCTGCCGACGGCGCCGCGTCGAGGTGCTTTGAGTTGCTGTTGGTTGAGTTGGTGTTCCTTCGCGGCCGCTTGCGTTGCGCTGCGGCGCTGAGGGTGTGCGTAGCCGGCGCCGCGTTGAGGCGCTTGGAGTTGCGTCTTCCCGACCGCTTGCGCCTCGGTGCGGTGCTGAGGGAGTGTGGCTGCCGCCACGGTATCAGGTTGTGCCTAGCCATCGCCGCTGGCGCCATGTCGTGCCGCTTGGGTTGTGGCCGGTTTAATAATAGTCTGATATGTTCGTAGTTTCTGCTAGTGCCCTTATTTTTATATATGTATTTGTTTATGTAATATGCATCGCAGAAGATTTTATTAATTCATTTACCAACATTTTAAATGTTTCTTTATTTTATTTGTTTACATATTATGTATGTTTGTTAATGTATGTTGGTTTAGCTGGTGGTTGCCTTTTACCTGCTGTAGTTAGATTCTATATTTACTATACCCATTGTTTCAGTTGTTATTATTTTTGAAGAGATTGATTGTCTTTGATTTTCACTAATTTAATGATTATGGTTAAGTATGACTCGGTAATTTATTTTTATTTATTGATATTAACTTATTCACCGTTGATTGAATTGAAAATTAGATTTTTGTGGACATTAGGAGTCAATGGAATGTTTTATTAATTTACTTATCATTTACAAAATTTTATTAATTCAATATAATTTTACTTATTATAATGAATTTATGTTGTTGTTTATTAATTTATTTTATTTTATTATAATTTCAGATATTTGACTGTGCCTTTTGCTTTAATTAATTTGGTGTATTTGCTGTGCAAATACTCGCAATAATTATTATGTTATTTAATCATTTGTTATTATTATTATTATTTTTTATTCGCTTTTTATTTTTATTTTCTTTTAATGTACTGAATCATCATCATGTATTGAGTCATCAACATTAGGCCTATTTTGCTCAGCAAAATAAAGTTTTAATGCTTAATAAATAGTTAATATCATATCAATTGAAAAGAATTTAAATATTTTAATTTTAGTTATCCATTTTAGCTAAACATAAATGAATTATTTTTGTAACTAAGTATTTTACCTCATTTGTTTCATAGTTATCTTATATTTATTTTGATTAGTTTTTGTATGTATAATATTATTGATTCATCCATTTAATTTTAATTTAATTTATAGGCACAAATATGTATTTTATTTATATAATTGTCATAGCTTTAATTATGAGAGAATATTGTCTTTTGATTAAAATAGTATAAAGCGGGGTAAATTGTCAGTATTATAATAAGAAAAATAAATTGTATTTAGTTAAGTCCTACCATGCTAAGGGAGATACTGTTCAAATATTTTAAAAGACCATTGTAAATTGTATTTTATCATTTGTTTATTATTTATTTAAGTAATTTTGTATTTAAGCGTATAATTTTATTTTTGTTTAATTTTAATTATTCATTTGCTACTCTGTTTTCTTTCTTTAATTCTTCTTCTTCAGTTATTTATTTATTGTATTGATTAATATTTATGTCTACTGTTGTTGTATAGAAATTGTCATATATGTAAAATCTTGTACTGTTAAGCTATTCTTTAAGCTGTAATCTATTTATACTTGTATGTGAAGTGTAGCTGTGTGTGTGTGTGTGTGTGTGTGCGTGTGTGTGTGTGTATGTGTGTGTATAGTATGTGAGAATGTGTGTGCTGGGAGTGCACACATTCTAACATACTATGTTTTTGTCTTACATAATAAATAAATGTCTTTTATTTCCCTAAAAATGAATAAATGTTGTTGCAATTCAATAGCAACAGGTAGGATAGCTCGCGGGCCGGGACATAGCTCCCGGACAGGAAAAAAAAAAAAAAAAAAAAAAAAAAACCTAACCTAACCTAACCTAACCTAACCTAACCTAACCTAACCTAACCTAACCTAACCTAACCTAACCTAACCTAACCTAACCTAACCTAACCTAACCTAACCTAACCTAACCTAACCTAACCTAACCTAACCTAACCTAACCTAACCTAACCTAACCTAACCTAACCTAACCTAACCTAACCTAACCTAACCTAACCTAACCTAACCTAACCTAACCTAACCTAACCTAACCTAACCTAACCTAACCTAACCTAACCTAACCTAACCTAACCTAACCTAACCTAACCTAACCTAACCTAACCTAACCTAACCTAACCTAACCTAACCTAACCTAACCTAACCTAACCTAACCTAACCTAACCTAACCTAACCTAACCTAACCTAACCTAACCTAACCTAACCTAACCTAACCTAACCTAACCTAACCTAACCTAACCTAACCTAACCTAACCTAACCTAACCTAACCTAACCTAACCTAACCTAACCTAACCTAACCTAACCTAACCTAACCTAACCTAACCTAACCTAACCTAACCTAACCTAACCTAACCTAACCTAACCTAACCTAACCTAACCTAACCTAACCTAACCTAACCTAACCTAACCTAACCTAACCTAACCTAACCTAACCTAACCTAACCTAACCTAACCTAACCTAACCTAACCTAACCTAACCTAACCTAACCTAACCTAACCTAACCTAACCTAACCTAACCTAACCTAACCTAACCTAACCTAACCTAACCTAACCTAACCTAACCTAACCTAACCTAACCTAACCTAACCTAACCTAACCTAACCTAACCTAACCTAACCTAACCTAACCTAACCTAACCTAACCTAACCTAACCTAACCTAACCTAACCTAACCTAACCTAACCTAACCTAACCTAACCTAACCTAACCTAACCTAACCTAACCTAACCTAACCTAACCTAACCTAACCTAACCTAACCTAACCTAACCTAACCTAACCTAACCTAACCTAACCTAACCTAACCTAACCTAACCTAACCTAACCTAACCTAACCTAACCTAACCTAACCTAACCTAACCTAACCTAACCTAACCTAACCTAACCTAACCTAACCTAACCTAACCTAACCTAACCTAACCTAACCTAACCTAACCTAACCTAACCTAACCATTCGCGCTCGAACCGCACTCGAGAGCGCCACGAAAAAAGGTCCCTCCGCGGCTAAAAATTCGAAAAAATTGTTAAAAGTGCTCCGATTTTGACTCGCGATACACCAAAGTGAGCGGAAAGTGAAGGCGCACACGATTAAGAAAATCGTGTCGCTCTAAGTGTTGTGGCCACAGAATAAAAGGCAAAAAAGTGGTTTTTTGTGAAATTTTGAAAATTGAAAGTGATTTTTCTCGAAATCTGCAGCGACGACCCACTGTTTTTAAACTGCCTTGAGGAAGGCTTTTACGAGTTGCATCCTTTGACATCATTTGCCGATTTTTCCCGCGAAGGCTCGCGGAGATATCGGCAAAAAAACAAAAAGCACGTGGCCACGAGGTCGGAGATCCAGAGCAGCAGGATAAAAACTTTCATCAGCACCAGTAGGAGACTACTGCGGGCATCCGGGAGGCGCTTGAAAATTGGAAAAAAGTTAAGTTTTGGTAGAATTATAGACTTTTTAAATTTTTTGATTTTTCAACTTTTTATAGCTCGGTCAAACGATCGATGACATATAGTTTTTATTAGCTTATTTTGTAGAATTTTAGGCATTCTTGTAATCAAAATTTAAATATTTAAAATTCATTGAATAGTTTATGAGATATAGATTTTAGAAGTTTCAAGGTCACCACGAGGTACCTCTTATAAATTAATTATCATTGAAATCTAAAAATCATCGTATTTAACCATATTAATGTAATAAATTGGCGTATTTTGTTTTTTAAATTTGTTGAAATTCATAGATTTTTGTTAATTTCTAAGGAAAAATTCTTGTTTTTTATAAATATTTTTAAAGGGGGGCCACTTATCGTCTTTTGAGAGTACGCATTGGACAGGGTTTGTAAAGACCTTTCAAACAAGCCCAAACACAGGGTACTTAGCTCTTAAACTGACAAAGTTTGGTCAGAGCGGCCATCTTGGCCGCCATATTGGAAATTTTAAAAGCAGCATAACTTTTTTGTTTTTTGTTATTTTTAGACGGGGTTTTCTGTATTGGCATTTTCCTAACAGCCGCCATCCGATCACACAGAAAAAGACTCTATGTAGAGTCGAAACTCAAGTGCTTAATTTTACACGCGGAGGTGATAGCTTGGGTCACGGCCATTACAGAAACCTAAAACACCATAGTTTTAAGTCTATTTTTGAGGCTGTAGCAGTGTTTCAAACTTTTGACAGCCATCTTGGCGGCCATATTGGATAATTTCAAACCCTCATATCTCGAGAACCATAGCTCTGATCGTCACGCGGTTTTCTTCAGACTGTAAGCCATTACTGGATCTACTTTTCTAAAGACCTAAATTGACTCTAGGTAGAGTCAAAAATTTTACTCTACCATTACTGGACAAACGGAAAGAGTACTTACCGGTGTTCTTACCTGTGTATCGACGCTGGTTGGCTGAAGTCCCGGGAACCTGAAAAAGATAAACATAGTGTTTTTATTATATTATATAACTTTTACAAACTTTTATCTTAGGCGTGCTTTCTTGATCATTTGACTGTTTTCAAATTTTGTTGTATTTATTTTATAATTTTTATTTGAGTTATATTGACGAATATGTTCCGTTCACCCATACAAAAACCGCAAGAGACGACTGACCCCGACACTCATGAGCCCCCTATTTTGACACAGATAGCAGGACCCTCACATGAACCGACTGAAACCTCCAAAGTGAGAAAAAGCATCGGGGAGTGGGAGTCGGGGAAAACAGACGCCCAACCTAAGCCCCCTCCAAAAAAGGTGTCACCGGCCCCGGCGGGCTATTCCAAACAAAAACCGAAGACTATGCTCTTCCAGGAGAGTCGAACGACGCGCAGAATATCTGTAGACGCGTTAGGAAGCCCGCCGAGGCCGGAGAAACCCAAGTACGTAAATAGAACGGCAGAAGCTCTAGCCTGCTATAAAAGAGCAAAAGAACAGCTGGGCAGTGCGCGCAACCTAAAGACCGACATAAAAACTGAGGTCACCCTAGCAGTCGAACGACTGTACCAGCTGGTGAAAGAGGCAGAAGGAGGGAAAGGGAAAGATGGAGAGAGCCAAAACAGGTATGGAAGGGGAGGAGATAGGGAACAACCGGTCCCTCTTCCTTCCGGAATTAGAACGGAAACCGAAGCGGAGTTGATTAGGAGACTTGAGGAGCATAGCGAGCTCATTAGGGATAGCAACAAGAGGATGGAAGGGCTAAAGGAGTCGATGACCAAGCAACAAAAAACCTTGGAAGAAATGACGTACGCGAATGTGGCAGCTGGTCCTACGAGGAAGCAACCCGTGAGTCAGACCGCGCTGCACTCCGTCGTCATATCCTCAAAAGATGAGACGGAGACTGGGGAAGAGGTTTTAAACAGGGTAAGAGAAGCAGTCAATGCTAGGGATGGATGGATTAAGGTGGATAGAGTTAGGAAGGCAAGAGATAGGAAAATCATTGTAGGATGTAAAACCGAGGAAGAAAGGCAGAAAGTGAAGGAAAGGCTGAAGACAGCGGAGTCACACCTCTGTGTTGAGGAAGTCAAGAATAAGGACCCACTTCTGATCCTCAAGGACGTTCTCCAGTACAACAAAGACGAAGACGTCTTGAACGCCTTGAAAAACCAGAATGGTCACATTCTTGGAAACCTCAGCACAGAGGATGACCGAATTGAAGTCCGATTCAGAAAGAAAGCCAGAAATCCCTACGCATGTCATGTCGTGCTTCGTGTATCTCCGAAGGTTTGGAACCTGCTGGTTGAGGCGGGAGAGGTCCACATTGACCTCCAAAGAATAAGAGTGGCTGACCAGTCTCCCCTAGTTCAGTGCTCGCTGTGCCTGGGATACGGGCATGGCAGGCGCTTTTGCAAGGAGACGATCGCAAAGTGCAGCCATTGCGGGGGACCACACATGAAGGCTGAATGCGCGGATTGGCTCGCCGGAACGGCCCCAACCTGCTGCAATTGCAGGCATGCCAAACTCAGTACAACAGAGCACAATGCCTTTAGCCCTGAGTGTGCAGTGAGGCGGAGGTGGGACGCCTTGGCGAGAGCCACTGTGGCATACTGCTAAGGGCGTCAATACGGAAAAATCGTCCAGAAACTCCACCATCAGAAAACCTTACTTAGTGGCCCAGGCAAATCTCCAAAGAAAAGAGCTAGCAACAAATGAGCTCATGATAAAGGCAAGTGAAAGAGGAATAGCTTTTGCATTGCTCCAGGAACCGTACGTGGGTGGGGCGAGAAGTTTGAAGAGCTACAGAGGTGCCAGAATCTACCAGAGCACTGAACAAGGAGAAGGGAACGTTAAAGCAGCAATAGCTGTCTTCGATCACGAGTTCGACGTATTGCAGTGCCCAAAACTCACCACAAAGAACATCGTAGTGGTGAGGATCCGTACCGGTGCCTGGGAGATAGCAGTAGTTTCTTACTACTTTGAGCCAGACCAGCCCATAGAGCCGTACCTGGAGCAGCTCAAAAAGATTGGAGAGGAACTTGGACCGAATAAGGTAATTATGGGGGGCGATACTAACGCAAAGAGCCCATGGTGGGGTAGTAAAGTTGTGGATCACAGGGGGGAAGAAATGGCTGGGGCATTGGAAGACATGGGATTGCAGGTAATAAACGAAGGTGACACGCCTACTTTTGACACTATCAGAGGAAATAAGACCTACACTAGCCACGTTGACGTGACGGCCTGCACTGAAGACATGCTCAGCATGGTGGAAGACTGGAGAGTTGAAGAAGACCTCGTAAGCTCGGACCACAACGGCATTACATTCAAAATTAAACTAGTAAAATCAATAGGCACAAATGTAAAAAGAACAACCAGAATATATAATACCAAAAAAGCAAATTGGGACCAGTTTAATGAGAAACTGGACCAATTAAAAGTAGAGAATAATATTAACAAAGCAGAAATAGAAAAAATCAACAGCAAAGAAGCGTTAGAAGAAATAGTAAATAAATATATGAATATAGTTAAGCAAGCATGCAAAAAAGCGATACCTAGAAAGAAAACAAACGAAAAACTTACCTTGCCGTGGTGGTCCAAAGAACTTGCTGACATGAAGAAGAAGGTCACCACTATGAGGCGCAGAATCCGATGTGCAGCGCCGGTCCGGAAAGCGAAGGTCATCCAGGAGTACCTGCAAGAAAAAGATAATTATGAGAGTGAAGCCAAAATAGCACAAGTAGGAAGTTGGAAAAGATTTTGCGAGAAACAGGATAGGGAGGGACTCTGGGAGGGTATTTATAGGGTAATAGGAAGAACGACAAAACGCCAAGAAGACCTTCCACTGGAAAAAGAAGGAAGAACACTAGACCCTGGAGAGTCCGTCAGACTGTTGGCTGAGACCTTCTATCCCGAAGACACCGAAAGTGGAGAAAATGCAATCCATAGGCAGACTAGAGAAATAGCAAACCAAGTAAACGTCTGTGTCCATAGTGGAAAATATGACCCACCGTTTACAAAGGAAGAGCTCCGGTCTGCCACGGAAAGTTTCAATCCGAAGAAGGCCCCAGGAGCTGACGGATTCACGGCCGACATATGCAGACGCGTTGTGCTCCGTGACCTTGAATTGAACCTTGCAATCATGAATAAGTGCCTGGAACAATACCACTTTCCCAACATCTGGAAGGAGGCTACGGTGGTAGTCCTAAGGAAGCCGGGTAAGGATACTTACACCAACCCAAAGTCCTACAGGCCTATTGGCCTTCTTCCGGTGATGGGCAAGATTCTGGAGAAGGTAGTTGTGAGAAGACTAAAGTGGCACCTGCTCCCTAGGATGAGCCCTCGCCAATACGGCTTTATGCCCCAAAAGAGCACCGAGGACTCCCTCTATGTCCTAATGAATTACATACGCGGAAAGCTGGAACGTAAAAAACTTATTACTATGATATCACTGGACATAGAGGGAGCCTTCGATAACGCATGGTGGCCCGCAATTAAAGCACGGTTGGCTGAGGAGGAATGTCCTGTCAATATACGGAGAATTATTGACAGCTACCTGCAGAACAGAAAGGTAAGAGTGAGGTACGCGGGAGAGGAGCACTTAAAAAGTACCAACAAAGGATGCGTGCAGGGTTCAATTGGCGGTCCTATCCTGTGGAACCTTCTTCTGGATCCTCTGCTAAAGGAACTGGAAACGCGGGGCGATTACTGTCAGGCTTTTGCTGATGACGTGGTATTGATCTTCGATGGAGATACGGCACTGGAAGTTCAGAGACAAGCAAATGCCGCCCTCGCCCATGTTCAGGAGTGGGGTGTCAAAAACAAGTTGAACTTTGCTCCACACAAAACAAAAGCTATGCTTATCACAAGGAAGCTAAAATATGACACACCACGGCTGCACATGGGCGGGATCGACATAGGCATGTCTCCTGAAATAAAACTTTTGGGCCTTACTATAGATCACAAACTTACCTTCAACAGCCACGTCGCAGAGGTCTGCAGGAAAGCCCTAAGTATATATAAACAGCTTTCTAGAGCAGCAAAGGTTAGCTGGGGGCTCCACCCAGAAGTTATTAGGCTTATATATACAGCTACAGTGGAGCCAGTGATTTTGTACGCTGCCAGTGCCTGGGTGCAGGCGACGGATAAGCTGGGAGTGCAGAGGAAACTCAACGCAGTACAGAGGGGTTTCGCTCAAAAACTGAGCAAGGCATATCGCACCGTCTCACTGAACTCGGCCCTGGTGCTAGCCGGGATACTACCACTTGACCTAAGGATAAAGGAGGCAGCAGCCCTTTACGAGGCCAAGATTGGTGTACCTCGGCTGGGGCTAGGAGATAGGGAAGTAGAGCGCGCAGTGCCATTTGCCAAGACGGATCACCCTGCAGAATATATGAGCCTGGAGTTCGTGAGCCTGTTAGACCAACAACAAGTAGACGATCACAAGGATCAAGCGGTCCGAATCTTCACCGATGGTAGTAAGATTGATGGTGAGGTTGGGGCAGCGTTATCCTTCTGGAATAGCGTAACTGAAACCAAAGCCATCAAGCTAAAACTACCATCTTACTGCACGGTCTATCAGGCGGAACTCCTGGCCATATGTAAAGCCACAAGGGTAATCCTCAATCGCACAGAAAGCACATTCGGCATTTATAGTGACTCACGATCGTCGTTGGAAGCAATTTCTAACCCTGGTTCCCTTCACGCCCTGACGGTGGAGGTCAGGAGAAACATAAAGGAAGCCCAACTCCAGAATAAGGTAGTTACCCTATTCTGGATAAAAGCGCATGCCGGGCTTGAAGGGAACGAGCGTGCTGACCAGCTGGCTAAAGACGCGGCGCACAACACTAAAAGAAAACCCGACTACGATGAGTGTCCGGTTTCATTCGTCAAGCGACAAATCCGTTCGGAGTCGCTTGACGAATGGAACCGAAGGTACTTGTCTGGTCAAACGGCTGCAATAACAAAGATGTTTTTCCCGGACGCCATAGAAGCCTACAAAATTGTCAGGAAGATTCAGCCTGCAGGCGTCGTAACACAGGTAATGACAGGGCACGGTGGGTTCTCCGAATACCTGAACCGGTTCAGGCGTAAGGAGAGCCCATCATGCATTTGCGAACCCGGGAGAGAGGAGACAGTACCGCACATCTTGTTTGAGTGCCCCGCGTATGGTTTCGAGAGATATGTAGTTGAACAGGAATTGAATGTTAAATTAACAGCTGAAATTATCCCTGAAATTATTAGGGACAAAGTCAACCGTCCCAAATTTTTGAAATACTGTACCAACATAGCGAATAGAGCAATAAAAAGAAATAAATAGCGTAAGAAAAATGTGATGAATATATATAATAATTATATATACAAGCATACATATGTAAAATAGTATAAAATAAATAGGCAATGTATAAAAAGTGTGTAAAGTAGATATGAAATAAGAGATAAAATGTAAATAAAAGAAATGAAACCCTGACCCACAACTAGATATATAAGATCTGAAAATTGTATTAGAAATAAGAATGTATTAAAATAAAGAAAACCCCGTTGTTGCATCCCTATTATAAGAAAGACAAAGACTCTGACCAAGTCAGAGGTAGAAGTAGGCTAGCTCGCGGGCCGGGACATCGCTCCCGGACAGGTAAAAAAAAAAAAAAAAAAAAAAAAAAAAAAAAAACCTAACCTAACCTAACCTAACCTAACCTAACCTAACCTAACCTAACCTAACCTAACCTAACCTAACCTAACCTAACCTAACCTAACCTAACCTAACCTAACCTAACCTAACCTAACCTGGACTTAGAAAAATTTTCAAAACTTCAGACAAATTAATCTTAATTTTAATACCTTTTCCATAATTATATTTGAATTTTAGCACGAGAATTTGATACCTTGTTTATGATAGTTACTTTTTAGAACATTTTTAGGGGTTGCAACCCCAACCTTTTTAATTTTTCGATTATCTTCAAAATTTTATATCTCCAGAACCAGAAGTCCTACAGCAGTGCGGTTTTTTGTAAACTGTAGGGCTTGAGTTGAATTATTTTTAAGTAGAGTCTCAAGACTCTACATAGAGTCAAAAAATTTTTGTACACAGAATCTATATTTTTGAAGTCCGAAGACTTAGTGGACGATTGTGTAACCCTAGAACAGTGACTTTGGTAGAGCCGACTCTACCTTAAACAATTTGACAAACAACTTTATATATCATAAGCTTTTGTGTACTCCTGAACAACCTATCTGACTCTACCCAACTTTTGGGCAACTCAGTGACTCTACCAAAAAATTTTCTTTTCGTTTTTTCCTTTTATTTGTAGGTATTATATTTTATATCTGAAGTTGACGCTCTTTACACGTCACACTTCAATTTGACGAGTCCTACCCCAAATTGTACTCACCCATCGATTCTCCACGCACGTAGACTGCCCGAATCCGAAGACGCCATCTGGAAAGCAAAACCATTAGTATATTAAGTAAGATAAACATAATTTGCTTAAATATTTATTAAAATACAAACTTAAATTGCTTAATCTACTTAAATTACTCAAATTACTTAAATTACTTAATTTACTTAAATTACTTAAATAACCTAAACTGCTTAAATAACCTTAATTACAAATTCATTAAATTACTTAAACTAACTTAACTGTTCCCTGCAAAAATGAGTTTCGGCAAGTCAAAAAGACTAGTGTCCCTCGTGACATCGAACAACCGAAAGCTCCAGGCCAGACGGAGAAGGCAGAACCATCTAGGATGCCGGAAACGACAAAAAACCCTAATGTGAGAAAAAGCATTGGGGAGTGGGAGATCGGAAAAGTGGATCCGAAGAACAAACCCTCAACCTCTTCGAGGGAAACCCAGGATTCTGAGGCCCAGAAGCCAAAGCTTAAAACCACGACCGCGTCAATTATACTAAAACTGCCAACTGGGCCAGTGACTAGCTCGCCGTCAAAATATATTGACCGACTCACCGAGGCTAGAGCGTGCGTGGTCAAAGCCAAGGGCAGTCTAGAAAGGTCGAGGAACACGAAGACTGAAATAAAAACTGAGGTCTTGCAAGCAATTGACAGGCTTTACCAGCTGGTCAAAGAAGTCGACAGCGTAAAGGGCCAAGGTAAAGCTCAGAAGGAAACCCAAGAAGATGCAAAAGAATCACCCAAGGAAAAGGAACTACAAATGACAGGACAAGGGGAAGAATTGATGAGAAAGATGGAGGAGCATGGAAAGTTTCTGGTAGACCACAAAAAAGAGATGGAAAAACTCACAGATACGCTGAAAACGCAGCATGAGTGGTACATGAGCAGATGCTCCTATGCGAGTATTGCAGCGGGTTCTCCAAAGAAACCGGATCCGGAAAACACAGCCATGCACTCCATCATAGTTTCTTCTACGAACGACCAGGAAACAGGGGATCAAGTCTTCGAGAGGATCAGAAGGGTTGTGAATGCGAAGGAAGAGGGAGCAAGGATTGACAAAATAAGGAAAGCAAAGGACAGGAAGATAATAGTTGGATGTAAGAACGAGGAAGAGCTCAGAAAGATAAAGGAAAGGATAGTGGAAAGGGAAGGGCATCTTAGCGTAGAAGACATCAAGAACAAGGATCCCCTCGTCATCCTATACGGCGTCCTATGTAGCAACACCGATGATGATGTCATAAAAGCCATCCGCACACAAAATGGGCATCTACTAAGGGGTGTGAGCGGCGATGATGACCGTATGGAAGTACGTTATCGTCGTAGGGCAAGAAACCCCCTCACTTCCCACGTTGTGATGAAGGTGTCACCCCGACTCTGGCAGAGTCTTACCGGCGCAGAGGCTGTACACATCGACATGCAGAGAGTCAGGGTCGCCGATCAGTCCCCCCTTATACAGTGTTCGCGTTGTCTAGGGTACGGACATGGGAAGCGATTCTGTTCCGAAGCAGTTGATGTGTGCAGTCACTGTGGTGGGGCGCACCTTAAAACGGAGTGCCCTGACTGGCTGAGTGGAACTCCTCCCTGCTGCGTAAACTGCAATAAAATAAAGGCTGGGAAAAACGACCATGGTGCCTTTAGCAACGAATGTCCGGTGAGGCGCAAGTGGGAGGCATTTGCGAGATCCACGGTGGCCTATTGCTAAGGGCGTCTATTACAAGGTCATACAAGCAAACCTCAAAAAGAAGCAGCTAGCAACAGATGAGGTCTTCCTTGAAGCCACAAAATGTAGAGCAGCGGCACTCCTCTTACAGGAACCCTACGTTGGGGCCCTCAAGAAACTGAAAACATACCAGGGCACCAGGATATACCAGAGCACAGAACAGGGCGAAGGGATGGTAAAGGCGGCGATTGCAATACTGGACTCTACCTTGGATGTTATCCAATACCCACAACTTACCACCAATAACATCGCCGTCGTAGGGATCCGAACAAGCGCCTGGAAGGTTAACCTGGTGTCCATCTACTTGGAGGGAACTGAGCCCCTGGACCCGTACCTAGAACAACTCAGCAGGGTGATCCAGGAACTTGGGTCTGCGAGGCTCATTGTCGGAGGGGACGCAAATGCCTGGAACACCTGGTGGGGAAGCATAAAAACAAATCCCAGGGGGGAGGAGCTTATGAGCTTTCTGGACGACAAGGGGCTCCAGGTGCTCAACCTTGACTCCGTACCAACCTTCGACACGGTGAGAGGGGACAGAAGGTATACCAGCCACGTGGACATCACAGTCTGCTCAGAAGACATGCTCACTCTTGTTGATGGTTGGACCGTAGCAGAAAACATGACGAGCTCGGACCACAACGGGATTACATTCAACATACAACTACGCAAAGCACAAGGAACACAAATTACACGCACAACTAGGCTCTACAATACAAAAAAAGCAAATTGGACTCAATTTCATGAGAAACTGAACCAATTTAAATTAGACCACCAACTCACACACACAAAAGTAGAGCACATAGACAACATTGAACAAATAGAAGCAGTCATACACACATACACTCAAGCAATAACACATGCATGCACACACACTATACCTACAAAGAAACACACACAAACACTTACCATACCGTGGTGGTCCGAGAAACTAGCACAGCTAAAACGGGAAGTCGCCAACAGAAAGAGAAGAGTCCGATGCGCCGCGCCAATCCGGAGATCAGGAGTCATTGAAGAGTACCTGGAAAAGAAGAAAGAATATGAGTTAGAGGCAAACAAGGCCAAGTTAGAGAGCTGGAAGGACTTTTGCTGTAAGCAGGACAGGGAGGGGGTCTGGGAGGGGATTTATAGGGTTATAGGCAGGACTAGGAAAAGGGAAGAGGATGTGCCACTTCAGGTTGAAGGCGTGGCGCTTGACGCTAGAGGCTCTGCGAAGATCCTGGCCGATACATTTTATCCGGAGGACTGCACAGATAGCGACAATGACGTCCATCGCAGAATCAGAGCTAAAGCAGAGAGGGTAAATGGTGAGGAGCAAGCTGAGCCGTGCGACCCACCGTTCACGATGACCGAGCTGAAAACTGCGATGAGAGCATTCAACCCGAAGAAGGCACCCGGAGCAGATGGCTTCACGGTTGATATTTGTGTAGAGGCCATAAAAAATGATGCAAACATGTTTCTAGGCATGGTAAACAAGTGCCTAGAACATGCCTACTTCCCGGATCCATGGAAGAGGGCAACCGTAATAGCGCTGCGAAAACCTGGAAGGGAGAGCTACAACACCCCGAAATCTTATAGGCCAATCGGGCTCCTCCCAGTGTTAGGTAAGATCTTCGAGAAGATGTTGGTCACCCGCATCAAGTTTCATCTTTTGCCAAGACTGAGTACTCGCCAGTTCGGATTTATGCCCCAGAAAAGCACCGAGGACGCCCTCTATACCCTAATGCGCCACATTACCAGTAAATTAGAGCAAAAGAAGCTGCTAACGCTCGTGTCACTGGATATAGAGGGCGCCTTCGATAGCGCATGGTGGCCGTCAATCCGTGTCCGACTGGCAGAGGAAAAGTGTCCGGTAAATCTGAGAAGGGTGATCGACAGCTATCTTCGGAATCGCAGAGTAAAAGTTCGCTACTCTGGGGAGGAGTACGAGAAGCCTACGAGGAAGGGTTGTGTGCAGGGGTCGATTAGTGGTCCAATTCTCTGGAATTTGCTCCTGGACCCGCTTTTAAGAGAGCTGCATGATAGAGGCAACTATGTGCAGGCATTCGCGGATGATGTAGTGCTTGTCTTCGATGGGGAGACCTCGCAAGAGGTAGAGAGGCAGGCCAACGCCGCACTCGACCATGTTTGGAGGTGGGGTATCCAAAATAAGCTCAAATTCGCGCCACATAAAACGATGGCCATGGTCGTCACGCGAAAACTTAAACACGATACCCCACGTCTCAGCATGGGCGGGTGCGACCTTGGTATGTCCAAAGAAATCAAACTGCTAGGACTCACCATCGACGACAAACTAACATTTAACTCGCACGCCGCGAACGTCTGCCGAAAAGCGCTGAATTTCTACAAGCGGCTCTCGAGAGCTGCAAAAGTGACCTGGGGCCTCCAGTTGGATGTGATTAGGGTCATCTACACGGCGGTGGTAGAGCCCACAATTATGTACGCTGCAAGTGTATGGGCGCCTGCGACGCATAAGATCTGCGTCAGGAAGGAACTTGCAACGGTGCAGCGTGGATTTGCTCAGAAAATCATAAAGGGCTACAGAACTGTCTCACTGACTTCGGCGCTATTACTGGCTGGTTTGCTTCCACTGGATATAAGAATCCGGGAAGCAGCCTTACTTTATGAGACTAAGAAAGGCCACACCCAGCGAGTAATAGGAGACCGAGACATAGAGACACCGGTGCCGTACGCTGCTATGCCGCACCCAGCGCTCATGTCGGAGATAGCATTCGACTGCCTTTTGGATAGTGCAGCACTGGACCAGAAAATCAACAGCTGCCTGAACATCTTCACAGACGGAAGCAGAATCGAGGGAAAAGTCGGCGCAGCATTATCCATCAGGGAAGGCGCCGCCGAGATTAGTACCCGCAAGTTGAAGCTGGATCAGTGCTGCACCGTCTACCAGGCTGAATTGTTGGCTCTGGCTGAAGCAACAAAAGAAGCGCTCAAAAGACGGAAACACAGCTGCAGCATTTTCAGTGACTCGCGCTCAGCCCTCGAGACGGTAACAAACCTTGGTTCTCCCCACCCCCTCGCAGTCCAAATCAGAGCAGACATATATGAGCTAAGACAAGACAACAAAATGCTGAGCCTATTTTGGGTCAAAGCTCACGCGGGGTTGGAAGGGAACGAAAGGGCCGATGAGCTGGCGAAATGTGCAGCGCTGCAGCTCAAAACGAAGCCGAGATACAACAGCTGCCCGGTTTCATTCGCAAAGCGAGAAATCCGACGCGACTCGCTTTGCGAGTGGAACCAACGTTACGTAAACGGAACCAACGTTACGTAAACGCTGAGCAAGGTGCGACCACAAGGGTTTTCTT